>QTSX02006462.1:0-364564 GCA_014839935.2 Entomophthora muscae | reverse complement strand
TCATTTGATATTACCATCAAATTGGTTCATGTTGTCAGATATGTCAAGGGGCAACTCATTGAGCGCTCCCTGTTTATTGTAAGATATATTAGCAGGCAAGTCTGGAAACTTGGTTACAACACCCCCCTTGTCCCCTGCTTGTTGTCAGACACCAAGAAAGGAGTCTGCAGAAGGTCTGGGAAGGTCCGCACAAACAGCCTAAAGTGTGGGAATGACGCAGCAGGGGCGTAAGCAATTGTGGTGAGGCTTCTTGGTATTTCCTTGGGAATATTTGAGTTGATAGGTATGATTGTCATAGACAGCAGCTATCTTAAAGGGCCCTAGGTAGTTGGGCTCCAACTTCACAGAATTGGGGTTGAGGGTGTAGATGGAGTCCCCTACAGCGTACCTGGATTTGAGGTGTTTTACCCCTCCTCAATTTGCCTGTGTTCAATCTCCTGGGCTTTGGCACGCCATTGGTATAGGGATATTGAACACAGGTGAATTGAAGGAGGGACAAAACACCTCAAAGCCAGGTACGCCGTAGGTGACCCTGTCTACATCCTCAACCCCAATTCTGCCAAGTTAGAGCCCAACCACCTAGGGCCCTTCAAGATAGCCGCTGTCTATGACAATCATACCTATCAACTCAAAGATTCCCAAGAAAATACCAAGAAGCCTCACCACAATTGCTTACGCCCCTGCTGCGTCATTCCCACACTTTAGGCTGTTTGTGCGGACCTTCCCAGACCTTCTGCAGACTCTGGTCTTGGTATCTGACAACAAGCAGGGGGCAAGGGGGGGGGTGTTGCAACCAAGTTTCCAGACTTTCCTGCTAACGTATCTTACAATACACAGGGGGTGCTCAATGAGTTGCCCCTTGATGTATCTAACAACATGAACCAATCTGATGGTAATATCAAATGGCGGGTACTTTATCCTAATTAGGAGCACTATCAATTCAACCTGCTGATCCCGCACAAGTTATTCCTTGGCTTTGAACCTTACATGAAACTTCCCACTATGCCACCCACTTGTGGCCTTGTGGCTTTTCCCATATGGTATATTAATCACAATATTCTACAATAACCAATACCTTATTCTTATTATTCTGTCCTTTCTATTGAACTGTTGTCTTCCCCAATTCCAAATACTGAATCCTCATTGGTTCAGTTGCAACAGTCCCAAGCTTGTTGGACATGTCAGCAAAGTGTACTGCGCCAAAAATGCCCTCCAACAAATAGTCACAACTCCATACCATCCACAAGCCAATGGACGCATAGAGCAGTTGAATGGCTCACTGATCCAACTGATTTCCAGGCTCTCACAGGAACATCCTAATACCACGTGGACTGAACACTTGCCCACCACCCTACCTATCTTGCAAGTGCAAATCAACAGGGGCACCAGGTTCAGCCCCAGAAGCCTGGTCTTTGGGGTGCCCAACAGCTTGGCAGGATTAGAACAAGGGAAACTACAATCCACAGTCTCTGTGAAACCCCCTTTTGCCTAACCTGTCTCTGAGCCAGTGGCATGCCAAGGCCCAAGAAATTGAGAACAAACAAATTGAAGGAGAAAAAAAACCTCAAGGCCAGATATGCCGTAGGTGACCCCATCTACACCCTCAACCCAATTCAGCTAAGTTAGAGCCCAACCACTTAGGGCCCTTCAAGATAGCTGCAGTCTATGACAACCAAACCTACCAACTTGAAGATGCCCATGGGGCACCAAAAGACTCCACCATAATTGCTTGCGCCCTGGCGTGCCATCCCCACACAAAGGCTGTTTGTGCAGACCTTCCCAGATCTCCTGCAGACTCTGATCCTGGTGTCTGACAACAAGCAGGGGGCAAGGAGGGTGTTGCAACCAAGTTTCCAGACTCACCTGCCAATGTATCTTACAATAACAGGGGGCGCTCAATGAGTCACCCCTTGACGTATCTAACAACATGAACCAATCTGATGACAATGTTGAACTGCGGGCACTTTCTCCTAATTAGGAGCACTACCAATTTGACATGCTTATCCCAAAAAGTTATTCCTTGGCTTCAAACCTTACATGGAACATGCCACCCCCTTGCAGCCTGGTGACTTTCCCCATATAGTATATTAAATACAATATTATATAATAAACAATACCTTATTCTTATCATTCCTGTCCTTTCTATTGGACTGTTGCCTTCCCCAATCCAAATACTGAATCCTCATTGGTTCAGTTGCAACATACCAGTATTAGGGAACTAACTTTGGGTGGACAGCCTGTAAGAATTGGGGAGCAGGTTAGTAGGAAATAAAGCCTATCTCTCAACTGCAATAAAATTGCGGCTTCAGCAACAACCAAAATGGCTGCTACCAAAAATTCCTGGGGGACCAAAGGGGGAGGAATCAGCTGAGCACTAAAAGCAACAGGAAAAACAAAATGGCGGAATTAAACTAATGAATTTCAAACTTTATTAGAGTAGAAAATGATGAAGCAAGGTCTGTTACAACTCTTACATTCATTTAAGGGGGAGGGAATTGGGGTGGGAGATCAAATGTCAGCAAACTAAGTGATCAATGACATGGACAAAAATGAGTGCATTTCTCAAGGCAGGGAAATCTTTTAAAATTTTGAATGGTCAAGATGAAAAAGGAAAACCGACTCAACTAAAAATCAAGGAACCAGCTTTGAACACAATTACCACTGCTCCTGGCTGCTCTTGCACATGATATTTAACCAGGGGTGTCTCTTGGGTGGTTTAGGTGGGGCATCTTTGGAATAATTCCACAAGTATTAATTCAAGGGCTTTTCTTGGCTTTTCAGTAAATTTTTGGATAATTGTTCAAACATAACTTGGTGGAGGCACCCAAGCATTTGGTGGGAATTGAAGTAGAGGCCTGATGAAGAGGGTAACTTTAATGATATGAAAGCAAAAAGTTACCAGGTCAGAATCTATAAATAATGGCTTAAAATGTGGCAGGAAGAATTTCTGTTGATTATTTTCTGTTGACTGATTTTCAGTCAGATTTGATACAAGTATAATTTTCTTCATGGGTAGTTTTTTTTACTTTGCAGCAATAAAGAATCAAAAATACACAATAAAGAAAGCTTTTCTATAAAATTTATTTTTTTGAACTTTTAACGTCCTTATTTTATTTTCTAGCAGTGAAATTTAATCTGATTAGCTTTTAAAAAGATAAAGATCTAAGATTAAGACTCATAAATACAAAAAATAAAAAAAATTAAAAATTTGCGTAAACATAGCTTTTATTATGAATATATTATATTTAGATTTTTTATTATTGCAGAGTTAAATTTTTTTACACATGATGAAATTATAGCTGGACCAACTCTGACTGAAAATCAGCTGACAGAAAATAATTGTCAGAATATCTTCCTGACCCCTTAAAATCTAACAACCAGCAAAAATACTTTTACGTTCACCATAATAGGGAGTATAAAAAGGTATCAACAGATTCAATGACAAACCCTGTGCTAAAGTTATAGATTATAAGCAATTCAAAGGTCAGTGGTGGCCCAGTTGAAACCAATAAATTTTTTAGTCCAAACCCCTATTTCATCATTAAGATCCACATTGGTGTTTAAGTAAGACACTATAGTCAGGTATGAATACTGCTATGGATTCAGTCCTTATAACCCTTCTGGGTATGTCTTGGTGAGTGGCTCTCTTAACAAGAACAGGGAAGGCTTGATTTACAATGAATAACCACTTATAAGATGGCCTTAAGTATTTATCTATCCAGTGGAGGTACCAACTAATAGGGGTCAGATGTATATCAAGTAGGAAAGTGTGTAAAAGTATATCTTTATTAGGAAAAAAGGAGGGCAGCTATATATTAGCCAAGATGCCCAATGGCTGCAGAGGTGTTATTAGCACCTGCAGCATTGATTGGAATATGCAACACTCTTCAGGGATCCAGTGGGGATCTTGCATCTTTCTTCTTGCCTATTTGAGCTGATCCAACCAATCCAATGGGGGAAGAGAGTGCACAGTACACTGGAGGTGGGTTGCAGCTGTAGCTACTGGTTACGGCAATAGCCAGAAGTTCCTGGAACTGATATGAGTGGATGTAATAGCTTGGCCAGAACACTTTACTATCCACAGTACAGTTGAGCTGTTAATTCTACTGGTCCAACAGAGCTGAGTACACATTTCAAATTGCCTTGGTATCAGGATTAACTATTGGTTGCCCTGACTATTGTTAAATTCAGCTCAATCTATTTGGAAACTGGTACTTTTTATCCCAGATACTTTATCAAGATCCTTTGTTTTTGGTTGGATGGTTAATAAGCCTCCTTAAATCAGACTGGTTCAAAGAAATAAATGATATCCAAGTATGGGCTGGTAATGGAAACCATATGTCATGGTCCATACCAGAGTCCAGCTGGGCTCCCACAGGGGAGGCAGGCCAGGCCTGAAAGGCCATTTACACAACTGGTGCAATCCTGCTGTTATAATTTACTGCTATAGCCAGGGGTAGTCAACTTCTGATATGGGGCACAATCTGATTGGCCAGCCCCAATACTGTAATGTAGACAACCCCCAATTTAATGAAGCCTTGGTCAGAAGGCGCACTGGGCAAGGGGGAAGTGGAGGGGATCTTCTTCACAATAGTCAGAATTTGGCCTCTAGAATGTCCAGGAGGAAGATTCAGATGATGGGGATGGAAATACTCCAAGTCAAGAGTGTGGGGTGATTTGACTGAGGTAACAGGCTTATAGCCAGGAGGGTACAGATATGCAAGTTTATATTGAGTAGTAGATTCACAAATAGATGCAAAAAGAATAATTAAATATGAGCAAAAATATATAATTCCTACAGGAAAACAATGGGTCCTGGGCATAAAGTCTTTTATTTTATGATGCCAACAGTGAGGAAGGCTTCTCCTCCTCACTACTTATACTTACTGTGAAGGTCTCAGTATTTTGTGCCACCAGAAGCCTGGTGGCATCATCTTCAGTGGTATTTGTAAAATGCTTGGAATATTGCGTGCTGAGAACTATAGGCAGGTGCTTATTGGCTGCTTCCTCATGGCCATGGGGTTGGCTGCAGCATGCTGAGGTGCCAAAGCTATTATTAGAGCCCATGAGCATTTGAGCACCTTATCAAGCAATCAAACAATTGCTTTTACAATTTACAATTTCCCAATAGCAAAGGGACCCAATTTCATCTTTAAGATCAATTCCAGGGCTTTGCAGCATGTGGGCCTCCCAAACCCCTGGTCATTCACAGTCAGAAAGGGGTGTTTCCTTCTAAGGATGCAGTTGGCAATGGTTTCCACGCTGTAGGTTGTTTAATATTCAGGTAGGCTAGCTGATTGTCTAGGGCATTCTGGGCCCTGACACCATTCCAGATCCTATGAGCTCTTACATTATCTATTCAAAGAGGCATCAAAATATATTAAAGGGTCTATTAGATATAGTAGATCTGTAGAATGCCGCATAAAGAGCATTGTTGATGGCCGCTTTGGTATGATACCAAAAACCTTGAAAGAGAAGGAAAGTCAGCTCTATATCAGGGATATAAACAATCTCAAAATATTTTTGGGCAGGAGGAAAAAAACAAAAGAACTATATGATTATGTGGTATCAGGCTCAGATATTTCTCAAATGTCATTTGTTTATATGTATGGAGGAGGAGTTAGGCCTATGAAAAGAGAGCTTGAAGTTAAACATCTTCACATCAATCTATCATTTTTGATGAAAGATGGGAGGTTATATACTTCACCTTTAACATTTGAAAGCTTCTTAGAATGCTCTGAGATAAATTATCATTTGCAATCATGTGATGGTACCAGAGAAGCCAGAATATCAGAAGGTGCTAGTAGTGTTTTAGGGCAAGTTCATAAGTATGGTGGCTTACTAGGGGGTGTATTTCAAATAGAGTTATTGGCCTTTCAAAAACAACAAAAAATTCTGAAGCAGACTAAGTATAGTTATGATGAGCTGAAGATAGGATGATAGCATTTATAGCTTTGGGGCTGCTATTACTCTCTCATGCAACTCATCATAAATATTTTTAGCTTGTAGTATTTAGTAGCACTTAAGATATTTCCAGCAATATTATAAGGTGCAATTTTCAATTCTAAAATTGATAAATTATTTTTTAAAAAAATATCTAAGCCCAAGATCAATTAAAGATTTGACATTGATTGTATTTTAACTTGACTGAATAGTTTGGATATGAAGAATGCAATTAAGTTATAAAATATCATCTGGCGCTTAGGTATAACAAGAAAAATTATGACACAATGTACATTGAAGGACGACTAAACCCATTTTTTGTGATTCCATGTATTCTGTACTGTATTTTGTATATCTTTGCTTATGTTTGGTTTGTTTGTTGCCGTATTGAGCCATTTGTCTATCAGCGGTCAAAATTCCTGTCGATTGGGTTTACATTTTACACTGCTACTTGGAGTTTGTTTAACCCCGAGTCCATTTAGTTTAAATATGAGTTATTTTTGCATAGCGCTGCAGCTGTGAAGACTACTGTAGCAGGATCATATATTTCACTTCAAGGAGCAACCCCGATTATTATGATCTTCCTACGCATGACCTTATCCAGCCTGAGTTCACACCGGATTTAAATCACTGCCACAGGGTCATCTCCTAGTGACCTGCTGGCTTATTGCCTTGGTATTTGGGCTCCAATTATTCTCAATGAAGATCAGCTTATTCTTAATCTCTTTTATGTCCCCCTTTATGGACTGGTGTCTTCCCCAGCATCAATACTGAACTAGCATTAGTTCTTTCACAACCTTCCTTGGATAATGTTCCCAGCAGGTTAAAAACCCCCGATCCATGGATTGTTCTGGGGGTTCCCGGAACAGTTGAATCGGAACCCCCTTGGCTAATCTAGTATAGTTAACATGTGGTTAAGACCCAGGAACAGCGGGCTGGCCATGAACTATGGTTTGGCTAGGGATGCTTCGGCCAAACGGCGGATCTGATGTTTACTATGCTGGAACAATCCTCTGACACGGAGGCTCAGAGCCGGAACCTTGCTGGAGCAGGCCAAGGTTTGGCGGATGGCCGGTAGCGAGTCGGCGGGGTTCAAGACGAAAACTTTCTGGGATGGTCGCAGTTGCTTCCGTTTGATGAATGCTGGGATTGCGGTTTGTGCAGGTTTGGCTCGAGCAGCAAGTTTTTGAAACCATTCCGGTTCGGTTGGGGGTAAGCTTACGGACATGATTGGTTGCGGCTTAGAAGGCTATGTGTAAACCAAGTATTTGGGAATACTGCAATGCGTTGCTGAGTTCTAGAAGGTTGGGAACCTCGGTCCAAAGGGTTTTATTGGCTGGCGAGGGGTTTGGATTGGAAAATGTTACTATTTGACGTTAGAAAGATGCGGAGAATCAGGTGCCCCAATTGGAATGAATAAATTTGCTTTGCGGTACGATGATACTTTGATTGGCTGGATTGAAAAAGAGAGATATCATTGGCGGGTACAGATTATTAAAAATATGTGCATTTCGATTATTAATTAATTGAAAATAAGGGTTAAAAGGCGCTGAGAGTAGATAGGCTGAGTATGAAGATAATTCTCTTGGTATTGGGCATTCTCAGTTTTATTGGCTGTGCCAAGTCATTGTCGGGGTTCACCTACTCGACTATCCTGAAGTCGGGATGCAAACGGAGATCGCAGTTAGTCAAGGAGTTAAGAATCATCAACAGACGTACAAAACATATCCGCATCTATGGGAATGACTGCAACCAGGTGCAGCGGATCATCAGTGTCATTATTCGGCATAGACTCCGCCTACGAGTCCTGGTTGGGATATGGACACGCGACAACAAGTTGAAGCAGGAGAGCAATCGGCTGGTCAGGCTGCTCAGGAAAAAGCGCTCATACAAAAAGTATATCTCGGGAGTCGTGGTTGGCAACGAAGATGTGTTCAATGGTGTACCGTCGGGGGTTGTAGCAGGAAACATTCGTAGTGTCCGGGCCAAGTTTAGAAGGAATGGTCTTGGCCGGATTGCAATTAGCACTGCAGAAGCTGGTCACAAATGGAGCCCGGACTTGATTGCTGCGTCTGCTGTCGTATACGCCAATATATACTCGTTCTTTGGCCAAGCCAACGGGAACATGAATCAAGCAGGCCAATCTATTGTTATTCAAGCCCTAGAACTACAGAAAAGAGCCAGAAAGAAAGTGGTCATCTCTGAAACAGGGTGGCCTTCACAGGGAAACTTTGCTGGGACCCAATATGCAGCACCCTCTCTCGCCAACCAAGCAAGGTTCCTTGGGAGTTTTATCTGTAATGCCCGCAAACACAAGGTTAAGTTCTACCTCCATGAACCATTTGATAGCAACTGGAAGGGTACTCCCAGCTCTATCGAGCAACACTTTGGGATTCTAAACCGGAATGGCCGATTCAAAACCCGTTTCCGAACAACTGGAGTTTGCTGATCCAAACCCTATTAGTAAAACAATATCGTATAAAACATTCCTTACAATAAGTAATTATAAAGTAAATTAAATAGCTAACCAAGTTTTATAAAAAGAGAAATCAACAGAAACCACCAACCCTGTAAAACCCCACTCCCAAAACGATGTTTTATTCTAACATCCATGTGCCCAGAGTATTACATCATTTGTAGACATTTCTGTATAAAATCTTTCCCTCACTTTCAGATATCCCACCCTACAAAACTTAGTACATGGGCTTAAAAATGGGATCCAACCCACTATTTATCATGCCCCACATTAAAGCTTTTAGCTTTTTTGGAGTAAAACTTCTGTCAACTGCATGAATTAGCTTCTCCAACCTCTAAGGAGTTAATAGCTAAAGTGATGCATGAGGGATAAACTGCCAATTCCATAATCTAGGTTAAAAATAATGCTGCCACCAAACCTTTATAGTGACCAAGCCTTTTAAAGCTTGATCCAATGAGAGCTGAAACAGCCTGAGATTAACCCCACAAGACACCACTATAAGCCATCCCCTGCTGAAAACCTATAAGAAAGTGTAAGAAAAACCTGGGACCATCTTAAAACTTCAACCAACAAGTCTAACAAGGGAAACCCCAAACTTTACTATTCAACACAAAAAACTCAACCCTAATAACAAAAAAGGTAAGGAATTGCCCAAGTGGAAGCCAAGCTATATACCAAAGAGGGGAATAAATTGGGATTGATCTTTGAAAGTTAAGAAGATGCTGTAAAGTTTTCTAAAAGTTTTCACTGGGTAAAAAGTGATGATAGAGTGTAACCCAACAAGGAAAACAGGGTAAGCTAGTAGGTTAAACATGGAACAGTTGATAACTAAAGGGATAGCAAGATTGGTATACTCTCCATCAGAATACATATATAGATTGTTAGCTGGGGATCATGTTGCAACCAAGTTTCCCTCCTTGCCTGCTAACATATATTACAATACGCAGGGGGCGCTCAATGAGCTGCCCTAGGACATATCTAACAGCATGGATCAGGCTGATCGCAATTTCAAATTGCAGGCACTTTCTCCTAATTAGTTGTGTTGCCAATTTGACTCGGTAATCCCTGCAAAGGTTATTCCACAGTCCCAAACCTTATATGGAACCTGCCACTATGCCACCCCCTGGTGGCCTTGTGGCTTCCCCACATTGTATATTAATCACAATAACAACCAATAAACATTACCTTGTTCTTAATATTCTTTTCCTTTCAATTGAACTGTTGGCTTCCCCAATCAAATACTGAACTATCATTGGTTCAGTTGCAACAATCACTTAAAATCTAAAAGTTTAGAAACTAATTCAGTAGCTTGCTGCCAGATCCCTGGAAGAAGATTGAATCTAGGATGAAGGAATAAGCTTGAGAGATATGAAATTAAGATATATAAATAGAGGGTTCAAGTAGACCTAACAAGGGTAAAAAATTATTCTTCAAGTTGAGCACTTGGAATTTCAGCATAGCAGCTCAATCATCAAATTTGTTGATATATACAATAAAAATAATCATGAAACTTGATTTGATAAGCAACAGTAAAGAAGCAGCTAGAATAGTTCAAGAAAGAATACATTTTCTTAAAAGGCAGTCACGGACCAAAAAGCACAGAAATATGCATAAGCAAAGTAATAATGAAGATTTGTCCAAAAAAGAAAACCTAGTCTGAAACTGTGGAATAAAAGAATGCTAGACCTTCTCAGTTCAAAACAACCAGCCAACCCACAGTAAAGTTCCAACCAAACAGGGTTGTGACCCGCAATCCAAATTCCCAGTAACCCAAAGCCAAATTGCAGAAATCAACTTGAATTTCTAAATCCAGCAACATGGCCAAATGTCAATCCCTGTACAGTGGAAGGCTTGATTCAGTGCTTGAATCATTACAAGGACCAAGCCACCCCATGACCATCAAACCAAGTGATATCTATAATCATGCTCCTACTATCCTGATTGTCAGGATTGACAAATCTCATCCTCTTGAAACCCAGGTCCAAGAGCAGGTTTCAAACCCTGGTCCTGACTACTTACAGGCTGCCAGGTCCAAGAAGAAAGAGGCTGTCCACCTGCGTTTTTTTGGGATCAAGTCCCCTCAATCTGAGGCTGCAAAAACTTCCCAGGATGAAGATACCAGCAAAAACATTGAAACCACAGTGCTCAATGGGAGACAAAAATTGCATTATGGAGACAAAGTAATCCCTACCATAAAATTGATGAGTTCATGGTCTATCTTGATGGCCAATCAAGGTTCACCATCCAAGGAAAACACAGACCTAAATCTTCCCCCATGACTATCACAGTAAAATTCATAATGCCAGGATTTATTTGGCTAATTAGGAAGGCTTAAAAGGCCAGAAAACCTTTAACAAAATTGACCAATTTAACAGACTTGAATCAAACAGTTGATCAGAAATGAGTTGCTTCTGCTTCTGTTTCCAGTTGAATGTGATCCCCTGTAAGCTGATGTTGATAAATTGATGTAATTTGAGAGTCACCCAATATGATCTTATTTATCAGCATGGTCATCAGAAGTTTGTCACTCAAGGGTTCTTTGCAAAGTGGACTAGATACTCACTTGACAATGTGGAAGTAATAAGAGCCCAGGATCCAGGCGGTATTGCTTAGTCAAATTTTGATATATATTAAATAATTTCCACTGTTTTAACTCTTAAGAGTTGCGTCCTCCCAAATATTTAATCAAAAAAATCAAATATCCCTTGGTCTAACTTTTATTTCAAATGCATCCTGTAGTTGGCCTTCTGTGCTACATTCCCTACAATTTAATTCTTAGCCGGATTATTACAAGAAGATGGAGCCCTGCATCAGTACTTTGTTGTTGCCTCTGCCAAATGTTAATTCAATGCCTGCCAATCTCAAAGCTGTTCCTCCTACCATTGAAGTTGAGAATCTGGTGCTATCTCAATGTCCTGAATTTTATGCTAAAGACACTCTGATTCTCTCAAAGGCCATTTATCTTGGGCTCTTTTGGTTAGGGTTAATTTTTTACTTAACCCTAGTATCTCTTTTGGAAATTTCACAAAAGGGTATTTGAAGCTGTGTTGGTGGTTAATCATTAAGTCCATGTGGATTTGGGTGGTGATTCCCCACCACTTGGAGACAGCTGCTTACTATCTGGAAATTTCTGCCACATTACTCAACTCTTCTACGTCTGAGTTTTTGGAAGCAGTTTGTCATGAATTTGTGCTTCTTTTCTCCTACTCCGTTGATATATCTGTGTTTACCATATTGTTTGCATCATCTTTTTTCTGAGTTTTTAGTTTGGGCTCTTCTTTAATTTGTGGTTTCCATCTCCAGTAACAGTTGTTGAGACTGGATCATCTGTTTTTTATTTCCGTTGTGTCATGTCATTTTGGCGTCCAGGTTATTTTCCTGCTCCACCCACTGATAAAATTTTGCATGAAGTTTTTTTGGCCTTATCATTTGATTCCAGTTCTAGCCTTAGTCACAAATCTCAAGTTTACCATGTGATGATGAAGGTTTCAGAGGATGCTCTTGGATGGTTGCTGTCTGCGGTGGAGCACAATCCACATGTTTTAACTGAAAGTGCATCTTTATACCTTTTTTTAAATAATGTGTGTATCTATTTAGGAGCTCAAAGTATTTTGTAAGCTGTATGCCTTCCAGCAGGATACTACTCCACTTTTGGTATTCCTTCCTCAGTTTTTTGCCTACTGCCTTACAATTGAAGTTCCCGAGGTTAGTAAGCTCTCAGGGTTGTGGTTAGCAGTTGACCAGACTAACCAGGATTTGGCAGTTTGGGATTCCCTGTTAACCACAACTGAGGCTCTGGTAAGCCACATTCTTTTTCTGGTCTCAAATCTGTTGACTTCCAAACAGGGTGCTATGGAGTTTGAAGCCAAACCCGCTGCCTGCTCCTGGTTTTCTGGTAATCATTTTGCGGTGGCTTTGACTAGTCAGAGCCGTGATCACTCTCTTGTGTTTCTTCTCAGTTGCAATTGGAAATTTTGAACAAACCTGCCAAGGTACAAAAAGCGCCAGTGGTGGCAACCACTGAGAGCTTGTTGGCTATGATTCAGCATGTTGCACCCACAAAGTCTTCAGTAGTTGAGTCCAAGAAAGTTGCCTTTTGTCCCCATTGATTGTGATTGTCCTGTTCTCCCTGAAGCTGTCCAAGAAATTATCAAGTGTTACTTTCAAGATCACCCTGCCTCTTTAGCTGCTGTCTGTACCACCAAGGAGAAGCAAGATCCTGATGAAGTTGCGTTGTTTGCAGCAAATAAATCTACTTCTGGGTTCTTCTTGTTTTATGGTAGCATCAATAACGGATAAACTATCTTCCAGCCAGCCATTCTGTTGGATACTGGTGCTTCTGAGAATTTCATGGATGTTGAGACTGCCAATTTTTTACAACTCAAGTATCATCCTGGAATGCTGGTTAGGGGTGGAAACTGTCAAACATTCTCCTCTTTCCAACTTAAGAAACCAGTGACATTTGTAATTGCAGGTTGATCCTTTACTGCACAGTTTTCCATATGCTCTACTCTTATGTACCCCATCATCTAAGGAGTAGGCTGGTGGCGGGACCATAATGTATCAACTCTTCTTAAGGAAAATGTATTGCAAGTGGACCTCTCTTCTGGCATTACCATTTGTATACTATTGTTGGATATGTTGGATATGTTGGAATTAGAGCAGCCGTCACAGACAATTCAGTCAGTTCCTGTTCCTACTCCTGTAAGTTCAGACTTACCAGCATGCCTCAGCCTTGATCCACAGCATTTGACTCAACTAGGGGCAAGGTTCTCCCCAAGCATACTCAGTTTGACTTTGACTTTAACGTTACTTTTGATCTGATTTGTATTGCGTCTGCTATTTACCCTTTGAATTTAAAGGAGGACACATGTTTAGAGGAGTGGACTCGTGACATGTTGGCCAAGGGATACATCTTTAAGAAGGCTTCATCAGTTGCTCTCCATTGTTGTTTGTCCAAAAGTCTAATGGGTCACTTAGACCTTGTGTTGACTATGTAAATTTGAACAACATCACAATTCCTGACCCCTTCCTGTTGCCTCTTGAAGCACAGTGTCACGGCCCATACCAGAGTATGGCTGGGCTCCCATAAGAGAGGCAGACTGGGCCTGGAAAGCCATGTACACAATAGCACAATGGGACCAGGTAGTTGACTGCAGTAGCTAGGGGGCAGCAACTCCCAGTATGAGGCACAAACTGGTTGGCTAGCCCCAATACTGTGATGTAGACAAACCCCAACTTGCTGAAGTCCTGGGCAGGAGGCACATTGGGTAGGGGGAGCAGCAGGAATCTCCTTCATAGTAGGTGGGAGATCCAGATGGTGGGGGTGGTAATACTCCAAGTCAAGAGCACAGGATGGATTGACTGAGATAGCAGGAGTATAACCCAGAGGATATGGGTAGGTAATATTATATTGTATTGTGTATTCCCAAATAGATGCAAAGAGAATAATTGAATTGGAGCAAAAATAGACAATTCTTGCAATAAAATACTGATTTATGGGCATAAACTTTCTTTATTAAGATATCAACAGTGGGGAGAGATTCTCCTCCTCATACTTATACTTGCTGGTAATTTTTTGGCCTTTTGTGCCACCAGAGAACTGATGGCATCATCTTCAGTGGTATTTTTAAAATGCTTGGAATTTGCGTACTTGGGACAGGGGGTGGGTGCTCATTGATTAGTATAACATGAACCTTTCTTGAACTGCAGCATGCTGAGGTGTCACAGTTATTTATAGATTCCACAAGCAATTGAGCGCCTGATTGCGTGATCAAACAATTATGTCCCCAATGTACCATTTCCTGATAGCTGAGAGGCCCAAATTTGATAGTGGAATCAAAGCCAGAGATTTGAGGCTCATGTGTCTCTCAAATCCTGGCCCATTTTTTAGTTGAAAGGGGGACTTCTCACTCTGGGAGATACTTGGTAGGGGTTCCCAAGTTGTGGGGGTTTTGCCTCTAGCAAGGCCAGCTGATTGTCAAGGGCATTCTGGGCCCTGACACACAGATTTCTTGGTGTGTTGAGAAGGTGAATGTATTCTTGAAACTTAATCTCTTAAATGCATTCAACCAAATTAGGATCACAGAAGGAATGGAGTGGTTGACAGTGTTTAGAACAAAGAAAGGTATCTTTCAGTTCTGTGTATGCCTTTTGGATTGAAGAATAACTTGGCTTGCTTTCAGCAGTTGATTGACTCAGTTTTGGGAGATCTCCTAGGTGTATGTGCCATTGTGTACATGGACAACATCTTGGTATTCTCTCTGGATGAGGAGTTGCATAATGTCAGGATTGATAATTCTTCCTCTCTAGAAACCAGGGCCTAGGAGCAGGAATTGAACCCCAAACCTGGATTCCTTTGGGCCGCTGGGCCTATGGACCACCTGCCCGCGTTTTTCTGGGATTGAGCCCCCACAAGCTGGTACAAAGCATATTGATCTATGCAATAAAAAAAGCCAAACCAAATAAATAATTGCACCAAATGGAGGATTAATCACAGCGCCTAATGGAGGTACTGATTTGGCAACTATTAGCTTAATAAACTTGAAGTCTACACCAGCAACCAATCAAGAGCCAACCCAGGAAAGAGGCACAGGCCCGCAACCTGGTCCCATGACCTTGGCACTAAAGCAAGATAATCAGGCAGCCAAATTGAGATTCCTGACCAATGAAAGAACTCCCGGGCCGAGTGCCATTTTGCCGCCTTTGGACCCAAGCACCCAGTTCCCCCAGCCCTGGCCTTCCCAATGCCCTGATGAACCCCCCATGGAAAATGTTAAGTTTGGAGGGGGTACTATATAGACCCAAGGACCCTGTGCTCTAAACTTATTGCCATTTTTGAATAAAGGTTGTGTTAAATTGGCTCATACAGCTATTGCCTTATTTTTTATTTGCTGTCTACCAATTCAGTTCAAGATCTCCTGGCCTGCCTGCACCACTGCCCACTGTTTTTTGTCCTCTTGGTGTACCCTTTGGACCCATCCACTTTACTGAATCCCCTCTGAAGTCTGAATACAAAGAATACACCCCAGAAAAGATATTTGAGCTCAATCCCCTGGCCCACATACAATCCACAGTTAGATACAACCAACAAGGCCCGTGGATATTTTCAACACCCAAGTTGTTCAGAGTAAAATTCAATTATCTCCCTGCTTACAACCTGTCCACAGAACTGCCTGTGACCCCAAAACCCATGCCTGCTTCCTTGCCCAACCTCCCAACTGACCATTCTGGAAAGCTGTTTGGGATTGTGTACATCACCCTCACAGGGGTGATTGACACTATAATATCAGCCGCTAGCCCATGGTCTTGGGTGGGGGAGTCTGCCTCCTACCTTTTAGAGTTAGCTCCCCTCTTGTGATGGGCATTGCCCGCAAAAAACCCGGCCTGAGTTACCCCTGAAAACAATGGGCCGGCCACCCAAGACTGGATCCCTGAAATTATGGCAATCTTTATTAAACCTGGTACCCTGAGCCCCAAGATGTTGTTATTTCTTGGGGCATCTTGTATGCTTTTGCTATTGATAATCACTTATTACACCTATAAGATGACCACAAACCTGATCTCTTCCATGTGGAAGAATACAAACCTGAATGACCCAAAGAGAACCAACACCAATACCGCTGATGCCAACAAAGCTCTGTCCTCCCAAGTGCAAAACGCAATTGTGAACCAGTCCCTCACAAAGGTGGAGATGCCTCAGATGGGGAAGCTCACACTTGAGGAAGCTAGATGTGCCATGCCGGTCCTCTGCCTGAATTTCCATACCAACGCCCCCTCTTATGTCAGTGACACTGAGAAGATCCTTGGGGTTGCTTCAATGCTATTGGGGGACGCCTTAGACTGGTTTGGCAAGGCCACAGCTGAGGACACATAATTCTTCTTAGACTACGCCAAGTTTGAGGCTGAGTTAATGGCCATTGGGAAGATTGCAAAACTAGATACTACGCCCTGAACTCCCTGCTAGAAATTTGACAAGGTCCCTGACCCATCCAAGTGTATATTGACAAATTCCTCAAACTGAAAACCCGCACTCAACTCAAGGAGAAACTGGCAGCCATTATCTTCCAAAAGGGCATCAAGCTAGCAATGAAGGACTTCTTGAAGCGCCATCTGCCCACCCTCAGCCTAGATAAGCTAGTTCCCCTGTGCAAGAGTCTTAGCATAAACCAAGAGAACGCTGGCTCCTCCCAGGCCTGCCAACCCCAAACACTGACCCCCAACAGAAATGGGATGACCCCTGAAGAGCTCTAATAACACTACCGCAAAGGACTCTGCTTCCACTGCCACAAGGCAGGCCACTTTACCAGAGCCTGCCCTAAGAAGAACACTGCCCCAATCTCACTGGTGCAAATAAACACTTCTTCTAAGTCTTAAAAGTTCATCCAAGTGACCATAGAAGTAGCTGGGAACAAGCGCAAGATTGAAGACTTTATTGATACTTGGGTGGATGAAAGTTTTATTGACGCCAGCCTAGCAGAGGAATTAGGCTTGACAGCCTCAGAGCGCAGTCTACAAATAATCACAGGAAACAGCTTCTTGGACACCGGCTATGAGTGTGAACAAGAACTCCCATTGACCATTAGACACAATGTATACCTGTTGTCACTGATCCTCTTGCCAGGACTACCCCGCCCCCTTATACTGGGTGACTCCTGGTCTGAAAAACATGGCCTGATCCTGAACTACCACAAGCAAACCACTATGTTGGGCTGACCGGAATCCTGTGACACTGTTCCTTTTTGCATGAGCCATGACTGACCCCCTACCAACAAACTCTTGGCTATGAAGATAGAACCTAGTATTGGAATACTTCCTACCCCCTACAGAGATGGAACCGTGTGTTTAGTGAAGAAGCAGCCACAAAGCTAACCAGCCATTCAATCTATGACCACACCATAAACCTACTACCAGGGACTCAACTGCACCACGGCCCCATCTACATCTTAACCACTGCAAGCAAGTGGCCTTGAAAGCATACCTTGAGGATATGCCAAAAAAAGGGTTCATCTAGGTGTAAAAAGACCCCTGCTTATTGTCCCATGCTGTTTGTAGGAAAAAAAGATGGTGAGATGCATCCATGTGTAAATTACCAAAAACTGAACGACATTACGGTGAAGAACCGCTACCCTATCCCCAATGCCAATGATCTCTGTGATGCACTGACTGGAGCCCAGGTGTACTCAAAAATTGACCTCCGAGATGTGTTCAACAAAATCCAAATCAAGGATAGAGACAAGTACAAGACAGCCTTCAAAACCCAATATTGGCTGTATAAGTACCTTGTAATGCCATTTGGCCTCTGCAACACCCCCATCACTTTCCAAAGGATGCTCAACATTGTCCTAGGGGAATACCTTGACCGTTTTTATGTGGCATATCTGGAAAACATTTTCATCTATAGCAAGTCTCACAAGGAACACCTGCACCACCTGGACCTTATACTGGAGAAACTCTCCCAAGCCAACTTACATGCAAAGCTTAAGAAGTGCAAATTCTTTCAGTCTGAAGTCAAATTCCTGGGATACATAGTGAAGAATGGCGTCTTTGCCATGGCACAAGACAAAGTAGAAGCAATAACATCTTGGCTGGTGTCCAAAAGCAGAAAGGATGTGAGAAGGGTTTTGGGCCTGGCAACTTATTGCAGGGATTTCATCCAAAATCTTTCTCACATTACCCTCCCCCTGACCCGCCTTTGCTCTGACAAGGTCACCTTTGACTGGACTCCAGAATGTATCACTGCCTTTGAAACCTTGAAACTTGCCTTCACCTCTGCCCCCGTCCTGGCCATGCTAGACCCCTCCAAACCTTTTGTTCTGGAAACCAACACGTCAGACTTTGCGGTGGGCAGGGTCCTTCTTCAGGAAGGAGGGGATAGTATGCTACATCCTGTAGCATATTACTCCAAGAAGATGCTACCTGCAGAAGGAAACTACCCAATATATGACAAGGAGATGCTAGTCATAATGAAAACCCTAAAACATTGGCGCCAATACCTATGTGGCGCTGCTAATCAGTAAAGGTCCTGACAGACCACAAGAACTTGATCTACTTCTTCAAACCACGCCAGCTTAATCAACAACAAGCAGGATGGGCCTTAGAACTGGCTGACTACACTCTGACTATAGACTATAAGCCAGGAAAGGTGAACGTGGTACCCAGCATCCTAAGTAGAAGAACTGACCTGGTGCCTACCCACCTAGAAACCCGTGACCACAACACCCAAGTCCTCTTGGACACAGCAAGCCTGGGCATTCAACTGGGATTGATGAAAATAAGAGCCAGCAAACCAGAATTACTAAGGGCCCAAGCACTAGAAGAGTTCACCAAGACCTTGATCTCTGACCTCTCCAAATCCTTGGATAGCGCCCACTACCAAAAAGGCTACTCATTGAAGGGAACCACACTAATGCTCCACAACAGGATCTTTGTACCAGAAGGGGACATCAGAACCAACGTCTTGAGAGACTGCCATAATTCTGAGATGGCTGGACACCCAGGTAGGCTCAAGACCCTCCAGAGCATCAGAAGGAACTTTGCTTGGCCAAAAATGGATCAAGATGTAAGCGCATACCTGAAGGGGTGTTAGACCTGTGGGCAGACCAAAACTCGCAGAAACAAACCTGAAGGGCTTCTAAGACCCTTGTATATACCCCATGGACCTTGGAGATCTGTCTCCATGGACTACATTATGGAAATTCCACCATCCCTCTTGTACAATACAATCCTGATCATCATAGACCGCTTCACCAAGATGGCATACTTTGTACCAACCACCACCAATTGCACGACAGCAGAAACAGCCCAACACTTCCACAACTGCATCCTCACGCAACACAGAACATCTGAGGAAATCATCACAGACAAAGGATCCCAATTTACGTCAAACTACTGGGTGCAGGTGATAAAAGACTTAAGAATCAAGCGATGTATATCTACCTCCTACCACCCACAGACAGACAGCCAAACTGAGCAAGTGAACCAGATCCTTTAACAATAACTTCAATGCTATGCCAACACTGATCTTGACAATTCAGCCAAAACGCTCCCCATGGCCCAGTTTTTATACAACAGTAAAGACCACACCTCCACAGGCATGTCCCCATTAAAAGCCAACTATGGGTTTGACCCACCTGGGACCCCCAGATTGGCAAAAGGGAATTGAACACCACTGGGCGCTCCTGGATTGAACAGATTCACAACACACAAAAAACATGCTTGACCAACCTGAACTGCGCAGTGCAGACATACAAAGCCTTGCTGACCGCAAACAAACCCCAGGCCAACCCTTACAAGTTGGAGACAAAGTATGCCTAGACTCCTGGAATATACCCCTACATGTGCCCTGCAGGAAGCTAGCTCACAGAAGAAGTGGCCCCCACAAGATCACCAAACTAGTTGGTGAGGTTGCCTTCAAGCTAAACCTACCCCCGCCTGGAAGATTAATGATGTGTTCCACCGTTCCCTTTTGTTCAAAAAAGATGGGAATTTGCTCCCCCACCAACAGATTAAGATAGCCCCCCCCCCATCCATCCAAACAGGCCGCGCTGAGGAATATGAAGTTGAATACATACATGTCAACCAAACTCACTACCAAAAACCCCAGTATTATGTCAAGTGGAAAGGATACCCACTAGAAGAAAGTACTTGGGAGCCACAGAGCAACCTGACTAATGCCCAAGAAGACGTCCAACTCTACCTGAACAAGAAGAATCAGAAGGGAGGGCCCTTGGGGAAGAAGGGGATGGTGTCAGGATTGTCAATTCTTCCTCTCTAGAAACTTGGGCCCAGGAGCAGGAATCAAACCCCAAACCTGGATTCCTTTGGGCTGCTGGGCCTGTGGACCACGGGACCGCCTGCCTGCGTTTTTCTGGGATTGAGCCCCCACAAGCTGATACTGAGCATATTGACCCATGCAGTAAAAAGAGCCAAACCAAAGAAATCATTGCACCAAATGGAGGATTAATCACAGCGCCTAATGGAGGTACTGATTTGGCAACTATTAGCTTCATAAACTTGAAGTCTACACCAGCAACCAATCAAGAGCCAACCCAGGAAAGAGGCACAGGCCCCCAACCCGGTCCCATGACCTCAGCACTAAAGCAAGATAATCAGGCAGCCAAATTGAGATTCCTGACCAATGAAAGAACTCCTGGGCTGAGTGCCATTTTGCCGCCTTCAGACCCAAGCACCCAGTTCCCCCAGCCCTGGCCTTCCCAATGCCCTGATGAACCCCCCCATGGAAAATGTTAAGTTTGGAGGGGAGGTACTATATAGACCCAAGGACCCCGTGCTCCAAACTTATTGCCATTTTTGAATAAAGGTTGTGTTAAATTGGCTCATACAGCTATTGCCTTATTTTTTATTTGCTGTCTACCAATTCAGTTTGAGATCTCCTAGCCTGCCTGCCCCACTGCCCACTGTTTTTTGTCCTCCTGGTGTACCCTTTGGACCCGTCCACTTTACTGAATACCCTCTGAAGTCTGAATAAAAAGAATACACCCAAGAAAAGATATTTGAGCTCAATCCCCTGGCCCACATACAATCCACAGTTAGATACAACCAACAAGGCCCGTGGATATTTTCAACACCCAAGTTGTTCAGAGTAAAATTCAATTATCTCCCTGCTTACAACATGTCCACAGAACTGCCTGTGACCCCAAAACCCATGCCTGCTTCCTTGCCCGACCTCCCAACTGACCATTCTGGCAAGCTTTTTGGGACTGTGTACATCACCCTCACAGGGGTGATTGACATTATAATCCTGGCCGCCAACCGTGGTCTTGGGTGGGGAAGTCTGCCTCCTACCTTTTAAAGTTAGCTCCCCTCTTGTGATGGGCATTGCCTGCAAAAAACCCGGCCTGAGTTACCCCTGAAAACAACAGGCTGGCTGCCTAAGACTGGATCCCTGACACATAAGGCCCATCTGTCAGTAGTTATAGAGTGTATCCTTCAGGCCAATATTATTATCAAAAGGAGTAATTGTGAATTCTTTAAACGTCAGGTTACCTTTTTGGGTAATATTATCTTTGAGGATGGTCACACTTTTGCCCTGGACAAGGAAGCCGCAATTTTCAAGTATGCTACTCCTGTGACAGTATATCAACTTTGAAGTTTCTTGGGTAACTGTACCTTCTCAAAAAAGTTTACCCCTCATCTGTCTGAGGTGGCAGCCCCCTTGTATTTGGCTAGCAGGAAAACAACTTTGGTCTGGACACCTGAGTGCGCGGAAGCGTTTGCAGCAGTCAAGGCTTTTTTGTTGTTTTCACTGTGTTGAGACCTATGAATCCTGAGCTTCCTTTTGTGGTCTCTACAGATGCCACCAAATATGCTGTGACTGGTGTGTTGCTACAAACTGCCAACATTGGTGTTGAAAGATTGGTGGGGTACTTCTCCCAGAAAATGGAAGGTTGGGAACACAATTACATGATTTACGACAATGAATTGTTGGCAGTTGTGGAATCTTTGAAGCATTGGCATTATCATCTCATGTTGGTACATCATCTGTTTGTAGTAAGGACTGATCATAACACTCTCCTGTACTATTGACAACCCAGGGTTTTGTCAGGCTGTCAATCTAGATGGCATGGGGATCTGACAAGATACAAGTTCTGTTACAAGTTTATTAAGGGAATTGATAATCACTTGGCAGATGTGTTGAGCAGAAACCCTTCCCATCTCCCAGAGTTCTAGCATGGACGTCAAGTTTAACACACATACTTTGATTCCAGATGAGGCTGTGGTCCCCTTTGTATTTACCCTGCCTGCTACGCTTGCTACCATGTCTTTAACAGAGCGTGCCAACTTAGACTTATATTCCAAAGTCAAGTTCCTACAGCCTCTGTCCAAGGGTTATGATAGGTTAATGGAACTAGCATGTGAACATCTGATAGGCAAGCCACAAGGTTATCACAAGATAGGACCAATTATATATCATCAAGGTTGCTTGTGGGTTTCAGAGGGAACCATTCAGGATGAAATCATGGAGGCCTATCACACCTGTCCTACGTCAGGCCACCCAGGAAAAAACAAAACAGTGTAACTAATTTGCGGACAGTTTTCTTGAAAATGTTTGATGGTGCAGGTAGCAGCTTTTGTTTGAGACTGCATGGTATGTGTTTGATTCAAGGCAAGCTGGAACAAAACTAGTGGATTGCTGGTTCCACTGCAGCCTGCTGCAGGGCCCTGTATGTCAGTGTTGGTGGATTTCATTGGTGAAATTCCATATTATAATGGGTTTAATGCAATAATAGTGATGGTAGATCAATTAAAAATAATGGAACACTTTTTACCCTACTCAATCACAATTACTTCATTGGAAACAGCCAGTCTGTTTGTGAATAGGATCTTCTCCCTATATGGAATCCCAATGGAGATTGTGAGTGACCACATGTCTCAATTTATTGCTCAGTTCTGGGAAGCTTTTACTGGAATTCTTGGTATCAAATTTTGCCTTTCCACAGCTTTTCACCCCCATTCTGATAGAAAAACGGAGATGGTAAACCAAAATTTGGAGGTCTACCTATGTTGATACACTAATGCACAACAAGATGACTAGTGTGCTAACTTACCCATGGCAGAGTTTACATATAATAACGCCCTACACACATAAACTCAAGGCTTGTCATTTTATGACAATATGGGTAACAATGACTTGTACAACATGGGTCCTTGATTGATTAGCAATGTGGAAGTTACAAATGACCAAGCCGCTACATTAAAACAGGTTAATCAGGAGCTTCAAGTTACTCTCACTGCTGACCTGACAACTTACAAGGAATATGAAGATTGCAAGTGCCAGGAAGGTCCCACTTATAGGCCAGGTAATTTAGTCATGGTTGATGCTCAAAATATGAGATTAAAGGTTCCCTGTTGCAAGTTAGGTACCAAAAAAGTTGGTCCCTTCAAAGTTGAACGTTGAATTGGTCCCTCTGTATATTGGTTAACTATACCTCCATCCTTTACAATTTTCCATACCTTCCATGAATGTTTACTCACTCCCTTTAAGGGTAATGAAACTTATTATTCTCAACCCATTCTTGCGGAAGAAGAACTCAAGTATGAGTTAAATTATTTTTGGCCTCTTGTAAGAAACAGCGCCAGTTGAAATATTTGGTGTCTTGGAAAGACTATCCCAATTCTGAAAATTCCTGGGTTCCTCATTATGATTGTTCTGATTCCCCAGATCTTATCCAAGAATTCATTTGGCAATCCCACTGTCATTGGTCACCCCAAACTTACCTTAGCGGCAATGAAACTTCCACCTGCCCACAAGAACATCTCCTTATCCCATCTCCCAGATGGTGGTTTTTGCTCCAGGCTAAAGCAGAGGGTAATTTAACAGTAGAGTTAATAATGCCAGGAATTATTTGGCCAAGTAAGAAGGCTCAAAAAACCGTAAAACCTTTAAAAAAATTGACCAATTTAACAGATTTGAATCAAACAGTTGATTGAAAATGAGTTATGGCTGCTCCAGTCTGCCAGCTTAATCCAATTCCTCTTTACAAACTGACATTAATAAATCAACGTAATTTGAGGATCACCAGATATGAGTTTATTAATCATCATGGAATCATAAGTTGATCACTCATGGTCTCTTTGCAAACTGAACTAGATACTCACTTGACAATGTGGAAGAAAAGGGAGCTCAGTATTCAGGCTGTATTGCTTAGTCAAATTTTGATATATATTGAATAATTTTCACTGTTTCAACTCTTAAGAGTTGAGTCATCATAAAATTTTACCCAGTAAAAACCAAATAACCCTTGGTATAATTTCATTTCAAATGCATCCTGTAGTTGGCCTTTTGTGCTAAATTCCTTACAATTTAATTCTCAGCAGAATCATTACTGTCAGATGGGGCCCAGCTGTTGGTACTTTGTTGTCAGCACCACCCAATGTTAATTCAATACCTACCAATCTCAGAGCTGTTCCTTCTACTACCAAAGCTAAAAATCTGGTGCTATCTCGATTTCCTGAATTTTATGCTGAAGACACTCTGATTCTCTTGCAGCCATTTATCTTGGGCTCTTTTGGTTAGGGTTAATTATTTTACTTAACCCTAGTATCTTACTTGGAAATTTCAAAAAACGGTATTTGAAGCTGCGTTGGTGGTTAATCATTAACTCCATGTGGATTTGGGTGGTGATTCCCACCACTTGGAGACAGCTTCTTAATATCTGGAAATTTGTGTCAGAATGACTATGACATGAGAACAGAAGAGTTGAGCAAACCTTCCTTAGAATCCAGCTAATGAACAACTCCTCAGCAACAGTGCCATTTTGCCACTTCTTAACCCAGCACCCTGGCCATTAAGCCTAATATATCCCAGCCCTATGATGAACCCCAAATAGTTATTGGAAAGCTTGATGGCAGGTACTGTATAGATTCATAGACCTTGCAATAAGAATTTTTCTCCATTTTTAAATAAAAGGTTATGAGATGTTGGTTTCCTCATTTATTGCGCTATTTTATCTTTGTTATTTACCAACTCAGTTCAAATCCTTCCAGGCCGCCTGCCATTCCACCCACAGTTATTGTCCACCAGGAGCACCACTTGGTCCTGTCCACTTTATTGAGTACCTTTTAAAGCCTCAATAAAAAGACTACACTTTTGAAAAGATAACAGAGCAGGATCCCTTTGCCCAAACAAAAGTGTTGATCATATACAATAGCCACAGTCCTTGGTACTGACAAGGAGCAACTTTTAGGAAAGCTCCAAGTATGGATTTAATAAGAAGAGAAGTATATTTTATTGGATAATACTTTAGACTTATATAGCTTGTGCTATGGCGGGGACTTAAGTTGGATCAAGGATAAGGGATGTATGTTCAGGTTGGATTTGAGTTACTGGATACCTGGACAAGTCATGGGATATTAGTTTGTTACCATTTCTGGAATTTGAACTGAATATTAGATTGGCACCAAACTGGTCAATGACAGGATTTTAAGTATGTTGGCAACATCCAGAATAACAGTACATCAAGATTCTTGACACACACCTCCCTTAAGGAGTTACTCTGGTACATCAGGGGGGCTTTATCTTGACGGCTGCTGCCTAATGTTCCTAGAGTTGTTTGCTAGTGGGTAATAGCTGAGTAGAGTGTTCCCCTTTGCTGAGGCAAAGGCAGGATCTGTGATACTTTTTGGTGATGGGCTCTTTGGCACCCTGGAACTTAACCAGGTAGGTGTTTCTGTCTGATCTGTATTTGATCACCCTTCCTGGTCCTATGTGTACTGAATCCAGCTTATTTTCTGTTTCTGGAAAGGATTCAGACAGGGGAGTTGAGTGAGAGTGGTTTTTCTGCAGAGGTCACCTTTTGTGCTTTGAGTATCTTGTTTTCTGCTATCTTAACTTTGAGGTGTATGTTTTAAAGCTCTTGGGTCTGTTCCACTGTGGGGGGGGTTCTCAGGAATATATTCACATATGGTTGGTTATTGCAGGTGATTATCTCTGGTTTTTACCCATAAGTCAGTTCAAATGACAAGTAGCCTATCCCTTAGTTGGTGTGTACCCAAGATACTAATAATGCATGCTTTACATATAGTGGTCATGTGTCTCTGGATTTGCCATCCATTAATTTCTCAAGGGTTCTGATGAGGCTGCTACTTTGATGTTCAACCCTGCTGTTAGCTTGTGGCCTGTAAGGCAAGGTTGTGGAATGATTGATATTATTTGATTTTAAGTTATCATTAACCATATGTCCTGAGAGTCTGTGGCTCCATCAGTAATGATGTAGTATGGTGTTCCATAGTTGGCTATGATTGCTTTGTTGATGAAGTGGTTGATTTTTTCTGCTTTGTGGTCCTTGGTTACCTAGAAAATTGGCCAGCATGTTGCAAAGTCAATGGCTACAGTTAAAAAGTGTTGCTTTGCTTTGGTTTTGTGGAAAAGTCCTTTTACATCAAGGCCTAAAACCTTAAATAGTTCTGGGTCAGGTACTGGGTTGACTGTAGGCTGTGGCTCTTTGGTGCTTGAGTATTTTTCACATACTGTGCACTTTTTTATGACGTCAATGATGTCTTTTTTTAGGTTATACCACCATACCATTTCCTTGAGGGTGTTTATAGGTTATTGTCCTTTGTGTGCCCCAGTAGGTGGTGATGCCTGAGGATGGTATTGACCTTTTGTGCAAGTGATATGTAGAATATATGCTTGTCTTTGATGATACAGTATACTGTATCATTAGACTCATGGAAGTGCTTCTAATTTCTTACTAGTGTGTCATGAGTTGTCTGATGTGTTGAGGGGTCTTTCCCTTTGGATTTACACTCAGTGTTATATAGGTTTAGCCAATCTGGATCAGGCGGTAAGGTTGATCTTTTTTGGCTGACATAGCCTAGAGAGAGCATCAGCTCTGCCTCCTTTTTATTTGATGTCCAGGGTAAGTTTCTCAAGCAAGGACATCCATTTGGCTTGTCAGCCTGAAAGTGTGTTTTGAGTTTTAAAATAGATTATGGATTTATGGTCAGTTAGTACTTGGATGTTTAAGTGGTGTTATATTTGCAAGTATGGATGTGGTTGGTATGGCTATTTGCTTAACTTGCTCTAAGACTTGCTAGTTACTAAAGATTATGTTAAAATAATTTAACCTAGTATTTATAACAATATAATAAATAGTAATGATTGACCCTTTATTTATTACCAATAAAAGAGCTATATAATGTTGGATATTGATAGAAGCCGCTGAGCGCCAGGATCATCTGCTTCACAGCCAAATCCCTCTGCAGGTTTTGCCCATATTTAAGCTTTAGGTCAGATGATTGTAAGTTAATATGGATAGAGATACAACTTAGTTAATTGTAGAACAACCTTTCATCCAGAGCAAGAGTACTATTGCTCTCTTGCTCACCAAGCTTAATGAATCAATGGCTGTTACAGTGAAGGCTAGTGTGACGGTCCACATTTTTGGTGGTTTGAAGGCAGGGCTAATGACTGGTCTGAGCTGTTGGAGACTGGGATGAACTGTTTAGAGACTAAGATGAGCTATTTTTGTCTAAGATGGACTGATTTCTGGTTAAGCTGAAGATCTGGAAGACATGGTTGAAGATCATGATGCAGGATTAGCTGATCATGATACAGGAGCTGGCTGAAGGATCAGAAGATGATGAAGAAGAACTAGTGGTCTGGAAAAATGAGCTGAGATTTTGCTGAATCAATTTGCCAAAGTGGGAAAATTTAGAATTTTTGGCCTTGGTTTAGTAGTAAAATCAGAAAGGAATGTGGATAGAAGTGTGGGTAAGATATTTATTTATTAAGTTCCTAGGGTAGATAAAGGTATGTTGCTATGAGATCTGGATACAAAGTTGTTTTGGTGGGACAATTTCCTTGGATTTTACAATATTTGTAAGTATAGGGGAAAATTTTTAGAAGGTCCACAAAGAACAGTTTAAATAGTATTCTACTATTTAAATTGGTTTAGGTTGAATGCAGGGAAGATTGGTGCCAGAATAATGGACTGGTTAATGCTTTGGTGCGCAAAGAGTTGTTGCTTTGAGCGGTTTGAGCTGTGGACATCATTTTCCTAGTTGGATCCCAGTGGAACTTCAGAAATGGTCTATTTCTACGCTCTGCATTCATTGGTTGAGTTCTGGCAGGTTTCCTGATGAAAATAATGGTTGGAAGCCAAAAGCTTAAAGTATAAGCTAGGAAATAGTGAATTAATACTTTAAGCTTTTGGGAAAGTAAGTATGTAAGCTTAAGTTATTATAGGAAAAAGTGAGCAGAAATGGTTTAAGCTTATGAGGAAAGCCATTTTGAAGCCGGAACCGTTGGGAAAAGGACACTATAAAAAGGTGGCTGGCTGGAAAGTTACAGGGTCTTTTCAAGGTCTTTTTAAGGTCTTTTTGGATGTCTTTCCGGGTCTTTGGCAGGGTCTTTCTGAGGCCTTTAGAGTTTCTGCCAAGAGGTTTTTGGAAGCCTTTTGATCACCAGCAGGAGCTTTATTGGACTGATACAAGTGGAATACAAAGGCCACTAAAGATATACATAGAGCTGAAGCCCAAGATAACAGAGCAGGAGCCCGAGAATAAGGAGCTGGATCCTAAGCCAGCGCAGAAGTCTGATTCCAAGGCGCCAGAGTCCAAGTTTAAGGAGCAGGAGTCCAATTCTAAGGAGCAGAGTCCAAGACTAAGATGCAGGAGTCCAAGACCAAGTACAAGGAGTCCAAGATATTGTTGGAGGACTTCACATATTGGCAAATTCATATTGTTTCCTTGACCCCCAGGCCATATACCAGAAAGTTTCTATGGGGATCTTCCTTCTGAGAGTGAATAAAAGCCCATTTCAACCCCTATACATATTTATGAGATACATTTTCCCTTACAAGAGAATGACAATTCTTTCCAGCCGGTCCCTGGCTACAATCCAGGACACACTTTGGGGACTGGTGGACAGGAACCCCACAGCTAGTTTAACCAATAACCTTACAGCAAGTGTTCTTCTAAATAACATCTCCATTTCTTGCATGCATGGTATATTGCTAGCAATTCCTTGTTGTGTATAGGGTATCTCTTCTCAGTGTTAGTTATTTTTCTACTTTTGTAACATACTGGATGAAGACTTGCTGCCCTGGCTGGCAGGTGTGTAGCACTGCACCAATGGCAGTGTTGCTGACATCTGAATCAAGTTGTAGCATCTGTTGTTATTTGGGTATTGTAATATTGGTGCTTTGATCAGAGCTTGAGTTGGTAGCTGGAAATTCTTGTCACATTCTGGTGTCCAGATGGATTTCTTTTTGGTATTACCTGTGATTAGGTTATCGATTGGTGCAGTTAGTTTTCTGCAGTCTTTGATGTATTTCCTTAGGTAAGCTACCATTCTGAGAAAGCATCTAACTTGTTTAAAAGAGGTGGGGTGTTACATGTTATTTATGGCTTTTATTTTGTATGGGTCTGCTTTGATGCCACTGTCACAGACAATGTGGCCCAAGAACAGGAGTTCCTTTTCCATAAATTGGCACTTACTTTGCTTTGCATAAAGCTTGTGCTTTGTGATTCAATCAAATGTCTCATGTACATGTGTGAGGTGTTCCTCTTTGGTTTTTGAGAATATAATAGATTTAAGAGGTAGCATAATGTATTTGAGAGCCCATTTAGCTCTTGGTTTATCATAGTGACAAACGTTGCGGGAGCATTGGTCATCCCACAGCTCATTACTTTACATTCAGAAGATCCAATTTGTATACGGAACACATTTTTTGGTATTTCTTTTCTTTTAATTAAACCAGGTTATAACCTGAGGCAAGGTCAAATTAGGGGAAAAATTGGGCTCCAGAGAGTCTTGCAAACAGATCCTCTATAAGCGGAAGGGGATATTTATTTTTTACTGTGTTTGGATTAAGAGCTCTGTAGTCTGTTACTAGATGGAGTGAGCTTTTCTTTTCTTTACAAAGAAAACTGCTGCCCCCACAGGGATTCTGATGGTTGAATAAAACCTTTAGCTAGGTTATGCTCAATGTGACTTTTAAGAGTTTGTGTATCCACGGGAGAGAGTCTGTAGAGGGTTGCAGATTTAGGCATGGCCTTGTATAAGTCAATGCCATGTTTGACCTCCTGTTTGGGGTAGCTCTTTTAGCTCTTAAATACATGAGTGATACATTTTAGGAGAGCTACAAGCTCTGGGGACTGAATTTTGGATGTTTACATGTTGTTAAATTTTGTGTAATTCATTATATGAATTTTTTTTTAGTTAGTTGTTAGAGTTGTCCTGTTTTATGACTTGGACAAAAACTGTGTCTATTAAAATAGGATTATTAGGTTCTTTGAGGATGCTGAAATTGACTTCATTGTGTTTGATGGCCGTGGTTTTTGTTTTCCAACCTATACTGGGGTTCACTCAGGTGAACCAGTCCATTCCTGATACAATGTTGTAGTTTATGTTGTTTATGAAAATTCCTTTGGTGGATGTTTTCTTATGCCTTGGAGGTCAATTCTGAAGGGATTTTTTTGCCTTCAGGTAAAACTTTTGATTTTTCTGCCATTCCGTCTTATTTGAAGTTAGATTTGACAGCTGGTATTTTGTACTTGGTTACAAATGCTTTCCTTACTATGGTGTGCTGGGCATCATAGTCAAATAAAATTTTATGTGTATGTGCTATAGGTGCATGGGTAGATAAGAAGTTGTTAGAGATATTTAATTTTTAAATTCATAAAGATAAAAAATTGCAGGATACATGATAATGTGTGCAGCAACGTTTGTGCCTTGGTACAATTTCTTGTTGATTTGGGGGGAGATATGGGCATTTAAGCCTGTTCTTCCTCCTCTTTTCTCTGTTCCTCTGTTTTGAGACCTTTGAGGTCAGAGAATTTGAGATCAGATTCATAGTGGGTTGCTTTTCAGCATTGTTTACTTTGACAGTGTCTTCCTTCTTGGGACAGGAGCAGTTTGTGCTATGACTGTGATTGCTATTGTTTTAATTGGAGTTGCAGTTGTTATGGTTGGTATTTTGGCATTTTTTGGCATTAGAATTCTCTCTGTCATTGCTCTTGGAGGAGTGGTTGCTGTTGCGTGCAGCATATTCCATATTTGCACATAATTCTGTGTGTTTGGCTTCTGCAATGAGCGCTGGCATGAAGGTATTAGCCTCTGGACAGATGAGGGCAGCAACAGAGGGTTTAATTCTGTTGATGAATGAGGCTCTGGTGTCCACATTGTCAACTTGAGCTGGATTTTGAATTTTGCGGTGTATTTCTTCAAATTCATTGGCGTAAGCTGAGACAGTGGTCTTCTGAGGAAGATTGCTGAGCTTATTGCAATGTCTTAGAAGGATTTGGTGACATGGAAGTTGTGGGTGATGTCCGTTTTGAACTCTTTCCAGTTGTCAAGCTGATTGTCAGTTTGTGAGCCAACCCAGGTGGCAAACCAGTTAGCTGTGGCTTCATATAGGCGCTTGCTGGCTTCATGGACACATTTTTTGTGGGGAATGCGGCTGACGCAGAGTTTAGTAACTAAGTGGTCTAGCCAGTTAATAATGAATTCTTTGTTTTTACCAAAGAACTTGTCAATACCAATGTACTTGGTGTTGGTGACTTTGTCTGTGATAGGCAGTTGTGTGTTTGTTTGTGGAAGGAGAGAGTGAATGTATTGAACCATCTTGTTGTACGCTTTGGGCTTTACTAGTCCTTCAAAGACAGTGCATCCACAAGGTATATCTTTGTCAATATTGTGGGCGCAGAAGTACGTTTTCCAGTTATCCTGAAATGTAGCCTGGTTTAGTACATGAGCAAAGGTGGATGTGTTATGTTCAGTCATTCCTTCTTTCATGGGTGTGGTAAAAAACTGTAGCTGCTACCAATGATGAGGAGCAACTTTTGGGGAAGCTTCAATTATGGATTTAAGAAGAAGATAAGTATATTTTATTGGATAACACTTTAGACTTATATAGTTTGCGCTGTGGCAGGGACTTAAGTTGGATCAAGGATAAGGGATGTATGTTCAGGTTGGATTTGAGTTGAGTTGCTGGATACCTGGATGAGTCATATGATATTGGTTTGTTGCCATTTCTGGAATATTGAACTGAATATTGGATTGTCATCAAACTGGGAAATGACTGGATGCTAAGTGTGTTGGAAACAGCCAGAATATCAGTACATCTAGTTCCTTGACAGTATTTAATCATACCCTGACTGTTCTGAGAATCATATAACTCCCTGTCTGTGTATCAACTGGATATGGAGCCGCCAATCACATCTAAGCCAATGCCTGTGTCTACTTCTAATCTTGTGGTGAACTCTGCCTACAAAGCCCTTGGCCTATATGTTCCTAGAAGACAAAGGGCTGGCTACCCAAGGTTGGTTCCCTGACAATGTATCACAATAACTATATAATATATATTTCTCAAAAAAGACCATTATCTAGTTTACAATTATTTTTCCACTTGTAACTCTTCTAAAGCAGCATAGTTACAACATCTATAGCACAGGTAGGTTCCCCATCCCAAATTTATTTTCAAAATTCTGCTGTTGTCTGTACTTTCTGTGGCCTACAAATATATAAAAGAATTATTTCCAGGCTCCCTGTAGACTGAATGCCTATACATCAGGGGCCAAGATAACAGAATAGTATATACTATACCAGAACATGGGAATGCTGGTCCCTGCCTTCAACACTTTATCAGCTCAAGGATTTCTTCCAGGCCCCCTCCTATACGCCTAAAACCATTGACAAAAGCATCATGCCTGCCCACATAGCTCAGAAACTCTGCAGTGTCTCCTTAGAATCATTCACATGAGCTAATGATAACAATACCACAGCATGGATCCAATCTGCCCAAAACAAGCTGACACAGATAGAGTGCCCAACGCGTTTTTGAATTGCAGATATTTATATTTGCTTGAAAATGAAGCAGGAACCTAGTGCAACAAGTGACAAAAAGACCACACCAAGAAGGACTGGGACACCATCAAACAGTCCTTTCAGGCAAGGATTATGATGAAGGATAAAGCCCTCATGATTATTGCCAAGTAAAGAGCTTATCCCAGACTGGTACAGTAAAGGAGTTTACTTGAGCCTAAAAGGAGTTCCACATACAAGCTCTCTCAGATGTGGTGTTTGACAACCAGCTACACACCTCATGTACTATGATATCCTCAAGCTGCATGTAATAAGACACATGAACCTGGATCAAGTAACCATTTTTCATAGCCTGTATCACAAAGCAGACAAAGCAAAAAAATTTCTAATGTGCTTCACAAAGCACATACTGGAAAAAAGGGAGAGTCCCAATGACTCTCACCCCCAGGACTTTCCAGATGCCCTCCGCCCAGCAGTAATAGTAGTGCAAACAACAAACCCTCAAACTCCAATGGCCATAGTAATGAGAGCAACGGTCATTCCAACCACACCAAATTCAGAGTAACCAGCACTCAAAGGTGCCAGGATGAAGGAAAAGCCCGGGAAGAGCAATAAGCAAGCCAAGTTTTCTATCAACCTTCTGCCTTGCCATATAATAAGTACCACCCAGAAGATGTGGATCAATGTCCAATGATCCAGATTTTCATGCCCTGCACCAAAGGGCAGACTTCTTAGATCATTTAGTTTATTTTTGCTTTAATTTATTCTTTCTTTTATTTTAGAATACTTAATTATAAACTTCTAGCTTAAAATTTCAAGTATTTAAGTTAGTTACCTGTTTTTTACATTGATTTGCATCCAAATTGCCAATGTCTTCCCCTTTCATTCTAGATACTCTAATATATTGATATTTTATACTTGAATTAAGAGAATTTTAATTTTTTGCTCACCTTTTTGAAACTCCTGGTTATGTTGTCACCCGCTTCCCCAGTTTTACGTTGCTGATCTTGCAGTTTAAGTGGGTCTTCTTTCCCCTTTTAATCCAGGTTCTTGCTCCAAAACTTCTTTAGTTTCTCCTGTCCTTGGATTTTTTATCCTTGCCTATCATTTTCACAACTGGAAAAGCTGTCATATAAATAAAGAGCTTGTGAAGAGTAGGCTTTAAGCCAAAATTCTAAGTGATTTCTTTCCTTCAATCTTTTACCAATTTTTAAACTTCAGATTTTAATTTTAAGAATTTCAGTTTTTAAGTAATTAGTTCTAAGTTTTTCTTATTTTCTTTCTTCCTAGTTAAAAAAATAGAATTTATAAAACAACAAGCCTTAGGCTTGTTGTATCCATTATTTTACCTTAAGGAATCTTTTAATAGTTACATGTACCAGTTTGCTGATGGAGAATATCCCAATATTGACATTACCTTAGTTACTAATTGTTCATTATTAAATACCCTGTTTTATCTTCTTTGTTTAGGATTCTTAAATTCTATCACTCCTTTTGTAAACCAGTACAAGTTTTTAGCAGGAATCTGTAAAATTATATTACAGACCATACCTAACTTTTTATACCTTCTGAATTTTAGCCCTAATGCTTTACATGCTTTAGTTTATAACCTTGCACTATTATGGGCAAGACCTTACAAAGATCCCTTCAGGAGATCCAGTACTTTACATCATCACCAGACATCCCAATAAATGATGTCTTACCCTTTCTGCTTTTGAAGCTACACAGTTTCAGCACCCCTGGATTCAGGCACAGATTGTACCCTTGTCAATAGCAAATTTGTAAACAAATTCAAGCTAGCCACTAATCATTTGCAGAAAAAGAATATGTTTTTAGCTGATGAATGTCACATTGCTGTGATTTGGGAAACTGGTCCCTTTCCCATCATGCTGGAGAACCCCCACTCTCCCATCCAAGGACCTGTCATTGATTTCCCTGGATTTTGTATGGTACTTGGCTTAGATTGGCTGAGAAGAAATAGCCCCCACATGGACTGGGCCACCTCATTTTGACCATCAAACAAGATGAAGTCAAAGACCAAATTTACCCTGATACAAAAGATCAACTTCTTTGGGACACATGTTTGTATGTATTAAAGAGACCCAGGAAGAAAATGCCAACCCCATGGCAATCAACTGAGACTCCTGCCAGCAAAAGTTCATAAAATTTAAGGATCAACAAGAACTTTTAACCCCCAGGATCAGGAAATAGTGGCCTGACATCCAGAGATCTTTAAGGAAGCCCTTCCAGGACTTCACCCAATAAACACATACAGCACACCATCCAACTCAAGCATGCAGATCCCAAGGCATGTCCCATATGCAGTCTTACATTAATAGAGGACAATGTAATTTGAGCTTATCTCAAAGAAGCTCTGGAGAAGGGCCTCATTCAACCTTCACAATTCCCCTTTGGGGCCACCGTATTTTTTGTAGCAAAGAAAGATAGGTCCCTCAGATAGTCACCAACTACCACAAGCTAAAAAGATCATATCATGAATTGTTACCCCCTTCAACATATTGACAGCCTCTTTGATGCCTTAGGATGGGCTACAGTCTTTTCTAAGATTGATATATCAGCTGGATACAATCAAATCCACATCAAATAGGAAGGCATCCCAAAAACTGCATTTCAAACTAAGTATGGCTTGTATGAGTGTGTTAGCTTAACTTTGAAATGCCCAATGCCCTATCAACTTTTTCACTTTTATGAATGAAGTATTTTCACCACACATTGGAAAGCACACACTGGTATACTTGGTTGTCATCATTGTGTACAGCCCAATTTTACACAGAACCACAAGGATCTGGAGTCCGTGTGCAACTTTGGCGCAACACAAACTTTGTTCCAAGCCATCCAAGTGACATTTCTACTGTGAATAGCTTCCCTTCTTGAATCATGTGGTGTCTAAAGACAGCATCAAGCCTGAGAAGAAACAGATCCAAGACATATACAAGATGCCATCACCCAAGGATAAAGTAGAGCTCAGAACCTTCCTATTCATGATAGCCTGCATACTCCAATTTATCCCAGACTGCAGCATCCTCACGGCATCAATATCTGCCATCACAGGTGTTAAGTCCAATTTTTATAGACCCCACAACAAGTCCTCTGTTTCCACTGCCCAAAAGAAAAACATGTGTCTGAACCCATGTTATAATATATCAAGAGAGACAGGGGCTACAAATGGAAACATACGCCTACAATGCATCCATTGGAGATGTATTACACATCAAGACAGACACTGGTAACTTATTGCCTGTAGCCTATGAATACTGTAAGCTGATCAATGGAGAGTGCTGCCATTTAATACATGAAAGTGAGTTGTTGGCCATTGTTCTGAATACCAATATTCAAGCTCTTTCAATTTTGCTTTGTTGGGTTACTTTGAAGATGAATCCCTTGCTTTTGCATTTGCTCCTCAAAATGGGTCTATTTCCAATGTTGGAAATTTATCTGTTTATTTTCCTGACTCTGTGCAACTCACTTGCCCCACTCATGCTTGTGGCAAGTGATCCTACTGTCCTAGTATTATTTTGTGGTAACCACAAACAATATATAATCCTTTTCATATTTCTGTCTTTGTGTTTTCAAGTAATTTGGCACCTCTCTCTAGCCACGCCTAGTAGAGATTTATTAAACAGGGCCACAAGGTAATTACGTCACCTTCCCTGCTGAACAACCAAGACGTAGTTCAAATCCAATACAAAGGTTAGTGTGAAAATCCACATAGAAGCGGTTTTTCAGCAAAGGATTCATTTGGCTTCAAATAAAGACACAATGCTGAGAATTTATAATGTGCTGTGGTTTTAAGACAGGTATAGGCCTATTAAGAAGCATTGGTAACTAGGGAAGGTAAGACCTGTCTAGTAGGTAGCAAGGGACTACTAGAGGCAAGTGATGAACCAGCCCAGCAGGGAATTTGGCTGCTAGGGTGCTGGTTAGTTATCCTCATCCAGGAGAGAATGATGGCTGCTAGGGGTGAGGAATGTGATAGACCAGCAGGGAACTTTGGCTACTGTGGGCTTGTTAAGGTCTCTCCATCCAGCAGGGAACAATGGCTGCTAGGGGTGGGGAGTGGACCACCCTGGTGGGTAACACATGCTACCAGGGATGATTGAAGATGTGACCCTGGTGGGTAACATGGACTGCCAGGGAAGGGGAGAGCTTAGATAGCTCTACATGCCCTTGTGTGCTCATAGGAGGTCTGTGAGCAATTACCTTAACTAACAGACTGGTAGGATGACCTTGTCTGTGTTTCTTTGGGGGCTTTGAGGAGGTCCTAAAGCTACCATTGGGATTAATGGGTATGCTCAGGGGTGTCACCAGGGTGGTTTCTTGGGGGAAGCAGCTACAGAACTTAGTATGATCAGGCCTCTGGGAAGTAAAGTTGATTACTTTTGCAAGTGAAATCTCTAACCAAATCACTTGAGTGAGTAAAGAAAGCTGCACAAACATGAGGATTGTCTGTGGTTGAATGGCTTAAGGAGAGATACTTGCAAGGGCTCATTCAAATCCCAGTAGTCATTTGGACTTATTGTCTGAGTCTGAGGTATTGATAACAGGGACTGACAATGGAACCACAGGGTTCATATCAGGATGAACCGTGAAGACTAGTAAGAGGGACTGTATGATCACAGTGAAGACTAGTTGGGGGACTGGAAGATCATTTTGAGTATTGGAATCAAGATAGTTCATTGTGAGGATTGGAGCCAAGATGGTTCATGGTGAGAATTAAAACCTAGGTGGTCATGGTGAGGACTGGTGGATAGCCTGTAAAGGACTGATTGCTAGAATGGAAAGGACTGTTGATGAATAGAGAAGGTCCAGAAAATCATGGTGAAAGACTAGCTGAAGGACCAGAAGATCTGGTGGAGAACTAGCTGAGGAACTATAAAATGGCTAAGAAGGACTATCTGGAATGAATACAGGAGATTGGATGCTTGTTTTAGGCTTTTAGAAGAGAACATGATTAGAAAAAAGCAGTTAAAGAATTAATTAATGCTGCATAAACATATGATATAAAGATGGAATTAATTATCATATTAATGAAAAAAAGAGAAGAAGAAATAATTTACAGAAATTAAACTGTAATTCATTAAGAGCTGATTGAGTGGAAAGGAGCTAGACAGAGGCCAGAAACAGGATGGAGAAACTGTGAAAATGAGTGTTGGAAATTTTCCAAAATGATTGGGAAAGGCAAAATGCAAGCAACAGGCACGTTTAAAGTAGTGAAATGATAAAGAAAATGCAGGTAAACTTAGAGAAACTTTGAAGAATTAATAGTTTGAAAATCTCTTAAGTAAAACATAGGCAAAATTGCTCAAGTTTTGTCAGAGAAACGTGACAGAAATTACAACAAAACTGTTCAAAAGCAGAGCAGTTGTTTATCTGGAGTAAGACAGCGCCAGATTTAAACCATGGTCAAGAGCAATTTATCTGGGTGAACTGTTTGGCAAGATCATTAAATCTAAGAGTTTGATTGGCTGCAGGTCAACTCCTGTTTGATCAGTGTTTTTTTCACAAGTGACAAACTCCTGTTGACCATGCTCATAGGTACACCTCCACTACAGGATTCAAACCCTGATACCCTGCAGGCCTCCAGCCTGCAGGACCAGCCACCTGTCTGCCTGCAGATTTTTGGACTCAAACCAGAGCAGGACTTTATTTCAGGGATATCCTAAAGCTTGATGAACCAAAACCACCTACATTGACACTCCCCCCGCTAAAGGTTCCTGTTAACTCAACCAATCAGTGGGTGGGCCAAGTCATAGATCCCAAAAAAACTCAGGCCACCATAGAAGGGGAAACAAAGAAACTTCCTATAGAATGCGGGCCGCCCAGAGATGATAAATCCCACAACCCAAAAAGGAAACTCAAGTATTCTCAATTTGAACCAGCCAATGAAATAACTCCCTCAATGGATGCTACCAAGGACTGGAGAAACCTGGTAGACAGCAGCACCTGGGCCAAAGAAATTTGCAAAAGTTTACCCATGGCAATGGGCATACTTATAGCCTGGACTGCCAGGTAGTTGCCCATTGCCATTCTTGCAATAAAGTGACATGAACCTTTGGTTCACCCAGGTTATTCCATATTTGATTTTAGTTCTATTTCATTTTAAGTCTACCTCCTGCGGTTCCGCACCTCACACCCACCAACCCCAAGAAACTGCAGACCAGCCACCCAAATTCTATTGTCCACAGGAGCTCCCTTTGGCCTGGTAAATCTCACTGAATACCCACCCAACCAAGCATATTTGGAGTTCACCTTAGAGGAAATCCTAATCTACAACTCAGAGGCTAGAACTAGAGAGACAGAAACCGTTTACAGAGAAGGCACCAAAGTCATCATACCTCCTCTGCTATTCTGTGACAAGTACAACTACCTGCCCGCATATTTGGTTCCAATGACTCCACCTCTCACCCTGCAGCCCAACTGCCCGCAGAAATCTGTTGCGGCCAAGGAATCAACGTTCACCCAGATATTTGGAGTAATGTATATCACTCTTACTAGCTTAATAGATTTGATGTTACCAGCAAGCGGACTTTGGGCCTTCTTGGGCAATATGTTATCTTATATTGTAAAGTTAGCACCAATATTGTGGTGGGCCCTTCCTTCTGGGCCTGCAGGCCATCCACTCGTGAGTTCCCAGGAACCCCTCACAGGTTGGATCCTTGACAGTTTTGAGGGCTTTAACTGACAAGTTAAAGCCTAAAAAATGAAGAAGAAAACTCAGGGTTTTTATTGGCCGAATTAAGTGATAAAGTTTAATATATTGTAGACAAGGAAAAACTGGATAGTTTAAGCTTTGGGAAACAAGAGTTTTGAGAGAGAATCAGGACTGAAACAAGAAGCTATAAAAAGAAGCTATTTGAGGCTTTTTAGTGACTACACAAGTGGATTACAAAGGTCACAAGGACTACACAGAGGTCTTAAAGCATAAGACAAAGGTGCAGAAGCCCAAGACAAAGGAGCTAGAGCTAGAGCTAGAGATAAAGAGTTGGAGCTAGAGCAGAGTGAAGGATCCCAAGACTCAAGTGCAGGAGTCCAGACCAATTACAAGGATTCCAAGAGATTTTTGGAGGACTCCAAGTATTGGTACATAGCAATTGTTTCCCAGATCCTTAGACCGTATGCCGGAAGGTTTCTAAGGGGATCTATCTTCTGAAAGCAAATAAAAGCCCATTTTGATCCCTGACCAAATTTACAAGTAGTGCAAATAGTCCCTATGAGTGAATTGCCCCACATCTTCTACCCTGGCTAAGGGGAAGAGGATACTTATTGTCAAAGTTTATAGGATTTGCCACTAGTACAACCTCTCAGGAAGAGTAGGAGAGGTTAACTAGACACCTTGAAATGACAAATAGAAGACAGGAGTTCATTAGTGATGAGTTTACTAGGTTCCTGAAAGACTGGAATAGGCCCATAGAGGGTCTAGTACCAGCTGAGTTACAAGTGCATGGTGGGGATGCCGTCTAGTAATGGGAAAAGTATTGGAAGAATTTGAATTAATTTAAGCCAATTATAAACTTTTAGCCAGATACACCCCTCTACTAGGAAATGACGGCTCCTCCAAGCCGGTCCCTGGCTATGACCCAGGACACACTATGGAGATTGGTGAACAGGAACCCCACAGTTATGATTTACTGTTGTGGTTTGTGTCGCACCTAAGAACACAACAGCCATTGTGCACTGTGTTGCAACATCTTTGATTACTCTCTCTTGGGGAATCAACACCTCAATTAGATCACCAAATGGCTCATAGAATGATTCACCAGCCAGCCAGTAAACTGGTGGCACCATTATCAGTCAACCATCTATGACAGGGATCACTTAATCCAGGTTTTAAATGGAACACAACTTGGTTAAGCCTCGTGACTCAAGAGGAACATTACTTCAATAAGCCCCATGACCCCCATGGTGTATATGGACAGTATGTGGCTTATAATGATACTATATATATTCTATATTCATATCCAATAAAGTATCATTCTCTTCTTAAATCTTCCCCTTTTTCCATTTATTATACTTCCCAGAAGTATAAACTTGACAGTGGTAGCACAGGTAGGTTATCCATACCTACCCAACTAAAAGGAAAATTCCTCCTAAGAAAAAGATCCAATCAATGGTACTCCCTAACAGCTGGAGAGACTACAAAGAAGGACAAGAGGTTCCTGCAGGGATTTGTTATCTACAACAACTTCTTTTTACCCATTGAACAATACAACACTCTCAAAGCCCACAGACTGTTACCCACAGTACCAACCACAACAGCACCACAGCAGCCTGAGATACCCAATATTGTATTCCAACGCCTGCGTACAGCTGAAATTGGTGCCTTTTTGGGACTGCGCCAAGAAAACACCTCTCTTTGGATTAACAGTACATAAAGCAAATTTGAGCAAGTGGAATACCCCCCAAAGACTCTGGGTCAGCGAAATTGCCCTCTGTGTTACAGGAACCACATCATGTTTTGTAAGTAAATGGATAGCCCAACACCCCAACCAAAAGGGAGACTGGGAGCTATTCAAGACCATTCTTTGAAAAGTTCTCCATGAAGGATTCCAACGTAATAATCATGACAGAACTTTGAACCTTCAAGATGACAGGAATAATTGAGGAGTACATTGCTGCATATGAAGACCTATGTGACTGCGCGCCCAACACCATCAACTTTAATGAACCTGGGCCATGCCTGGACTTCTACAATGGCCTCTACACACACATTAGATGTCAGTTTGATATGACCTGCTTCAAGAACCTTGAGGAACTATTCTTGAAAGGCAAACACACAGCTCAAAAGTCTTACAGCCTACATGCAACAAATAAATACAAAGAGAGCTTTTTAGCCAAGAAAGATCCTTGACCCAACAAGCAAAACAATTGAGCCAACAACACCCATCCTCAAACTGGTAATCACACTGCAAAAGTCAACCAGGCAAGCACTAAAAATACCAACCAGGAGGGAAAAGCTCAGGGGAGTGCTTAGGTGAGATGCCCTCCCCCACTTCACAAGGCTTGTACAGGGGCCAAGACGTAGACTCAATCACCATGATCCAAGTCCTCTCCAGTGATCCTCTACTGTTTGCCGCCCAAACTAGAAATAAACTCCTCACTTATCCTTTCTGTTTTTGCAGATATCAGGGCATTATGCTATTTGACACTGGAGCATATAAGTCCCTAGTTGACAAGAAATTTGCTGACCTCATGAAACTACCAACCACTTGAAGCAATATCAGGAGAGTTATCATGGCAGACAACAGAAGCACACCAGTCACTCAAGAGGAAAAACCTTTCCGCGCCCAAATAAGAGAAGTACAAACCATACTCAGTGGCCCAATCATATCAATTCCCAAGTATGGCATTATATTTGGCCTGGATTGGATGAGAAAGACCAAGCCTCATATTGACTGGGACAGTGCTACCCTCATCATACAACAAGGAGAAGTACACCACCATGTTTATCCGACTCATCTTGACATGCTTATGAGGGACCATGTATTTGTGAAAATCATGGAGATAGAAAAGGAAGTCAGCCCTAGCAAAATCAATTGGAGTACCTGTACATATGAGGTCATCCACTTTAAGAACACAGAGATTCTAGATGAAAAGAGCCCCATCCAAGATTAGCTAGTTAACAAGTTCCCCACTGTTTTCCACAAAACACTGCCAGTACTACCTCCTGACTGCGGCATCAGACACAAAATCAACCTCAAAGGGAGTGTACCTAAAGCATAACCTATCTACTTCCTCACATCACAGGAAGACAACGCCTTAAAGGCTTATCTTGATGAAGCACTTGAAAAAAGCCTCATACAACCATAAAAGTCACCCTTTGGCGCTACTGTCTTCTTTGTATCAAAGAAAGATGGAGGACTCTGCCTTGTCACCGACTACAGAGCACTCAAAAATATCACAATTAAGAACAGGTATCCCCTACCACTAATTGATGGCCGTTTTGACGCCCTGGGGGGTCCTAAACCTTCACAAAGATTAATTTGATAGCAGGTTACCACCAAATTTACGTGAAACATGAAGACATTCCAAAGACTGCATTTAGAACTAAATATGGATCCTTTGAATGTGTTGTTCTCAACTTTGGCATGACAAACACTCCCAGTGCCTTTGTGACCTTCATGAACAAAGTTTTCAAGGAACACATCAAAAACAAGCAATCATCTACCTGGATGACATCATTATTTACAGTCCCAACCTGGAGCAACACTGAAAAGATGTCCAACTGGTCCTCTGTACGCTTAAGAGAACCAATTGGTTGCAAAACTGTCAAAGTGCAAATTGTTCCCAACAAAAATCCTATTCCTTGGTCACATTATAAGCAAGGGCAGAATCAAACCAGACCCAGACAAGATACGCGCCTTAAATGAGATGCCAGCTCTAAGAAATAAGAGTGAACTCTGCACCTTCCTTGGAATGGTAGCCTATGTAAGAAGGTTTATCCCTGATTGGGGTGCCCTAAAATCCCCCTGTCTGCCATCACAGGCAAAACAACCAAGTTTTTCTGGACACCACTACATGATCAACACTTCTGTCAACTGAAGGAACTCATGGTCACCGCCTCTATCCTCCAATACCCAAATTGTGAGGGAATCTATGAGCTAAAAACTGATGCTTCTAATTATGCCATAGGAGGAGTACTCTATATCCAAACAGCAGAAAATGACTTCCTCCCCGTGACATATGAATCAAGGAAGTTGTCTGATGGCAAACAACAATATAACATACACAATAAGGAATGGTAGCTATTGTGAACTGCCTCATGAAGTAGCAATGCTACCTGGAAGGAGCCCAAACGTTCAAGGTACTCACCAACAAAAAGTTGCTGATATTTTTCAAAACTCAACAACACTTGTCAAGGAGACAAGTCAAATGGATAAGTCTCATACAGAGATACCCCATGCAAATTGAATATAAGCCAGTCAAAGAAATGCTTACTGCAGATGCCCTGTCAAGGCTATACAGCAAACACGTCTTCTGTGTTGATGGCAACCCCAACTGGCCCATGTTAATCATGGGGAATCTCCAGGAAGGAGACTCACCTGGCACTCTAATGGACATCTAAGAGAAGGTCCTTAAGAACAAACATCTGCTCAAAAATGTATATGGCACTCTGCACCAAATAATTCCAAATGGTGACATTGTACCTTACGTCCCGTCAACTCAAAAGATTGACACAATCCTCCAATATCACAGAGACCTTGGACAAACCTGCAGCAGAAACTTGCACAAATATCTCAAGACACCATACTGGTGGACCAACATTCTAGATGATATAAGAGAGGTAATGGACCAATGCAAATTCTGTAAGAAGTACACCCAAACTAAAACACCACCCAAGTCAGTAGTACCTGTATCCATCACACAAACCTTCAAGGTATGGTCACTGGATATTGTGGGACCAATGCCTGGCAAAAACAAGGTCAAGAAGTACATCATCACAGCAATCAACTATGCAACCAGATGGCCTGTAGCGCAAGCCACTAAAGAATACAAGGGCAACAATGTGAGGTAATTCATTGGGAAAGAAATCATAGCCAAGTTTGGCAAACCTGAACTTCTAATCACAGATGGAGACACTGAACTTAAAGCCATTGACACCAATATGTATCTTGCCAATAATGGGATAAACCACATCACTACCAGCCCAGATCACCATCAAGCAAATGGATGTGTAGAACAACTAAACAGCGCGCTTGTAGAAGCCCTCAGTAAGTTATCTGCTAACAATCCAAAGGCCTGGGTTGACATGCTCCCAACTGCACTCATGGTCTGTAGAACAAGATTTAATTGCAATATGGGCAAAAGCCCTTATGAAATTGTCTATGGACAAAAGCCTGCTCTTGCTAGTAAATCTTCAGAACCACAGTTACCTCTGCCTTAAAAAGTGCCAGATGACAGTGACCCCAACATATTACCAGCCAGAAAAGACCAAGAAGATATGGAGCAGGAAAGGATCAAAAGAGAGGCATTCTTACTACAGCAGTAAAGATTCCAAGTCAGGGACAAAATCTGGGTTGTCAACCATGACCAGCACAAGTTAGAACCAGGACTGCATGGTCCAGGCATTGTAATGGAAGTCAAGCCCAACAACACCTACCTCATCAAAGGAATTAGAGCTCAGACTGATTTAAAACGTAAGTACCACAACCGCCTCTGCCTGTTAAAAGCAAAAATAACACAAAAAACTCCAGGATCCCTATTCCAACATCAAACTGGATCAATACTAAGCACACATTCCCAATAATCTTAAGAAAATCCCCAAGGCTCCGCCTTCCAGCACCCCAGGGGGAGATGTTGCAACATCTTTGATTACTCTGTCTTGGGGAATTAACACCCCAAGTAGATCACCAAATGGCTCACTGAATTGTTCACTGGCCTGCCAGTAAACTGTGGCACAATTATCAGTCAACCATCTATGACAGGGATCACTTAATCCAGGCCCTAAATGGAACACAACTTGATTAAGCCTTGTGACTCAAGAGAAACATTACTCCAATAAGCCTCATGACCCTCATGGTGTATATGGACAGTATTTGGCTTATCATGATACTATATATATTCTTTATTCATATCCAATAAAGTATCATTCCATTCTTATATCTTCCCCTTTTTCTGTTTATTATACTTCCCAGAAGTATAAACTTGACAACTGTCTAGTCAAGTGGCGCTTATATTTGGAGGGACAAGAAGAGCCCAACTCCTTGACAGACCACAAGTCCCTCATCTATTTCAAAACACAAGCTAAACTCTCCTGATGGCTGGCAATCTGGATTGTGCTCTTGGAAAGGTTTAATATGAATATCCAATATAAACCTGGACCAGAGCTATTAACAGCCAATTTCTTTCCCAACTATACATGAGAGCTTCAAGAGGACAAAACAGGTTAGACCTAGACTGGTCACTTATAGTACTTAACACCAAGGACAAGGAATTATCTTGTGCACAAACAACATGACCCAACACATTGTAGTAAAGAATGAGCATCTATTTGTGGACATCTATGGAACCCTCTACTACAAGACAACCGGTGGGACAACCATTCCATAGCTCCCCACTCATCAAAAGGTTGACACCGTCCTACAGTACCATCAAGATCAGGACACATCAAGAGCCTCAACCTATATCAATCCCTCAAGCATAAGTCCTGGTGGCCCACGTTATACCACAAAATACAGGAGGTACTGGACTAATGCAAAGTGTGTGAAAAGTTTGCCAAAATCAAAACATCACCTAATTATGTACTACCCATTTTCACTCAACTAACCTTTAAGGTGTGGGCCATAGCATTGTGGGGCCCATGCCAGAAAAACACAGTGATAATAAATATATCACTAAAGCCATCAACTTTGTTAAATGCTGGCCAGTGGGGCAAGCTGTAAAGGCCCAAACTGATAACAGTGTATGGAAGTTAATAGGCAAAAGGAATATCAGTAAGTTTGGAAACCAGAAATATTGATTAACAATGGAGGAAAGAGTTGAAATATGACAATACCAATATCTACCTTACCAAACAAGGATTGAAACACACCATAATCATACCATACTATCCTTAAGAAAACAGCAGTGTTGGGTCGTTGAATGGTAGCCTGGTACAGGCCTTTGTGTCACAAGTGAAACTTACCTACTATTGATTCACAAGATGGAATCCCACCCCTGGGATTCAAGCCCTGACACCCTGCTGCCCTTGTTTTTTTGGGCTTGATTCAAGGATAGATTTTTCTTTAGTGAAACCTCTGAAACCAATCTATGAGGCAAAAACCATGGTCAATCCTTGCCCCTCAAAATTCCCCCTATCCTAGCCAATGAAGGCACTAACTTGAATAGTATTCCTGTTGCATCAACTCTCTGCCAATGGAGAATTGCATGAATTGCCCCAAAACAAGTCCTGTCAAATGATGAAAAATCTAGTGTCTCAAAGAGAGAAATCAAGATTCTCCATCCAAATCCAGCCAATTATATGTCAAAAATTCTGATGCCACTGTTGAGGATCTAGATGTACATATATTCTGGCTATCGCCAACCCACCTAACATCCAGTCATTGCCCAATTTGGTGCCTTTCCAATATACAGTTTGACATATCAGAAATGGCAACAAAGCATTATTGCATGACTGCCCAAGTATCCAGAAACTTAAACCCATCCTACACATGACCAATCCCTAGGTTTGATCCAACAAAATCTCTGCCATAGCTAAACCTATATAAGCCTAAAGTACTATTCAATAAAATAACTTCTCTTCTCTCTCATTTCCATATTTGAAGCTTCCCCAAAAGGCGCTCCTTATCACTGGTAGCAGCGGTAGGTTTTTCAACCACACCAAGGAAAGAGAAAATGACTGAACAAAATCCATCCACCTTTGCTCATGTACTCAACCAGGTCAAATCCCAAGATACTTGGAAAATATACTTCTGCGCCATCAACATTGTCAAAGATATACCTGGTGGATGCACCATATTCAAAGGTATGGTCATGCCCAAAGCATGCACCAAGATAAGTCAATACAGTAGCTCTCTCCAACCACAAACAAACACACAACCACCTATCACAGGCAAAATTACCAACACCAAGTACATTGGTATTAACAAGCTCTTTGGTAAAAACAAAATAAACATCATCAACTGGGTAGACCACTTAGTTGCTAAACTCTGTGTCAGCTGCATTTCCCACAAAAAATGTGTCCATGAAGCCAGCAAACGCCTATATGAAGCCACAGCTAACTGGTTTGCCACCTGGGTTGGCTCACAAACTGACAATCAGCTTGACAACTGGAAAGAGTTCAAAACAGACATCACCCACAACTTCCATGTCACCAAATCCTTCCAAGACATTGCAATAAGCTCAGCAATCTTCCTCAGAAGATCACTGTCTCAGCTTACGCCAATGAATTTGAAGAAATACACTGCAAAAATCCAAAATCAAGCTCAAGTTAACAACGTGGACACCAGAGCCTCATTCATCAACAGAATTAAACCCTCTGTTGCTGCCCTCCTCTGTCCAGAGGCTAATACCTTCATGCCAGCGCTCATTGCAGAAGCCAAACACACAGAATTATGTGCAAATATGGAATATGCTGCACGCAACAGCAACCACTCCTCCAAGAGCAATGACAGAGAGAATTCTAATGCCAAAAAATGCCAAAATACCAACCATAACAACTGCAACTCCAATTAAAACAATAGCAATCACAGTCATAGCACAAACTGCTCCTGTCCCAAGAAGGAAGACACTGTCAAAGTAAACAATGCTGAAAAGCAACCCACTATGAATCTGATCTCAAATTCTCTGACCTCAAAGGTCTCAAAACAGAGGAACAGAGAAAAGAGGAGGAAGAACAGGCTTAAATGCCCATATCTCCCCCCAAATCAACAAGAAATTGTACCAAGGCACAAACGTTGCTGCACACATTATCATGTATCCTGCAATTTTTTATCTTTATGAATTTAAAAATTAAATATCTCTAACAACTTCTTATCTACCCATGCACCTATAGCACATACACATAAAATTTTATTTGACTATGATGCCCAGCATACCATAGTAAGGAAAGCATTTGTAACCAAGTACAAAATACCAGCTGTCAAATCTAACTTCAAATAAGACGGAATGGCAGAAAAATCAAAAGTTTTACCTGAAGGCAAAAAAATCCCTTCAGAATTGACCTCCAAGGCATAAGAAAACATCCACCAAAGGAATTTTCATAAACAACATAAACTACAACATTGTATGAGGAATGGACTGGTTCACCTGAGTGAACCCCAGTATAGGTTGGAAAACAAAAACCACGGCCATCAAACGCAATGAAGTCAATTTCAGCATCCTCAAAGAACCTAACAATCTCATTTGGATAGACACAGTATTTTTCCAAGTCATAAATCAAGAAGACTCAGATTGTCTAACCAATGACAGTACCATCCACATAATGAGGTACACCCAATCTAATAAAATATAAACAACCAAATACAATGCCCAGAACTTGCAGCACTCCTAAACAAATACTCACATGTATTTAAGGAAGAGCTCACAGTATTATCCCCCAATGAGAGGTCAAGCATAATGTCAACCTATGCAAAGTCATGCCAAAGCTGGCACCCCTTTACAGACTTTCCCCCATGGAGACCCAAACCCTCAAAACCCATATTGAGGACAACCTGGCCAAAGGATTCATTTGACCATCTGAATCCCCATGGGGGGCAGCAGTGTTTTTTGTAAAGAAAAAGAAAGGCACTCTTTGCCTAGTAACTGACTGCATAGCACTAAATGAAAGCATAGTAAAGAATAAATATCACTTCCACTCATAGAGGATCTGTTTGCAAGACTCTCCGGAGCCAAATTTTTCTCCAAAATGAACCTGACCTCAGGTTATAACCAAGTTGAAGTAAAAGAAAAGGACATACCAAAAACTGTTCTGTACATAATTTGGATCTTTTGAATGGAGAGTAATGAGCTTTGGGATGACTAACGCTCCTGCAACGTTTGTCACTCTGATAAACCAAGCACTAAATAGGCCCTCAAATACATTATGCTACCTCTACAATATTATTATATTCTCAAAAACCAAATAGGAACACCTCACACATGTCCACAAGACATTTGATTGGATAACAAAGCACAAATGTGTAACTGTGCTGTTTTAGCAGAGTTACACGGGGAAAAATATTTAGAAGATAGATAATAATCTTTATTGTGAGATAGTGATTATATAGTTCATGTGAATCTAGGATAACAGGAACATGATTGGTGATCACACGGCTGGATGGAAGAGGGGGTGGCTTGATCCTGGTAATGAGTCAAGTGCCAAAACAAGGTATCCACCATAAAGGATCATCATCTGTTCATGTTGTTGGATTTGGTAATTTGAGTTGACTTCCTAGTCTGGCTTTGATTGACCGGATAATTGGATTGCAGGTCACAAACCCGCTTGGTTGGAACCTTGCTGGCAGGTCAATCCTGCGGTTTTGACACCCCCCTTCAACTGAAGGTTGGCCTCCTCTGGGGGCAAGTTGTCAGGGAGGCTGTCAGGAGCTTGGGCGCCGTATTGAACTAGTTGCTGTTCTGTGGCAGGCAGGGCGGTTTCTCATTGTTTCTGTCTTGCTTTTCAGGGTTGTAGGCAATCATGGTGTAGGGTCTTGTCTTGATTATGTTTGCCAAGTCCTTGAACAAGGTAAGTGTTATTATTGTTTACCTTCAGAATAGATACTGGCCCCACTTTTTCAGGTTGTAACTTGCTCTTGTCAACATTCATGCCCCATACTTTGTCCCCAACTTCATGTCTATTGTGAATGGGGATAAGTGTCTTTTGTAAATGTTCATTCTCTTTGGCTGTTTGCTTGCTGTTAGCCTATATTATTTGAGGGTCTGAGTGTGGAGGGACTTCACTTGGAATTTCCAGTTTAGGTTCTGTCAATGCTTGAATGATATTTGGCTGTGTACCGTATACCAGTTCAAACAGGCTTTTTCCAGTGGATCTGTTCACTTGGGTTTTACACACAAGTAGTGCAGTCAGTAGCTGATTTACCAGTCTGCAGGTCTTCTGGCAGTGAGTTTGGCTAAGGCTTGCACAAGGCTACCATTGAGCTGCTCTACGCGTCCATTAGCCTGTGGGTGGTATGGTGTTGTTACGGTGAATGACCCCATTCTTGGTGAGGTATACATTGGTGTATTTGGAGGTCAACTCTTTGCCTCCATTGGTTATCAGGAGTTCTGGCTTTTCAAACTTGCTGATTATTTCTTTGCCAATAAATTGTTGAACGTCATTGACAGTGTGTGCCTTCACTGCTTGGGCTACTGGCCATCTCATTTCAAAGTCAATGTTGGTGATGATGTATTTCTTGTCATTGTGTTTTCCTGGAATGAGACCAACAATTTTAAGAGCCCATACTTTGAAAGATAGTTGTGTGCGGATGCAGAGTACTGACTTTGACGGTGTTTTGCTTTTGGCAAACTTTTTGCACACCTCACATTGGTCTAAGACTTCCTGGACATTGCAGTATAAGGTTGGCCACCAGGCTTTATGTTTTAGAAACTCATATAGGTTTTGGCTCTTGGTATGTCCAAGGTCTCTATGATAGCGTAGGATGGTGTCTACTTGCTGATGTGTGGGGATGTAGGGAATAGTTGTGCCATCAGTCATTTTTCTGTGTAGGGTCCCATATACTTCAGCAAAGAGGTGTTCATTTTTGATGACTGTTTTCTTTGTTATGTCAGTTGTTCCAGGGGGGAGGGAACCTTTGTTCTTTGTTTGTAGCACTAAGAGAGGCCAGTCTGGGTCAAGCCCATTCTCTCCTCTTGAAGCACGGACATACAGGTGGGACAGGGCGTCTTCTATGGTGAGCTCAGCCCCAGGCTTGTACTGGATGAGCATGTTAAATCTCTCCAATAGTTCCATCCACCACGCTTGGTGGTGCAATAGATTTGCTTGAGTCTTGAAAAGATGAGTGACTTGTGATCAGTTAATGCTGTGAATTCTTCCTGGTATTCTAGGTAGCAATGCCACTTGACTAGGCAGTGCACAATAGCCAGCAGTTCCTTGTCGTGGATAGGGTATTGACACTTGCCATCTGTCATTTTTTGAAATTTGTAGGCCATGGGCAGGAAGTCACTGTCACTATTTTTGATTTGTAATACTCCCCCAATGGATGCTTCTGAGGCGTCGGTTTCTATTTGGTATTCCCTGTTGCGGTTGGGGTATTGTAGGATGGGAGCTGACGTGAGCTTTTCTTTGAGGCGTCTAAAGCAGAGGTCACATTGGGGGGTCCACACAAACTTAGACTTGGCGTCTGTTATGGTGGATAAGGGGGCAGTCAAGACGCCACAGTCAGGTATGAAACACCATACATAGGCCATCATTTCCAAGAAGGTGTGGAGTTCCAACTTACCCTTGGGTGGTGGAATCTTGCAGATAGCTTGTATCTTTTGACTGCCGGGTTTGATGCCGTCCTTTGAGACTATGTGTCCCAAGAAGGGTAGTTGCTCACAGAAGAAATGACACTTGGAGGGCTTGGCCAACAGTTTGTGTTGTGTCAAGGTCAAAAAGACTGCCTCCATGTCTTTGTGGTGTTGTTCCACTGAGGGGCTGTAGACAATAATGTGGTCTAGGTACACTAGGGCATGCTTGCCTATTTGGGGTGCAAACACTTTGTTCATGAAGGTTACAAAGGTGGACGGGGCATTGGTCATGCCAAAGTTGAGTACCTTGCATTTGTAGGAGCTGTTTTAGTGTGGAAGGCCATTTTGGGAATGTCTTCCTCCTTGATACAAATCTGATTGTAGCCTGCAGTAAGATTGATATTGGAGAAGACTGTGGCTCCTCCCAAGGCATCAAAGAGGTCATCAATCAGTGGCAGTGGGTAACAATTCTTAATTGTAACTTTTTTTAGGGTGTGGTAGTCTGTAACCAGGCGTAAGGTACCATCCTTTTTGGCCACAAAGAATATGACAGACCCAAAGGGAGACAGTGAGGGGTGGATAAGTCCTTTTTTCAATGCCTCCTTGAGGTAGGCATGTAAGGTGTTGTCCTCATTTGGGGTCATCCTGTAGATGGGACGCACCTTGGGTACAGCCCCCTTGAGTTGGATAGAGTGCTGAATATGCTTCTCAAGGGGCAGTCCAGGTAACGCCTCTTTAAAGATTTCTGGATGACAGGCCACAATGTTGCGGTCCTGAGGCGTGGAGGTATCCTGGTGGTCTTTAAAGTGTATTATTTGTACTGGAAGGAGTCCCAGTCAATTGACTTCAGGTCTTTCTTTTTGTCCTGGGTCTCTGTGATACGTACAAAGACGTGGTTGCGCAGCAGTTGGTCCACAGAGTCAGGGTAGATCTGGTGGTTGACGTCTTTACGCTTGATGGTCAATACTGAGGTTGCCCAGTCTACGTGAGGGTTATTCTTCTGTAATCAGTCTAGTCCCAGTACAATGTCAAACTTAGGAAAGTTGATGACAGGACCTTGGATGGTGGAGTGAAGGTTCTCAAGCATGACAGAGAAGGGAGCAGTTTCCTTTGTCACGGCAATGTGGTGTTCATCAGCCAGGACCACATTTTTAATCCGCAAAGGATTAGTGGCCAGCTTGAACTTATCCACAAAGCTACTATTGACTAAGGTTTGGTCTGCGCCCAAGTCCAAGAGTGCTGAGCCTGTGTAACTGCAAAAGCAGAAAGGATATGGCATCAATTTATTGGGATGTCTGGCAATGGTATACGGTACTGGGTCCTCCAAGGGCACCTGGATCATTGGGCATTGGTCCAAGTCCTGAGGCTGGTATTCATTGTTGGGCAAGTCAGGAGTTTTGTGGGGAGAGCTTGACTTGCTTAGTGCTCTCCCTGGGGTTTCCCCTCATCTTGGTTGCCTTGCATGGCGGTGACATGGAAATGAGTACGGTTTGACTGGCCATTGTTTCCATTTCCATGCCCATTAGAACCCGTGGGTTTGTGATTGGCGTTGTTCTCTTTGCCTACAGGAGGTGGTCAAGCAGAGCGCCTGCTTGGATGGGAATCCTTGGGTCTTTCTCATTTCCCAGTTTGTGCCTTATGAAGTGTATTGGAGGTTTGCTCCGCTTTCTCTGCTTCACGGTACAGGCTTTGCAGGTTGGTCACTTATCCAGGTTTACATGTCTCATCATGTGCAACTTGAGGGCGTTGTAGTACATGAGGTATGTGGCTGGGATGTCAAAGGCCATGTTGGATGGTGCACAAAGACAGAGTTCCTTCACAGTGCCTGTCTAGGTCAGGTTCTTCACTTGGTAAATGATCATGAGCGCTGTATCTTTAAGCACAAATCTTGTCAGGAAGTCTTGCTTAAAGGTATCCCAGTTCTTGTCAGTGTGCTCCTCATACCACTTGTTACACCAGGTGCCAGCGTCATGGGTCAGGCAAATGGAAATTTCTGTGATCCAAAATTGCTGTGGGCATTCCATCTGAGCCAGCCTGCTCTGGACGGACTGGATCCATGCGGCGGCATTGTTGTTGTTGGCCCTGGCAAAAGGTTCCAAGGCGGCGCTTGGTAGTCTCTGAGCTACATAGGCGGGCATGGTGGTTTTTTTGGCGGGTTGCAGCATTGAGGAGGGTGCCTGGAAAAAAACCTTGTGCAGACATGGCATTGAAGTTGGGTATCAGGATTACTGTGTTTTAGTATAGGACAAAACCATTGGGTATCTTGGTACCCGTATTGTACAGAGTCCAGTCAGACAGGAGGCCAGACATAATTCTGTTGAGGATTTTTTGGCCACAGCGTGTGCAGGCAACAGGCGGAATTTTTCAAGATAAGGTAGGATGGAGAGCCTACCTATGCTACCAATATTGTAACTGTGCTGTTTTAGCAGAGCTACACAGAAAAAATATTTAGAAGATAGATAATAATCTTTATTGTGAGATAGTAATTATATAGTTCATGCAAATCTAGGATAACAGGAACATGATTGGTGATCACACAGCTGGATGGAAGAGGGGGGTGGGTTGATCCTGGTAAGGAGTCAAGCGCCAAAACAAGGTATCTACTATAAAGGATCATCATCTGTTCATGTTGTTGGATTTGGTAATTTAAGTTGACTTCCTAGTCTGGCTTCAAGTGACCAGATAATCAGATTGCAGGTCACAAATCTGCTTGTTTGGCACCTTGCTGACAGGTCAAGTCTGTGGTTTTGAAACAAACTTTATGCAAAGCCAAGTAAGTGCCAATTTATGGAAAAGGAACTCCTGTTCTTGGGCCACATTGTCTGTGACAGTGGCATCAAAGCAGACCCATACAAAATAAAAGCCATAAATAACATGTAACACCCCACCTCTTTTAAACAAGTTAGATGCTTTCTCAGAATGGTAGCTTACCTAAGGGAATACATCAAAAACTTCAGAAAACTAACTGCACCAATCAATAACCTAATCAGGGTAATACCAAAAAGAAATCCATCTGGACACCAGAATGTGACAATAATTTCCAGCTACCAACACAAACTCTGATCAAAGCACCAATATTACAATACCCATATAACAACAGATGCTACAACTTGATTCAGATGTCAGCAACACTACCATTGGTGCAGTGCTACGCAGCCACCAGCCAGGGCAGCAAGTCCTCACCCAGTATGTTACAAAAGTAGAAAACCAACTAACACTGAGAAGAGATACCCTATACACAACAAGGAATTGCTAGCAATATACCATGCATGCAAGAAATGGTGATGTTATCTAGAAGGACATTTAAATGTCCAAGTACTAACTGAACATAAATCCTTAATCTATTCTGTTGTGAATGCTGCCATTCATCATGTTTTGATTTTGCCTTTGTTGGGTTATTTTGAGCACAAATCTCTCTCTTTTGCTTTTGACCTTTGAATGAGGCTGGCTCCAAATTGGGACATACAATTGTTCAGTTTCCTGATCCTGAAAAACTCACTTGCCCCACTCATGCTTATGGCAAGTGATCCTAACGTCTTGGTAGTATTTTGTGGTATTGTCTACCAAAATATAATCCATTTCCTATTTCCAAAAAAGTTAAGTTCTATTCACATTTTTGGCTTTGTGTCTCCATATACTTTGGTGCCTCTCTAGCCACGTCTAGCAGATATTACTCAATCAGGGCCACAAGGTAATCACATAGCCTTCCCTGCCATTCTAACCAAGACTTAGTACAAATCCAATCCTAATGTTTTGGTTTCCCGTTGTGACTCTGTGCCCTGCCTCAGATCATAACATATTCCAAAACTCAGAACAAACTTGCACGGCAACAAGACAATTGGATGTCCCTGATGGAGCAGCTCAATTTGGAACTCCAATACAAAAATAGGGCAGAGCTGGTCACATCTGATGCTCTCTCTAGGTTATTTTGGCCAAGAGAGGACCATCCTAACCACCTTGACCCTGACTGGTCAAACTTATATAATACCAAGTATAAAACCAAAGGGAAAGACCCCTCAACACATCAGCTAACCCATAATACATTAGTAAGGAACAAAAAATATTTCCATGTATCAAATGGCACTATATACCAAATCATTAATGACAAACATGCTCCCTAAATCCCACTTGCACAAAGAGTTGACACCATATTAAGACATCACTGCCTACTAGGACATATAAAGGCTAACAATCTATACCTCAAATTAAAAGAGATAGTATAGTGGCCCAATCTTAAGCAAGACATAACCAATGTTCTGAAAAAGTGCACAGTGTGCGAGAAATACGCCAGCACCAAGGCTCCTCAGCCAACAGTTAACCCAGTACCTGACTCTGAACCTTCAAGATTTGGGAACTGGACGTAGTGGGACCCTTCTCAGAAACCAAGATAAATCAATGTTTCCTAATTGTAGCCATTGACTTTGCTACATGCTGGCCCATCTGTTGGGCAACAGGGGATCACAAAGGAGAAACAACCAACCACTTCATCAACAAGGCAATCATAGCCAACTATAGAGCCCCAGACTACATCATCACTGATGGAACCACTGACTCTCAGGACATGTGGTTAATGATAACTTAAAATCAAAGAATATCAAACATTCCACAACCTCGCCCTACAGGCCACTGGCTAACAGCAGAGTTGAACGCCTAAATGACAGCCTTATCAGAACCCTAGAAAAAATAATTGATGACAAAGCCAAAGACACTCAGCCACTATACGTGAAATATGCATTATTAGTATCCCAGCTCTGCACTAATTAAGGAACAGTCTACTCACTGTTTGAATTAACATATGGATACAAACCAGAGATAGCTACCCGTAACAACCAACCATACATAAAAATTTCTCTGGGAAAACTCTGTGACGGTCCACATGTTTGGTAGTTTGCAGGTGGGGCTTACGTTGGCCAAGTGGAAGTTTAGTGACTTCTGTTGAAGAAGTAGCTGTAGGACTGGTCTGAGCTGATGGAGACTTAAATGAGCTGGCCAAGGGACTAGAAGATGATGATGAAGAACTGATGGTCCAGAGAAATGAGCCAATATTTTGCCAAATTGATTTGCCAAGGTGGTAAAATGTGGAATTTTTTGCCTTGATTTAGTAGTAAAATCAAGAAGGAATGTGGATAGAAGTGTGGGTAAGATATTTATTTATTAAGTTCCTAGGATAAATGAAGGTATGTTGCTAGGAGAGCTGGGTACAAAGTTGTTTTGCGGGATGTTTTCCTTGGATTTTACAATATTTGTAAATATATGGGGGAAACGTTGAAGAGGTCCAGAAAGAAAATTTTAAATAACTGGTGCCAGAATAATGGACTGTTTAACGCTTTGGTGCGCAAAGAGTTGTTGCTTTGAGCGGTTTGAGCTGTGAAAATTATTTTCATAGTTGGATCCCAGTGGAACTTCAGAAATGTTCTATTTCTGCGCTCTGTATTCATTAGTTGAGTTTTGGCAGGTTTCCTGATGAAAAGGATTGTTTGGAAGCCAAAAGCTTAAAGTATAAGCCAGGAAATAGTGAATTAATACTTTAAGCTTTTGGGAAAGTAAGTATATAAGCTTAAGTTATTATAGGAAAAAGTGAGCAGAAATGGTTTAAGCTTATGAGGAAAGCCATTTTGAAGCCGGAATGGTTGGGAAAAGGACACTATAAAAAGGTGGCTGGCTGGAAAGTTACAGGGTCTTTTCAAGGTCTTTTTAAGATCTTTTTGAACGTCATTCTGGGTCTTTGGCGGGGTCTTTCTGAGGCCTTTTGAGTTTCTGCCAAGAGGTTTTTGGAAGCCTTTTGATCACCAGCAGGAGCTTGATTGGACTGATACAGTGGAATACCAAGACCACTAAAGATATACAGAGAGCTGAAGCCCAAGATAACAGAGCAGGAGCCCAAGAATAAGGAGCTAGATCCTAAGCGCAGCGCAGAAGTCTGATTCTAAGGTGCCTGAGTCCAAGTTTAAGGAGCAGGAGTCCAAGTATAAGGAGCAGAAGTCCAAGACTAAGATGCAGGAGTCCAAGACCAAGTACAGGGAGTCCAAGATATTGTTGGAGGACTCCAAGTATTGGCAAATCCATACTGTTTCTTTGGCCCCCTGGGCCATATACCAGAAGGTTTCTAAGGAGATCTTCCTTCTGAGAGTTAATAAAAGCCCATTTTGACCCCTATACATATTTATGAGATTCATTTCCCTTACTAGAGAATAACAATCCCTTCCAGCCGGTCCCTGGCTACAATCCAGGACACACTTTGGGTTCTGGTGGACAGGAACCCCACAACCCCCAACAGTAGAACATTTACCAAATATACAACACATACACCTCAAAGCTAAAATAGCAGAAAAAAAAGGCTCATAACATAAAAGGTAACCTCTAAAGAGGAACTTCTCCCCATCAACTCCCCAGTCTGGGTCCTAGCTGGGAATAGGAAAAAGCTAGACTCAGTACACAGGGGACCAGGAAGAATCATCAAGTACAGACCGGACAGAATCACCTACCTGGTTAAGTTCCAGGGCGCCAAAGAGCCCAACATCAAGAAGTATTGCAGATCCCACCTTTGAATTAGCAAAGGAGAACACTTGAACCAACTGGTACCAACTTGCAAACAACTCCAGGAACATCAGGAGGCAGCTGTCAAGACAATTCTCCTTACTGATGTACCAGAGTATCCTCTTAAGGGGGGTGTCAAGTATCTGGATGTACACATATTCTGGCTACTGCCAACCCACCTAACATCCAGGCATTTCCCAATTTGGTGCCTTTCTAATATACAGTTTGACATACCAGAAATGGCAACAAAGCAAGATCACATGATTGTCCAAGTATCAAGCAACTTGAACCCATCCTACACATGACCAATCCCTAGGTTCAATCCAACTAAATCTCTGCCACAGAAAAAGCTATATTAGTTAAAAGTATTATCCAAAAAAATATACTTCTCTTCTTTTCTTAATTCTATATTTGAAGCTTCCCCAAAAGGAGCTCCTCATCACCACCAAAGATTTCCAAACCCTAGTAAATGCTACCACCCAATCTAAAGAATTTTGAAAAAGCTTTCCCATGGTAGATGAGTAACTTATACCCTAGGGCCGCCAGAAAGTTACCCATTGCCATAAAACAATAAAGTACCATGAATCTCTGGATTTCAGGGTGTTACACACATAATTTAGCAATTTTTCATTTGAAGATTAATTTTCTGGCTCTGCTCTTTTCATCAACCAACCCCAAGAAATCACAGACAAGCTGCCTGAGTTATATTATCCCCCAGGAGCACCTTACAGCCTGTCAAATTTCTCAGAATATCCCCCAATATGACTATTCAGAGTTTACATTAGAAAAAATTATAATCTACAACCCATAAGCTAATACCAGAGAACCTGAACTAATTGGACGTGAAGGCACCTGGAATATCAAGCAACCATTACTATTATGGGACAAATATATGTAAGGTTTGAGGCTATGGGGTAAAATATTGTAAACTAGAGCCTTTGATCCAAGAATATTTATATTGTTTAAATAGAGGAAGGTAGGTAAAGTTTGTAACAACAACTGAATTAAAGCTCCTTATAACTCTTAAGAGGTAAAGTAAAGACTAAGACAATTGACCAAACCTTAGAAAATAAATAAAGTCTAGTATTAATGATATAGGAATTAGTTAAAAATTATATTTCTAGGTCAGGGTATTGGTCACCACTAACTGGTGGGTTAAAACTATTCACTATCAAAGTTTTGGTGTCACTAAAAAGGTTGCCTAACTGATGGTAAAAGTAGTCAAAAAATATTTTAAAGGTAAGCTAAGATTCAACAATGAAAATGTAATAATAAAGATTCAAAGAGAGATAAACACAAGCCACAAATTATAAAATGTACTTTTCTGGGCTGCAAGTCAAACACTCTCAACTTAGAGCCAAGACTAAAAAACCAAGCCTTTTTCTTGTTCTTGGGAAGTGAGGTGCAAATTGGAAGAAAATAGGTTAATCTAAGTTGGTTAAACCCCATTTGAAAAGAAACAAGTCTTGAAAAATAAGGTGGGAGTAAAAATAACTTAAAATGGTTAAGCTAAGCACAAAGGGACATTAGAAGAATAAATAGCAGTTCACAGAGTTGCCTATGGTGTCATTAAAGATAAAAATGCAGGGAAAACCTGGTACAAGCTTCAGTGCGTAAACATAAATAAAGAAAATAGGTAAGAATTTAAGATCTTAAATTATTAATCCAATTGTATAGGTTCTAGGTTTGAAACCTGTTGTGAGCATAAGGTTAGTTTATGAAAAAGTTATAACTGTTGTTAGGTTGACTTTATATGAAACCCCCAGAAAAAGTTATGAACAAATGTTGATTAATGATAAAGGTGACCAATTGTTGGAAAGGGTGGAAGGGAAAAAGACTAAGTTCAAGTAGGTTCAAAAATAGCACCAATAAAGAAAAGGTGGATCCTGACAATATAACTACTGTCTGAAGATTTAGTGCCTATGACTCCTCCTATGACCCCACAGCCCAACCACCCACAAATTCCCCTGAACCTGCTGCAAGTGTGGCAAAAAATGGTTGGATAGTAAAAAGCTGTCTCTAAGTGGTGGGGAATCACCACCCAAATCCACATAGAGTTGATGATTAACCACCAAAAAATCTCAGATACTGTTTTTTGAAATTTCTAAAAGATACACTAGGGTTAAGCAAAATTATTAACTCTAACCAAAGGAGCCCAAGATAAATAACCTGAGAGAGAATCAATTATTCTTTGGCGTAGAATTCAGGACATTGTGAGATTATAAATGTCTCAGCTTTGGATATGGTAGGGAAAACTCCTAGATTTGAAGGCATTGGGTTGGCATTGGGCGGCAACAATATGCTGACAGCATGGCCCCATCTTCCTGTAATGATTTGGCTAAGAATTAAATTGTAGGGAATGTAGTGAAACAGGCTGACTACTGGATGCATGTCAAAATAAAATTAGACTGGAGGAATTTGATTTTTATTGAGTAAAGTTTTGGGAGGACTCAACTATTATAGTTACAACAGTGAAAATTATTCAATATAGTTCAAAATTTGACTAAGCAATACCACCTGGATCCTTAGCTCCTTTCTCTTCTACCTTATCAAGTGAATACCTAGTCCAGTTTGCAAAGAACCCTTGGGTGACTAAACTTCTGATGACTATGCTGATAAATAAGATCATATCTGGTGACTCTCATATTACAAAAATTTATCAACATTAGCTTGCAAGGTAGAATCAAATGCAACTGGCCAACTAGATTGGCTGTAACCCATTTTCAATAAACTGTTTAATTTAGATCCATCAAATTAGTAATTTTGTTAAAGGTTTTCCAGCCTTTTGAGCTTTCTTACTTGGGCAGATAATTCCCAGCATTTTAGAATCTACTGTGACAGGTTTCTGGGAGGAGATCAATGACGTGGTCAAACTGACTGTGTTTAGGCAAGGTGGTGATTTCTTCTTCTAATAATACAAACTCTTAAGACTTCAAAAAATTTAAGATCTCTGCTTTGCAAGATTCCATGGTGATGTTGTTTAGCTCTGGAGTTTTCTGAGGGTTCAATCATGGGACCTCAAAGCTTTGGCTCTCATGAGTGGCATCCACCTGATGCTTCTTATAGTCTAAGTTATACTGGTTGTCAACCAGCCATTCAAAGACTATTGCTACAGGTTTTGGAAGCTTCTTCATGATGTAGATTTGGTAGGCAGGAGCTTCCCATTTAACTTCAGGGAGACAGACTCTTTGCATTAGTATGACAGGTATGCTGTCTTGTTGCCAAAGGGTACCAGTTGGGAGTTTCCCTGGATTGGTATATTCAGCTTCTCAGTTAGCCTACGTTCCATGTATTTAAAAGTTGCCCCACTTTCTACAAGGGCTACAGTGTTCACCACATGGCCATGGTAACCTAAAATACTGACAATGATAGGGTAGGACTGGGAAGCATTATTTATTGCTGAAATGGTGGCTCCTTGGGTTCCGTTGGAGCGGCTAGTGCAGTCTTTAGATAAGTGGCCACTCTGGTGGCAATAGAAGCATAGTCCACTTCTGACATGTTGTTGGTACTCTTCTGTATTCAGGTTCAAGCAAGGCCTACTAGCACCAGGGCTTTGGATGTTCTGGGGCTGTTCAGCATGGTATCTTTGTGGTTGGCTGAAGTCCATGCCTCAGGCAATAGCCAGGAGCTTGTCTTTGGGGAGGTTGCATCAGTGGTGTCTCATTAGGCTGGCATAGTGTGGGTTCAGAACGTTTCTGAAATGAAGGACCAATATGTTGTCAGGGATCTCAGCTGCCTCTGCCAGGTGTAGGAATTGTTGTATTCAGGTCTCCAGGTTGTCCCTTCCTTGGGTCAGGCAGATTTGCCCCATATAGGCTTGGATCTTGGCCCCAGCAGAGGCGGTTGCAGAATTTATTCTCTCCAGGAATTGGTTGTATGAGAGTATGAGGTCTAAGTCTTCCTCTAGGCTGGTCAAGAAGGTTACTCTAGTGTCACACTTAAGTTGGGCGGCCATCATCATAACCTTCTGAGTGTTGTCTCTGAAGCTCTTGGGTGGGCACGGAACAGGGCGTTTATCATGATTATTTATTTTCTGAAGTCAGACAAGTCCATTTTTGGAAGGTCAGGAAAGGTTGTGGGGGCAGCAGTATTCTGGTTTGAGGTGGAGATGGTCACAGTCTTGACCTGTGATAGTTTGGAGGCAATTTCTTCTTGGATTTTGTTCTTTTCTTGTTTCTTGATCATATAATGTCTTAGGTGGTAAGCTGAGGTCAAAAATAAAAACATACAAGATGCCCCTATAGTCAAAGAAGATTAGGGACCCAGAGTTACTAAGTTTTTTAAGGTTGACATACTGACACGGCCCATGCCAGAGTCTGGATGGACTCCCACAGGGGAGGTGGGCCAGGCCTGGAAGGCCATGTACACAATAGGCGCAATACAGAATAGGTAGTTGACTGCAGTAGCTAGGGGGTGCCAACTCCCAGTAGGGGGCACAACCTGGTTGGCCAGCCTCAATACTGTGATATAGGTGAACCCTGATTTACTGAAATCCTGAGAAGGAGATGCGCTAGGCGGGGGGAGTAGTAGGAATCTCCTTTATGCTGGATGAGAAAGTCACTCTTAGGTGGCCAGGAGGGAGATACAGGTGGTGGGGATGGAAAAAATCCAGGTCAAGGTCTCTAGGTGGTTTGATCAAAGTGACAGGAGCAAACCCAGGAGGGGATGGATATATATGGTTTTATTGTATAGTGGATTCACAAATAGATGCAAACAGAATAATCATATTGGTGCAAAAATAGATAATCCCTGCAAGAAAATAATGTGTCCTGGGCATAAAGCCGTTTATTTTATGATGTTAACAGTGAGTAGGACTTTTTCTCCTCACTACTTATACTTACTGGTAAAATTGCAGCCTTTTGTGCCACTAGGGATCTGGTGGCATAATTTTCAGTCAAACTGGAAATTTTTCCTGGGAATTGTGTACTTGAGCTTAGAGGTGTATGGTTATTGAATAGCATAACATGAACCTTTCTTGAACTGCAGTATGCCAAGGTGCCACAGTTATTTCTAGAATCCACAAGCAATCAAGCACCCAGTCACACAATTGAACAATCACACTCCCAATGTACCATTTACTGATAATTAAGAGGCCCAAATTTGATAATATAATCAAAGCCAGAGATTTGAGGCTTGTGTTCTCTCAAATCTCAGGTCATTTGTTATTTGAAAGAGGGGTTTTTTACTCTGGGAGACAGTTGATAATGATTTCCAATGTGGTGGGTTGTTAGGCCTCTAGGGAGGCCAGCTGATTGTCCAGGGCATTCTGGGCCCTGGCAGGAGGGTTGAATGTTGAATATATAGCCAAGGGGTAAGTTAGGTTTGAAGGGGTTCCAGGATCATGACGCTAAGGTAGCACTGTCTGGGATGGGGGAGATTTTAGCCAATCAACCTTAGGATTTGGCCAGCTTCTGAAGTCAATAACAACCCCAACCAGATCATCCCATATATCACGGTTCACAGGCCATGCCAGGGAACCAGACTGGGGAAGGATCAGGAGGACTGGTGGGCAGACAGCCCCCAAGCCCAGTGGGAAGGGCCTTCCACAGAATGGGATCTAACTTTACAACATAGGGAAGATATTTTCCTAGCAAGGCCCAGGGACCATTGGCCAGCACCATGGGATCAAACAGGGCTGTGAGTGCTATATAAAAGACATCAAGCAGTTTGGCAACCTCCAGAATCAACCTGTACAGCATGGGACATCCTCCTGGTCAAAAATTCCAAGAATTACTTCTGCTTTATCCTTTATCATTTCAACTAAAACCTCAAAATAAAAACCAGATCTTGCTTTTGTTATCAGTATCAACTGTTTAAGCCCAAAGAATATCCTTGGATAAATGGAAATAAGAAAAATATTTCTGAGAACTGCCAACATGGAATCAACCAGGACTGTAGGTGCTATATAAGGGATACCAAACAGTTGGGTGGAGGTTGATTCACTGGTGACAACTGTTTCTTGTGGGCAGTTGGGCCAGGGGCACTAAGAGTGGGGGGCAGGTAGTTGTACTTATTGCGGAAAAATAGCAACTGCTTGGTGTACCAGGTGCCTTCACATCCAATAAGTCCAAGCTCTCTGGTATGGGCTTTGGGGCTGTGAATGAGAAATTCTTCATATGTAAATTCAGCGTAAAAAAGGTTTGGGGATACTCTGTAAAATTTACCTGGCCAAAGGGTGTTCCTGGGGGAGGGTATAACTCAGGCAGCTGGTAAACTGCCTCTTGGGGCTGGCAGGTAAAGGGGATGAAGTCACATAATCAGCCTGCAGATGAAAAGGCGCTTGGATCAGGTATGGCATGACCCAGATCAATCAATGGTCCATAACACTTTATTGCAAGGATGGCCACCACAACTTTCTGGCTGCCTCAGAGGATATGTATGCCCATCAGGAATAGGAAGCCTTTGTATAGTCCTTCAGGAAGGGTGGTAGCGTTTTCAGGGTTTGGCAAGCCTGGGCAGCATCCAAAGTTAACAGTCTATCATTGGCTGGGCTGGGAATTGTGATTCCCTTCTTTGAATCATGGGATTTGTCATCAACTGGTAGCCCTTGTTCTTGAGGAAATTTCTGCAGCACTCTATTGGGGTAGCCCAGATTATTTTAGGTGTTGTGTGTATACTTCTGGGAAGTATAATAAACAAGATAAAGGGGAAAATTAAGAAGAGAATGATACTTTATTGGATATGAATATAGGATAATATATAGTATCATGGAAATCCACATACTGTCCATGTACATCATGATAGTCATGTGACTTATCCAAGTAATTGTTCCTCTTAAGTCACAAGGCTTGTCCAAGTTGTGTTCTACTTAGAACTCAAAATGTTTGATCCCTGTAATAGATGGTCAACTTATAATAGTGCCACCAACTTAATGATTAGTTGGTGAGCCATTTGGTGACTCAGACAGTGAACTACTTGGGGCTTCAATTCCCCAAAAGGAAGAAATTGAAGATGTTGCACATCTCCCCCTGGGGTGCTGGAAGGTGGAGCCTTGGTAATTTTTCTTAGAGCGTTGGGAATGTGGGCTTGGTATTGATCCAGTTTGACGTTGGGAACAGGCAGTCTGGAATTTCTTTGGGCTGTCCTTGCTTTACACAGGCGGAGTTGGTTGTGGTGCATACTCTTTAGTTCAGTTTGGGCTCCATTTCTTTGACAAGATAGGTATTGTTGGGCTTGACTTCCATGACAATGCCTGGTCCATGTAACCCTGGGTCCAACTTATGCTGATTGTGATTTACAACCCAGATTTTGTTCCCAACTTGGACCTTTCCTGCTGTAGTGAGATTTCTTCTCTCTAAATGTTTTTGTTTCATGTCTTTCTGGTCACTTCTAGCACTCTGTAAGTTGGAATCACTGCTGTTTGGCACCTTTTTAGGCAGAGGTAATTATGGTCCTGTGGCTGTACTAATGAGAGTGGGCTTTTTTCATAGACAAGTTATAAGGAATTTTGCCTTTGTTACAGTTGAATTGTGTTCTACAGACCATGAGTGCTGTTGGCAGCATGTCAACCCAGACCTTTGGATTGTTATAAGATAACTTACTGAGGGCTTCACAAGCATGACGTTTAGTTGTTCTACTTGTCCATTTGCTTGAGGGGGATATGGGCTGGCTGTGATGTGTTTTATCCTTTTTTTGGCAAGGTAAATGTTGGTATCAATGACCTTAAGTTTGGTGCCTCCATTTGTGATCAGAAGTTCAGGTTTCCCAAGCTTGACTATGATTTATTTCCCAATAAATTGCCTCACATCATTGCCTTTGTGTTATTTTAGAGATTGTGCCACAGGCCATCTGGTTGCATAGTCAATAACTTTTTGATGTACTTTTTGCCTTTGTTTTCACCAGGCATTGGTCCCACAATATCCAATAACCATACTTTGAAAGTTTGTGTGATGGATACAGGTACTGCTGACTTGGGTGATGTCTTGGTTTGGCGTACTTCTCACAGAATTTTCATAGTTCCAGTACTTCTTTGATATCATCTAGAATTTTGGGCCACCAGTACGGTGTCTTAAGATATTTGTGCAATTTTCTGCTACAGGTGTGTCATAGGGCTCTATGATATCAGAGGATTGTGTCAATCTTTTGCGTTAACAGGACATAAGGTACGGTGTCACCATTTGGAAGTATTTGGTGCAGAGTGCCATATACGTTTTTGAACAGATGTTTGTTCTTAAGGACCTTCTCTTGAATGTCCATTAGAGTACCAGATGGGAACCATTATTGGAGATTTCCCATGATTAACATGGGCCAGTCAGGGTCATCATCAGCGCATAGGACGTGTTTACTGTATAGCTTTGAAAGGGCATCTGTGTTAAGCATTTCCTTGCCTTACTTGTATTCAATTTGCATGGGGTATCTCTGTATGATACTCATCTACTTGTCTTGCCTTATTGACAAGTGCTGTTGTGTCTTAAAGAATATTAATGACTGTTGATTGGTGAAGACTTTAAATGTTTGGGCCCCTTCTAAATAACATTACCATTTCATGAGGCAGTTCACAATAGCTACCAATTCCTTATTGTGTATGGGGAATCTTTGTTCACCGCCAGACAGCTTCCTTGACTTGTAAAGCGCAGGAAGGAAGTCCTTTTATGCCGTCTGGATACAGAGTACTTCTCTTATGGCTCAGTCAGACGTGTCAGTTTTCAACATGTATATCCCTTCACGGTTCAGGTATTGAAGGGTAGGGGCAGTAATCATTTGTTCTTTTAGCTGGAGGAAATGTTGATCTTGTAGTGGTGTTCATACAAACTTGGTTGTTTTGCCTGTAATGGCTAATAGAGGGGCCATCAGAACATCCCAGTCAAGGATGAATCTTCTAATGTAGACTACTATGGGGTTCCTGGTCACCAGCCCCCAAAGTGTGTCCTGGGTCATAGCCAGGGACCAGCTTGGAGGAGTTGTCATTCCCCAATAGTGATGAGTGATTGGTTAGGAGCTTGTACTTAGCCTGCATAAGGGCAAACTCTTCCAGTACCTTCCCAATTACTAGGCAAGCGTCTCCACCATACACTTGTACTTCAGCAGGTACTAGCCCTTCTGTGGGGTTCCTGGTCACCAGTCCCCAAAGTGTGTCCTGGGTCATAGCCAGGGACCGGCTTGGAGGAGTTGTCATTCTCCAACAGTGGTGAATGGTTGGTTAGAAGCTTGTACTTGGCCTGCATAAGAGCAAACTCCTCCAGTACCTTCCCAATTACTAGGCAAGCGTCTCCACCATACACTTGTACTTCAGCAGGTGCCAGCCCTTCTGTAGGTCAATACCAATCCTGTAACAGTCTTGCAAACTCTCCCCCAATAAACACTCTTCCTCTATTTGTCATTTCCAGATGCCTAGTCACCTTCTTTCACTCCTCCTGGGCAGACAAACTAGAGGCAAACTTCCTGCACCCTAGGCAATAGGATTCCTTGTCCCCTAGGCTAGGATAGAAAATGTGGGGTAATTGACTCATAGGACTTTTATCCTTTCTTAACACGGGAAATTTGTATAGGGGTCGTAATAGGTGCTTTATTCACAGTCAGAAGGAAGATCCCCTTAGAAATCTTCTGATATATGGCCTTGGGATAGGGAATAATAAGTGGTTTGTGCCAATACTTGGAGTCCTTTAAAATCTCTTGGACTCCTTGTACTTGGTCTTGGGCTCCTGTGTTCTAATCTTGGGCTTCTGTGGTCTTTTCCAGCTCTGGCTTCCTATTCTTGGTATTTGGCCCCTTCTGTAGCTTTTGTGGCCTTTGTAATCCACTTGATCCAGTCCCTGAAGAGCCTCAGATAGCTCCCCCTTTTATAGCTCCTTGTTCCAGACCAAAAATCTCACTTAGAACTCTGGTTCTTCAAAGCTTAAACTATCCTGTTTTTCTCCTTCTATAATATATTAAACCTTAAACTTACTTCAGCCAATGAAAGCTCTGGATTTTCTGCTTCTGCTCCTCATTTTTTAGGCTCTAACTCTTAAGTTAAAGCCTTTAAAACACTGATCAAATAGACTTTGGCTTGCAGCCAATCATACGCCTCAATTCAACGGTTTTGCCAAAAAGATTTCCCTAGATGACCCTCTTTGACGCTGGTTCCAACTTAAGGCTGTCTTTCTCTGGGTAAACAGCTGCTCTGCGTTTCAAACAGTTTTGCTGTAATTCCTGTCATGTTTCCCCGGCAAATCCCGAGCGCTTCCACATATGTTTTACTTAGGCAAATTTTGACCCCTCAATTTTACAACCTTTCTTTGTGTTTCTCTGTGTTTCTCTCAATGTTTTGCAACTTTGAACCTGCTTGAGGCTCTTCCTTTTGCCTCTCCTAGTTGTTCTTGGCAAAATTTGCTCTTTTGCCCTTACAGTTTCTCTGTTCTTCTTCCAGCTTCTTTCTGGCTTATTTCCTCTTCAATTCTTCTTTTTTAAAATAACATATAGTTCCAACAAACTATATGTTATTTTTTCCTTCTCTTTCTTTTTCATTATATGATTTTCAATCCTTTTTAAATAATAATCAGGCATTATTTAATTATTCTTTAACTGCTTTTTTATCTATATTTCCTCTCAAAAGTCACTAAAATCAGCTCTTCCAGCCTCTGCATCCAGTCTGGCTAGTTCATCCTCTCAGCTCTTTAGTTCTTCAACACCAACTTTTGGTCCTTTGGCCATCCTGCTTTTTGATCATCTAGTCCTTCATCCAAAATCTTCCTGTCCTTCAACTTCACCTCAACCAGTTCCTTAACAAATCCTCACTAGGAACCTCCTTTGTTCCTCCTACACACTGAACCATATTGGTTCCCACAATTCAATATGAATTGACAGTCCATTGACTAGCCTTCACTATGACCAAACAGTCCCTCCTGCTAGTTTTCTCTGTTAATTCTGTGAACCACCTCATTTCTTTATCTCAGGCCCCATTACCAGAACTTTTAGACCCAGGCATGAGTCTACATTGAACTGGCGTTTGACTGGGCCCTTGCAAGTTTCACTCTACTTAGGCTATCCAACCATAGATCAATGTCCATGTGTTGTTTTTACTCACCCAGGTGATTAAGTCTGGGCTTTCAGTTGCAGAGTAATCAGCTCTACTTGTCATAGGCCTTATCACACCAAGTTCTGCAGCTGCTTCCCTGAGCAAACTGCCTTGGTGACACCTCCAAGGAAATCTAAACCCTCCAATGCTCATTTTGGGCTCTCCTCAAAGCTCCCATGGGGACATAAACAAGGACACCCTATCAGTCTGTTAGGTATGATGCTTGCTCACAGACCTCCTGTAAGTGTATCAGGGTACGTAGAGCCCTCAAAGCTCTTCCCCTCTCTGGCAGCCCATGTTACCTGCCAGGGGTCCAAAACCTACTCCTCCCCAGACAGACAAAGTTCCCCGCTTGCTATTTCAGTCTTCACCCTTCTGCAGCCACAGTTCCCTGCAAGGTGAAGCACTATAGCCCAAAGAAGCCAATTTCTTCTGCTGAGTGGAGGCAAAATCTGCCCCTGGTAGTCCTATGTTACCTACCAGGCAGGCCTTACTTACCCTAGTAGACTATGTTACCTACTAGGCTCACCCTACTTACCCCTAGTAGCCCTATGTTACCTACTAGTTTACAGCGTCATCAGCTAACCACACATTGTAACCCTTCATCATATTGTCTTTATTTGAAGCCAAATCAACCCTTGCCTGCAAAACAGCACACATGTGGATCACCACGCCTTCTGTGGCCAATACCAATCCTGCAACAGCCTAGTAAATTCAGCTCCTATAAACTCCCTTCCTCTATCTATCATTTCAAGATGTCTAGTCATCTTTTCCTGCTCCTCCTGGGCAGACTTACTAGAGGAAATTCTCCTGCAATCTTGGCAATAGGATCTCTCCTCTTGGCTAGGGTAGAAGATGTGGGGTAATTTACTCATAGAGCTTATATTTTTTATCACAGGAAATTTGGGTAGGGGCTGTAATAGGCTTTTTATTCACAGTCAGAAGGAAGATCCCCTTAGAAAAATTCTGGTATAAGGCCTGTGTGTGGGGAACAATAAGGTTTTGTCAATACTTGGAGTCCTTTAAAAATCTCTTGGACTCCTTGTACTTGGTCTTAAGCTTTTTCTCCTTTTTCTGGGGCTCCTGTGCTTTGGTTTTGTGCTCCTGCAGTCTATTCCAGCTCAAGCTTCCTTAGCTTGATCTCTGGCTCCTTCTGTAGTTCTTGTGGCCTTTGTAATCCACTTTATCCAGTCCCTGAAGAGTCTCAGATAGCTCCCTCTTTTATAGCTCCTTATTCCAGACCAAAAATCTCACTTAGAACTCTTGTTTTCCAAAAGCTTAAACTATCCAGCTTTTCTCTCTCTATGATATATTAAACTTTAGAACTTACTTCAGCCAATGAAAGCCCTGAATTTTCTTCTTTTGCTCCTCATTTTTTAGGCTTTAACTCTTAAGTTAAAGCCCTCAAAACACTGATTAAATAGACTCCAGCTTGCAGCCAATCATACGCCTTGATTCAATGGTTTTGCCAAAAGGTTTCCCCAGATGACTTGCTCTTGACCATGGTTTAAACCCAAGGCTGTCTTGCTCCAGATAAACAACTTCTCCATGTTTCAAACAGGTTTGCCGTGATTCCCATCACGTTTCCCTGGCAAATCTCGAGCGCTTCTGTATATGTTTTACTTAAGCAAATTATGTCCCCTCAATTTTACAACGTTTCTCCTTGTTTCTCTGTGTTTTTATCAACATTTTAGGACTCCAAACCCACTTGCTGCTCACCCTTTTGCCTCTCTTATTTCTTCTTGGCAAAATTTACTATTTTTCTCTTACAGTTTCTCCATCCTGTTTCTGGCCTCTTTCTTGCTCCTTTCTGCTTTAATTCCCACTTAATAATTTACATTTTTAACACCCTGTAAACAATTTTTCCTCCTCTTTCTTTCTGGAAATATGATAGTTGATATTTTTTCTAACATATTTAGGCAGCATTTAGGTATTATTTTTAACTGCTTATTTCTATTCATATTTCTTCTTTAAAGACACTAAAATCAGCTTTTCCAGCCTCTTAATCCAGTATGGCTAGTCCTTCCAAGTCATCTTCTGGTCCTGCACTCACATCTTTTTGGTCCTTCTGCCTGTTTTTCAATCATATCTCTCAGCTTATTGATCCACCCAGCAATCTGTCCATCTTAGCTTGCAGAACCACTCCTTTCCAGTATTAACACAGCCTTCCAGTCTTCTACTTTCAGCCTATACCTTACTAGAAACCACCTTGGTTCCACCTGCACAATAAAACATTTTGGTTCCAAACTTCAATATGAACCAACAATCCTTCAACTAGCCTTCTATGTGATCAAACAGTTCCTCTCCCTAGTTGTCTCTGCTGCTTCAGTGAACCACCTTGGTTCTTTATCTCAGCCCCATTTTCAGAACCTGTAGACCCAGGCATGAGTCTACATTGAACTGGCGTTTGACTGGGCCCTTGAAAGTGTAATTCCAATTAGGCTATCTAACCATAGATCCTCAAAGCATATATTGTTGTTTTTACTCACTCAGGTGATTAAGTCTGGGCTTTCAGTTACAGAGTAATCAGCTCTACTTCCTAGAGGCCTGATCACACCAAGTTCTGCAGCTTGTTTTCCCAAGAAAATTGCCTTGATGACACCTCTAAGCAAATCTATGCCTTCCAATGCTCATTTTGGGTTCTCCTCAAAGCTCCCATGGGGACATAAACAAGGACACCCTACCAGTCTGTTAGGTATGATGCTTGCTCACAGACCTTCTGTAAGTGTATCAGGGTACGTAGAGCCATCAGAGCTCTTCCCCTCCCTGGCAGCTTGCACTACTTGCCAGGGTTCCAAAACCTTATCCACCTCAACAGACAAAGTTCCCTGCTAGCTATCTCATCCTCATCCTTTTGAAGCCATAGTTCCCTGCTAGGTGAAGAACTCTAGCCCACAGCATCCAATATCTTCTGCTGGGCGAAGGCAACATCTGCCTCTAGTAGTCTTTACACCTACTATCTAGGTCTTACTGTCCCTAGTAGCCATCATTTCCTACCTGGCCTCTACCTGTGATCAACCAACAACACATTGTCAATCTGGAGCATGGCATCTTTATTTGAAGCCAAATCAACCCTTGCCTGAAAAACCTCTTACATGTAGATCATCACAGCTGCCATGCCTAGGAAGGTACAGAGTTTGCTTTTGTTTCTGGGAGCTGGCATTTTGGTTATGGCAGATATCTTTTCTGGTCTGGTTTGATTATTTCCTTGCTGATAATGTGGCCAAGGAAATGGAGCTCAGACAAGAAGTCGCATTTGAAGGTTTGGCAATGAGTTGGTTCTCTTTGAGGCTGTGGAGGACCATACATGCATCTTCCCAGTGTTGTTTTAGGGTTTGGCTGTAGATTATTATGCCGTCCAGGTAGATAATCACTTGTTTTCCAATGTGTTCTTTGAAAGCCTTGTTCATGAAAGTCACAAAGATTCTGGGAGCGTTTGTCATACCAAAATGGAGAACAACACATTCAAAGGACCTGTACTTGGTTCTGACGGGGTCTTTGGGATATCCTCAGGATTCACACAAATTTGATGATAGCCTGCTTACAAATCAATTTTTGTGAAGATTCAGGACCCCCCAGGGTGTCAAAAAGGCCATCAATAAGGGGCAGGGGATATCTGTCTTAGTTGTGACTTTTTTGAGCATCCTATAGTCTGTGACTAGGCAAAGTCCTCCGGCTTTCTTTGCTACAAAGAAGACAGCGGCACCAAAGGGCAATTTTGAAGGTCAAATGAGGCCTTTTTTGAGGACTTTGTCCAGATAGGCTTTAAAAGTGTTGTCTTCTTGGGGTGTGAGGCAATAGATAGGTTGTGTCTTTGATACACTTCCCTTGAATTCAATTTTGTGTTGTTAGCCAAGGTTGGGTGGTGAACCTGGTAAGGCTTCTTGGAAGACAGAAGGGAATTCACTGAACAGCAGACCTCGGATGTAGTCTTTCTCACGCCTGGTCTCCGTATCTTCAAAGTATATAACCTCATACATACAGGTGCTCCAATCAATTTTGCTGGGGTCAGTTTCTCTTCTGTTTCCATGATTTTCACAGACATGTGGTCTCTCATAAGTGCTTTAAGATGAGTTGGTTAGACATGATGGTGCACCTTGCCTTGTTGTATGGTGAGGGTAGCGCTATCCTAGTCAATATGGTGTTTGGTCTTTCTCATCCAATCTAAACCAAGTATAACATCATATTTGGGGATTGGTATGATAGGCCCACTGAGTGTAATTTTTACGTCTCCAATTTGAGCAGGGAAAGGTTTCTCTTCTTTGGTGACTGGTGTGCTCCTGTTGTCTGCCATAATAACTCTTTTGACATGGGTTCAGACTGTGGGCAGTTTGATGAGGTTGGCAAATTTCTTGTCAACAAGAGATTGGTCTGCTCCAGTGTTAAACAATGCTGTGCCTTGATACCTGCAAAAACAGAAAGAATAAGTGAGGAGTTTATTTTCAGTTTGGGCGGCCAACAGTAGAGGATTACTGGAGGGGACTTGGATCATGGTGATTGAGTCTACGTCTTGGCCCCTGTACAAGTCTTGTGAAGTGGGGGAGGGCATCTCACCTAAGCACTCCCCTCAGCTTTTCCCTCCTGGTTGGTGTATTTAGTGCTTGCATGGCTAGCTTGCGCAGTGTGATTCCTGTTGCCAGGATAGGTATTATTAGCTGGGTTGTTCTGTTTATTAGGGTGATGGTCCTTTTTAGCTGTAGGACTCCCCTTGTGTTTTTTTGTTGTATGTAGGCCGTTAGACTTCTGAGCTGTGTTTTTTCCTTCCAAGAATACATCTTAAAGGTTCTTACAGCAGTTCATGTCAAACTGAAGTCTAATGTGTGTGGGGAGGCCATTGTAGAAGTCTGATTGTGGCCCAGGCCCATCAAAGAGGATAGTGTTGGGAGCCCAGTCATGTAGGCTTCTGTACACTGCAATGTACTCCTCAATTTTTCCTGTCATTTGAAGTTTCTGAGTTATGCCATGGTCACCACAGCAGAGTCTTCCATGGAGAGCTTTTTGCAAAGGCGGCTTTGAACATTTCCCGGTTCCCATTTTGATCAGGGTGTTGTTCCAGCCACTCCCTTAAAAAATGTGAGGCAGTTCCTGTGACACAAAGGGCAATTTTTCTGGACCAGAGTCTCTGGGGGTATCCCACTTATGTAGATTTGCTTTGGGTGCTGTTGATCCAGAGTTTGGTGTTCTCCTGGCGTAATCCTGTGAACGTCCCAATTTCTGCTGGGCGCAGACGTTGAAGTAGGATGTTAGGTATCTCAGGTGGCTGCGGGCTTGTAGCAGTTGGAGGCGGGTTCAGGAGCTTATGAGTGTAGAGAAGATTGTACTATTTGGTGGGGACAATGACACTGTTGAAGATGGTGAAACCTGTAGGGACGTCTTGTCCTTCTTTGTAATCTCTCCAGCCTGCGGGAAAGGCCATTTGTTGGATCCTTTTCTTAGAAGGAATTTTTCCTTAAAGTTGCGTAGGTGTGGATAACCTACATGTGATACCACTGCTAAGCATATACACTTCTAAGAAGTATAATAAACAAGATAAAGAGGAAAATTAAGAAGAGAATGATACTTTCTTGGATATTAATATATGAATATATATAGTATCATAAAAATCCACATACTATCCATGTACGTCATGGAGGTCATGGGGATTATCTGAGTAATGTCACTTATAGGTCATTAGTCTTATTAAAGTTGTGTTCTGCTTAAGATCTGGATTGTTTGATCCTGTAATATATGGTTGAATGATATTAATGCCACTAACTTAATGGTTAGTTGGTGAGCCATTTGGTGACTCATTCAGTGAGCTACTTGGGGTGTTAATTCCCCAAGAGGGAGTCATTGAGGATGTTGTGACAGTGGTTTGCAAATATGAAGCAGATGATTTCATTTTGTGAAGGGGCACGGGATGTAAAACAGGATGGTTCTCAAGGGTGAAATAGATGGGGTGGTTGTGTGCATGACACAGGGGGTAAAACTGGAGCATGTTTGGTTGTGGGACTTTAATTTTGAAACTGAATTTATTAAAGCTTTACCTGCCAACCCCTCACAATGATAGATCTGATGGCATCACAGTTTGCTTTAGGTAATTATATTAAAATTCTATTGAAATATTTGTGAAGATCTACTTCAATTGAAAGGAATAGCTTGTATACTTATGATTGGACATGACACAGAACCACATGAGATTTTTCTTGGGCACATAACAATCTGTGAAGACATGGTTTGTGAATTTAGGAGCAGGGCACAAAATGTGGCAGTTGAAATTGTGTACTGCTCCCTAAAAACACAAAACAAATCTGCATGGATTGAGAAGTGACATGGAGGTCAAAAAATGGATTGTGCTCAACTGACAAAGTCACAAGACCCATTGTGCCAATTTTGGTGCCTGTCCCAGCCCTACTCTTGACTACCAAGGATCTCCTAGCCCCAGTAGGCTAGGTTCAGATTAGCAGAAGTTAATGCACAGAAAAGATATATCTATTATAGACTGCTTGCATCCTGGAGGAAGCTTTTTACTATGTTTTTACATAGAAAATCAGTCCAAATTTTACATCTGAACTAGACCAATGACAATATTGTTTTGCCTATTATATAGTAAAGTTTTGGTAGTAGATGCTGCTGCAGGAATAGTTGCAGGACACTTTTCAGTGTCTTACAGCATCCCTACCTGTGGCAATGTCAATAAAAGTAAAGATAATAGGAGGTGGATGTAAATTAATCCAGTTCAGCTAAGACGTAAGACAGTCAAAAGTAAATATAAAAACTTACTAATAATGATTAGAAGAAGCAATGTCATCATCCAGTATGATTGGCCAATTTTAAGCCTAGAAGATAAGATTAGATGTACTAAGCCAAGGTAAGCCTTCACTAAACATATTACTAACTTTTTCACTTTAAATTATATAGATTCACTTCAAACTTAAGGTAAGCTTCAAAATATATACATAATAATAACTGTTTTAATTCTAGTAGATCAAGGATATTCAAGGTAAGCATCTTTTAAAAGGTTCAAAGCTAAATTTGATTTAAAAAGGTAGTAAACTTTTTTATAAAACTAACTCAATTCAAAAAAACAAATTAGAGTTGCAAATCAGGGAAGCTTTTAATAAAAATACTAACCTTCTTTCCAATTTAGATGGACTTGGTCCACAGTAGATCTTGGGGTGGGTAAGTCATTTTAACAGATCAAATTTGCTAACATAAATTTAAAAGCCAGATTTTTGCCCTGAAGTTAAACATGGGAATGGTAAGCAATGTTTTGAATCACTAATATTTTTTAACTGAGCTGCATTTCAGGTAAGCCCTTTCTTAAAAATACCAACATTTAATCCTTTTAGATGGACTTGGTCCACAGCAGATTCTGGGATGGGTAAGTTTTTCACTAAATTACCAGCCTAGATTTTAAAAAACCAGAATTTTACCCTGAAGCCAATCTTGGGCTGGGTAAGTTTTTCTCTAATCACTAACCTTTTATAAAAACCTGTTTACCAGCATCAGATCTTTGATTAGATAAGACTTTTAACTGCCAGATTACTAACCTAAACTTCAAACCCTAGGTCATTGCTACAAAGCAGATCCTGGGTTGGTAAGTATAATTTGCTTTTCACAAGGTATTCTACAAACATTTTTTATTGTCTGTTTTTAAGTCTTTTTTGTTCCAAGTAACACTTTTGTTATATATGTTAGGAATAAACTAAAGAATTAAATATCACTTACACTATTTTTAATAATCTATTAAATAATCAGTATTTTTTAGTTGTGCTTTGTTTTCAATTAGCTTAGAGCTTTAAATTTCTACTTTAAAAAGCTATTTTGACAGGTTTAACTACTAGAACAATATAAATCACAGAGAAAATTTTATAAATGGCTTATGTTTAGCTTTTCTATATGGTGTTGTATTAAAGGAAGTTTAAGTTCTTTTTGATCCAACTAGCTACCTTATACCAATCTGAATCTATAAAATATCTATATAAAAGTCAATGCTTTGCTAAAGATCATGTTACAATTAAGATGTTTTAATGTAATTGCATCTACTGTATATAATAAAATTTTCTATTTTAAATGTTCTTTAAAAGTTTCATTGCCAAAAAATAATAACCCTTAAATAATTCAATTATCATTGCTGTTAAAAAAGATTTTAATTATAATGGCTTTTAATTCTGTGCTTTTTGTTATAAATTAAAAAGATAATTATGCACAGAGATTGAAGCCAGGCAAACAGAAAACATTCAATTTTTCTAAGTTATGCCCACAACTAAAGCACATACTTCCAAAAAAACATAGCCCTAGATAACATATCTAAACAACCTACTAAATATAATAGTACAGCAAAAAATAAAAAGCATGTCAGAGAATAAAAATTTAATGCCAAACTAAACCAAGGACACATTTCTGTCAAAAAATGAGATATAAAGATTATGTAGATTTTCTATAGGCTTTGTAAACTAAACTATAAGAATAGAGAATTTGATACCATGTACTTGATGATACTTAAAATGTGTTGATGTGTCCCTTTGATTTCAAAAATTGTGACTAAAATAAAATATTGTTTACTAAATTAATGCACTTTCAAGATAAGAATAAAAGTTATTTAATCTCCCATCTCTTAAATAGCAAAGATATATAATATATAACATAAAGTAAAATCCACAATGAACCTTGGTAAAAGCTTAATAGAGTATTTAAAAAGTATTCACCCATACTTCTCTAAAGTAAGTTACAAAAGTACTAAAGCTAATATTTATATAAGCAGAAAAAATAACTGTTGCGTGTAAAATAATCAGTAATTTGCAGCTAGAATAAAATAATCAGAAAAAAACTTTCTAATCTAGAAAAATTCTGCTAGAGTAACAGAAAAATGTAAAGGTAGACAACTATACATGAATAAGCTGAGTTAACACAGATTTTCCCTTTTACATCCTAAAATCATTCATATATTTAGTCACCAGTATTTGATAAACTTTAAAACTCATATTGAAATAATTTAAATTACAGAAAATAAAAACCCACCCCAACTTTAATATAGCAATTTACCAGCTATAAACCGGAAACACATACCAACAGGCTGCTGTAAAAGAGTGAAGCTGAAGGTAGACCAGCTTCACTCTTTTGGCAGCCAGCCTGTCACGGCCCATACCAGAGTCTGATTGGACTCTCTCAGGGGAGGAAGGCCGGGCCTGAAAGGCCATATATACAATAGGTGCAGTACAGACCAGGTAGTTAACTGCAGTAGCCAGGGGCGCCAACTTCCAGTATGGGGCACAACCTGGTTGGCCAGCCCCAATACTGTGATATAAAAGAACCCCAACTTACTGAAGTCCTGGGCAGGAGGCACAGTTGGAAGGGGGAATAGAAGAAATCTCCAGCATGGAGGGCAAAATGATCACTCTTGGTGGCCAGGAGGAGCAGATGTGTGAGGTTGTAAAGTGTAGTGGAGATACAAATAAATGCAAACAGAATAGTTATATTAGTGCAAAAGTAGATAGATCTTGCAAGAAAATAAGGAATCCTGAGCATAAAGTTGTTTTATTTTAAGATTTCAACAGTGAGGAGGGCTTTTCCTCCTCACTGTTTATACTTACTGGTAATTTGGAGGATTTTAGTGCCACCAGAGAACTGATGGTATCAATTGCAGTTAAACTTACAATTTTCACTGGAATTTGAGTACTTGGACCAGGGGGTGGGTGCTCATTGGTTGGTATAACATGAACCTTTCTTGAACTTCAGCATTCTGAGGTGTCACAGTCATTTATAGATCCCACAAGTGATCAAGCGTCTGATTGTGTGATCAAACAATTGCACATCCAATGTACCATTTCCCAATAATTGAGAGGCCCAAATTTGTTAATTGATTTAAAGCCAGGGATTTGAGGCTCTTTTGCCTCTTGAATCCTGGGCCATTTGTTATTAAAAAGGGGGTTTTCTTGCTCTGGGAGATACTTGATAGGGATTCCCAAGCTGTGGGGATTTTTACCTCTAGGATGTCCAGCTGATTGTCCAGGGCTTTGTGGTCCCTGACACAGCCTGACAAATATTTTCTTTTACCATATATAGAATAAAAACATAGCAGCAGTCTGCCAACATTAAATGCTTTTTACCAGCTGTAAACTAGAAACACATACCAGTGGTCTGCTGTAAAAGTGTCAAGATGAGCATAGCGCAGCTTTGCTCTATTGACAGCCAGCCTGACGCATCTTTTTCTTTTACTAGATATAGACTAGGACTTCATACCATCAGGCTTCTATCATTAAATGCTTTTTGCCAGCTATAACTGGAAACACATACCAGCGGGAGCCGTAAAAGAATGAAGCTGAGCGCAGCATAGCTTTGCTCTTTTGGCAGCCAGCCTAACACATCTTTCCTTTTACCAGCTGTAAGATTGGAAGGCTTGGGGCAATTTTTTTAACCTAGAGCCTTTAAACCAAGAAGGTTTATATTTTTCAAATATAGAAAGGTAGGCAAGGTTTGCAATAGTAACTGAACTAAGGCTTCTAAGAGCTTATACAAAGTAAAATAGGGACCAAGATGATTTATTACCCCTAAGAAAATAGAATAAAGACCAGTCTTAATGACTGAGAATTTGGTTAAAAAGTCAATTTATAAGTCTGGAAAATGGTCTGCACTAGAAGGAGGATTGAAGCTATTGACAATTAAATTGTGTGTACTACTATAAAAGCTTCCTAACTGGTGAAGGATAAAATCAAAAGGAATCGTGGACTAAGATTTAGCTAAGATTAAAAGTTGCAAGGGAAAACACAAGCCACAAAACCTAACAAGTACCTTTTTGGGGTGCAAGTCAAACAATCTCAACTTAAGTTGAGATTGGACAAAACTCAGGCCTTTTATTTAGGTCTGATTATTGAGGTGAAGAAATGGGGGGAAACTCTAACCAAAGGTGGTTAGGAAGGCTTGGTGTGAAGAAGAGACAGAGAAAACATGTTTCTACTTACATTAACTAAAAAAAATTAAGTTGAAGATAAAGGGAAAGGAGGGGAATCAGCAGATTGCTTGACATGCTTGTGTTTTGGGCAAGAAAAGTGAGCAAGAGATAGAAAAGTGAGCGAGAAGACGGAAAAACAAGCTCCAAAGTGCTGGCGTAAGCCACTGTGAAGATGCAAAAGGTAATGAGTTTGGACTAGTTGTTACTAACCCTAGCAAAAAGATAGCGGGTCCAAGAATTGTCTTGAATTAAAGGTAACTTCAAAATGAAGAATTAGCTGTTAATCTAGATAAAATTGACTGGTGGAGCAAGGTAATGAAAGGGGAAGATGTTTAGGCGTAAATTTGTTTGTGAATCAACCCAAGGCTTTGGATAAACTGGTATTGATGATCCTAAAAAATACTAGCAGCAATAATTAAAGAAGGAGAATCCTGACACCAGCTATAAACTAGAAATACATTCCAGCAGGCTGCCATCATTTAGCACTTTTTGCCAGGTATAAACCAGAAACTCATACCAGTGGGCTGCTGTAAAAGAGTGAAGCTGAGCGTAGCACAGCTTTGCTCTTTTGGCAGCCTGCCTGACACATGTTTTCTTTTACCAACTAGAGTTTAATATGATGATTTTAGAGGGCCACTGATTCAAAGAAGTAAACAATTCTTGACTCAAATAGGATACCTGGACAGGTACCTAGGCAGGATGCTGTAAAAGGGCAAAGAGGGCGTAGCTCAGCTTTGTTCTATTGGCATCCCGCCCGCTACCCCACGCTTGTTTCTTATAGACTTGAAGCTGGTGAAGAGACTCTTCCCAGGAAAATTCTTCACCCTGGTACCTACCGCTTATAGGAAACCCCTCCAAACGATGGGAAAGCTTTCGTAAAGCTATTCAGCCCATAGGTCTTTATAGAAGGGAGAGTAAAGGAAACACCGATAAGTTACCAGGGTTTATAGGGAACCTCTGTCAAGGGGGTTTTACCGCGAACTCGGCACCGCTTTATTGGATAATGATGACTGATCTTTCAATGCATATAAAGTCCTACTTAACATTGGGATAAGATGCGGATAAATATCATAGATTGGATATCCTGGTGCAAGATCACAGTGGCCACGATCCCGTTTCTCATTGGCTGGAGAGATTAGGGATAAATCTTATGGATGATCGATTCTGTTGGTTTATATGCAGGGCTGGTTATTACCTCACAAGTACGCAGAGATTGGATTGTAACTGGAAGGTATATCGGTTTACTCGATGCGGCTACCGCACCGGGGGGGCTAGATTTCTGGTGGTGTATCCATGCTATCTTTAGGAAAGCGATCGGTCAATTATTTACCTGATGGATTGGGTTGGATTTTGCAGGCGCTTGGTTTTAATTGGAGGGTTTCGGCCACGGAGCCTAAATAGCCAGCGTGCAGGTTCCGAACCAATCATTCCATCGAAGCAGATCGGGTTAAGATTTATAAGTCGGTGATAGATTTGTACACCCAAGCGTGGTGTTTAAACTCGGCTATCTCGAGTGCCTTAACCCTACTCTTAAGAGTAACATATATCATTTTAGGGGTTGAAAGATTGATGGTAGAGCTGGAGCATATAGGATTTAAAGATTGAGGCGCAGCTGGGATAAGGGCACCACAACTTTAATTGGATCGATTCAAATCATGTAATCTGGTTATACTGTTATGGTGGATGGGGAGCTGGGTTGTAAGGGCATGGATTCCATTGATCAGGTAGGTTGGTCATGGGTGGTTGGTTATTTATTTATGAAGTGCTAATGGGTTCTGAAGGGACTGACTGGGTAATTGATTGAAATTAAATTAAACATTAATCACTTGAGGGGAGGTATACTATTTGATGTTTAATTTATATAATTTAAATTATTTTATATAACTTAGGGTACATCGATATAAAGTCTATTTCAAAACAGCATTTAAATAACATCCTTTTCGTGAGATCCATCATGGCTGTTAAGTATGATTTGTGCCTTATAGAGATCAGGTTCGACTTTACAAATGAAAATTTATAGGATGGCAATGCTTTGTGGAAATGACCTCATCGATGCAATTTATTGTGCTGATTGGTTACACCACCCATCTTTGATGCTGGGTTTGGTATCGGCGTCAGGTTAACAAATTTGTAAAGGATTATGAGGAAGTGGTGCGCTGGCAAGTAATTGAAACAAGTAATTGAAACAAGTAATTAAAATGTGCGGGGCTATTATTTTTTAAATGCATATGGGATGGATCTGATTGGTTCAAGAATAGATTGCGCTTAATAAAAATTATAATTTACATGAACAGTTCGTTTTTTGGGTATAAAAGTGCTGGTTTGGAGAAGATATGGTTAATGAAGTTGATATTAGTTTTGGTCAAGGCATGCGCAAGTCTTGATGGGATTGTCTACACTGGATTTAGCGGTGGGTGTCCAAGTGCAAGGGAGGTGGAGGCGGATGTGGGGAAGATCCGCCGGCACACAAACCAGATTCGCATGTATGGCAACGAGTGTGGCCAAGTGAACAATGCTCTCGGGGCGATTTCCCGGCAGAATTTGGATATGAAGGTGCTGGTTGGGTTGTGGACACGCGACAACAAGTTGGACCAGAACTGCGATAGCTTAATCCAACTCCTCAAGCGTAACCCCTCGTACCAAAACCACATTGTAGGCGTCACTGTTGGCAACGAGGATGTATATAGCGGCATACCCTCAGGGGTAGTTGCAGGGAACATCCGCAGCGTGAGAGCCAAGTTTGGCGCGAATGGCTTAGGACACATCTCTGTCAGTACTGCCGAAGTAGGGCACATGTGGAACCAGGAACTCGCTGCCGCCAGCGATGTCATCTACGCCAACATATACTCCTTCTTTAGCGCTGGCAACAACAACATCAACGACGCTGCCAACGCCATCACCCTGCAAGCAGACAACTTGAGGTCCAAGTTCGGCAAGCCTATCGTCATTGCCGAGACTGGCTGGCCATCGGGCGGCAACTATCCGCAACCCCACTTTGCTGAGCCGTCCCTACCCAACCAGAAGCGGTTCCTGGAGATCCTGGACTGCACCGCGCGCGGCAAGGGGTACCGGTACTTTGTCCTGGAGGCCTTTGACAACTCCGCCAAAGGTGCCCCAGGTTCGGTGGAGCGCAACTTTGGCGTCCTAGATCCCAGCGGGAACCTGAAATCTGGTGCCCTTTCGCCCCGATGCTGATAGAACAAATAAGCTAGAGATAATTTAGCAGCCAGCACCTTTATAATCTATATCCTCATATATAAACCAATCTTTGCTTCCAAACTCTTTCATAACAAAGGTATCCATAAACTTCGATCACTGATATGATCACGTTGCATCTGAACCAATTATGATGAAGGCAACTAATACGGAAATGAAAAATAAAACTTATTCTTTATTGAAAGTAACATACTTTGTATACCAAGAGCAATCCATTGTGCCACTAAGGAAGACCAGCATTCTCTAAATTCGATGAGAACCTGTAATCTTAATTGGTTACATTATAATTGAGTTTACACCATAGCAGTAACCACGTTCCCCTACTGATTCAATAAGGGAAATTTCATCAACCCTATCGCATTTTAGCTTGTTGACCACCCTACATATTACTTTGTAAGAATACAACTGAAGTATTGATGCCAGTCCCAAAAGGTTTGAAATATCTTAACCTGCCTTCTATTTATACCATTGCCAACGCTATAACACCATCGATGCTTTGCAGCAACATGACCAACTTAACAGTCCCGAAAAGTTATTTAGAAAAAGGTGGGTTGTCTTAAAAGCTATACGGAGCATAAAAACATCCCTCTCCACTCAATCAACTATAGAACCGTCACATGAGGGTGACTTTTACAGGGATCCCTTGCAGCTTATATCTCTAGACGTTTTCAAACCAGGCCATCAGAGTCAACCCAGGGACTGCCGACTCTGGATACAGGTAGCACATTTTTATCCACCACGGTCAGCCATCCTCTCTTCCCCTCGCAATGTTTTCTGGGACGTTACCGGGCTGCAACCTATCTCTCCACCCTACCACCTTCCTTCCTGGGGGTAGAGTGAGGGTTTAGAGCTCCCCTTTGCAATCTGGTACTAACCACATCCCCAAAATTTCTGGGCTCTTTAGATGTCAGTATCCTTTATTGATAAAGCAGTTTACTTCCCCTGCTATATGGCCTCTGGTGGCTCAGAGCATCAACCCCATGGGTGGAAAAGTTGGCAGCTGTAGTAATCAGCCCTGCCCTGGTTCCGCTTCAATGGAGGATCCGTATAACCCAAGTTCAAGCCAGGTACTGGGTTGGCTGCAGGTCTGGGTACAGCCTCCCTAGCGTAATTTCCACCCCACCTCTTCAGTGCATCTCCATGCCCTGCTTAAGGCTGGCCACCAGGCTATCATTTCTAGTGCAGGTATAGGCGGCTGGCTCGGGTATCCCCAGATCTCTGCAGGGCTGTGACTTGGTGCTGACCCTTTTAGCACGAGTTAATTCTGAGACAGCGTATCCTTTAAAATGTGCACGGCTATTTCATTCAATACATGCAAGCTATTCTCATCTACAATTGATGTACCGTCAGGATACCAATGGGTTCCATGGACCTATTCCCGGAATTTTAGTCTGCTGTGTATAGGTTGAGCCATCCTGGGTCCAAGTGGTCTGGGTGATGCTCTCTAGGCAGATAAACTCTAGAGAGGGCATTGGCTGCGACCAGCTTCCCCCTTTATTTAAGATGCTCCGGTTCAGCTACCCTAGAAGCGCATGGACCTGGCTCAGAGCCAAAAAGGTTGATATGTGATCTGAACCAGATGCCCAACCTGCGGCGGGGATTGCTTGGATGCTGGAGCGCCTTTCCAGGAGGGTCCTGTGGAGCTCTGTATTGTGGATAAGGTAATGTTACACAATGCTGGTGAGCTATCTAATTATGTAGCCTACCCCAAAGGACCTTGATCCCTGCCGTAAATCCTGCTGTTGATGCTATTTTGATATGACCTTCAAACCTTGATCCTCACAATGGCTTGGTTGGTTTCACATTTGGATCCAACATTTGCTCCTCTTCCTAAGATGGGTTGACATCAATGTCCCCCATTCCCAATTGCGCTACCTGCACTATTCTGATCCTGGTCCAAGTTCAGCCCAGTCAACCCCATCTGCCACACTGTCTACCTATTGAACAACCTACATCCTTGGTCTACTATTCAAGTAAATTCTTTCCCCAGATAAGATAAAGGCTATCCACATTTGTGCTGGCTTTATAATCCTTAAACCTTTCCCTTTCATTTTCCCAAATGGGACGCACTTCACCTGTTCTAGGAATTTACGGGATACCCCCTAATTTTGCCCAGAGGGCTAACCCAAGGCTAACTTCCAAGATTGACTCTTTTGTAACAAGGGTGTCCTGCCCTGCCATCTTGGATGCTGTCCCCAATAGCTGAACATGGCTAAAGGGTGCTCACTGCAGGGGCTGCTAGCCCCTTGGCTACTCTGTCCCCCAGGCATTCTTGGGTATATCTCCAGTTTTTACAGAGGTGCCCAAGGCTCCAAGCCCTCCCCTTGAAGGGGATACTGTGGGCCTCCTGAGACATCTATGGTAACAGTGGGGTTGCTAAGCCCTTGTGGGCCCCTCCCAGCTTGATCCCAGACAAGCTCCTGTCGCTGCTCCCTCCCCTCTCCACCCTGGAATGCTAGCCATGCCCCATATCCCTGGTCTGGGTCCCAGGTATGCTTAAAAAGGTCAGTACTTCTTCTTGCTAGGCTTTGGCTTCCCCCAGCTTGATGGAACCAATGAACACCCCTGGTGTGCTGGTGAAAAAATTTATCCCCCTGCCTTGGTCCACCACCCACTAGCTATGGGGTCCCAAGATCAACCTTTGTCTGGGGCGGCCCCTGCAGCAACCAACAATCATGCTCCCAACCTGGGGGATCCAGAACAGACCCAAAGCCGCTTTGCTTGCATGCACACCGGTTCAGGTGGCTCTTGAGCCTCCCAGGGATACCTGGCTTGGCAATAGTGCCCATGTTGTCACTTTGTTGACATGGTCACTGTCAAATCAAAACTCTAAATCTCCTATGTTTTTTACTAGTTGCAATAGCTTAATTATTTTTTAAAGTGTTCAGGGGTGTGAACCCAGAAAACACGACAAAATGGTGGCCATCTCAACACAATTTAATATTAACCTTAATAAAAAGCTTAATTTAACCAGATTTTTCCTTTACTTTTACTAATAAAAGTTAGTTTATTTTTTATTTTTTTTCACAACGTAAAGTGTCAATGTCAACACTTATTAAGCCAAACTTATTTCTAATGCTAAAAATGAAAAATCTACAGTAAAAAAATAAGTGTACATTTAAGAATCTTTTTTATTGAATTATTATATTGAAAAAGACATTGTACATACAGTAGATTGTTGAAAAGTTCATGTTATAAATATATATGTAGCACTTATTATGTCTTTAATATATTAAGTGGATTGGTGGCTAACAGCAATCTAATAATTTAAATGTGAGTTACTATGTAATTTACTATAGAATTTATTATTAAAAATAATGTTGACACAAGGAAATGTTGTTTATTCGCTCATGATCATCCCCAGGGTGGAGTTAAGCAAATTAGACTGGCAGGATTAAGCTTAAATTAATATGTCATCTCATATAAAGAATGTTGTAAGTGACGTTGTCAACACTTTACCCTTTTAATTACTGAAAGCAACTTATTTGACAACTTTACATAAGTGCTATGGTAAAATATCATATCCCCACCCCCAAAATATTATATTTAATAAAGAAATACTTAACTTTGATTATTCTTTAAATTATTTTCATATGTTTTTTTAATTTTATTATGTGAACAAAAACAAACAGAAAACAGTTAATTTTTGATAGTCCGGGTAAATTTAATTAAGCGTACTATGTTTTTTCATAGTAAATTTTCAAAAAAATGTCAACAGTGACAATTTTGTCACTAATAATCTCTACAATTTTTCTAATTGTTGGTGAGAATTCAGCTTTTTTTACTAATTGTCACTCATAATGTCAACGCTTTTCAGTTCTCACATATAAAACTTTATGTTTTACATAATAAAAACTTCTCATTTTTTGATATGCTGTATCTTTAATTTTTCTCTTCCATATATTTTAATTTTTAAAATAAAATCTATTTCTAAATATAATACTTTTGCATATTTCTCTTACCTTTTAATTTTTTATTTAAAACTATAATAAATTGAAAACTATACAAGCATTTTTTAACTTTTAAATGCCAATAAAAACCATCTAAGATTTACTTTTTACATATTATTATTTTTAAGTTGTTTTGTTTGTTTTTTACATACATTACTTTATTTTAAACCCTTTTACCTATTATTTTATGACAAAAACACCTCTAAGCAGCCCAAAGGAACCAAGCGTCCTTCAAAGCCAACCAAACCCACCAAGAAAAAGCCTGTCTCATCAAAGAACACTCCAAAACCATCCCCAAAGCCATCCCCTGAGCCCTCTCCCAAAAAGAGGCCTGCTCATTCCACTGGGGGAGAGGAATCTGATGGTTCCCTTACAGACCACAGTTTCTAGAACTTGGCTTCTGATGAGGAGCCAACCAGGAAGCGACAGCAAGGCAAAAGACCCCACCCAGGGATATGTCTCCTGCACATGAGGAGCACCACAATAAGCCCCCTTCTGCTTCCCCCACACCACCAAACTCCCCCCTTCAAGCTCATCTGGAGATGATTCAAAGTCCCGCCCCAATTACTTCCCTGGCTTCCGCCATGCTCCTGCTGGCCCCTAAACCCTCTGTTGGCTCACATCATATGCAATGTTGATGGCAAATTTATGGTTCCCTCTTCCTTGCTCAAGCATTTTCCTATCATGAGTGTAAAGGGTGGGCCGGCCATGGTGGCTAATGGTTATATTTTCTCTTGTAACAACGCCAACTGGGGCTTCAAGAGCCGGTACTATACCTGCAAGGACCGCTCCTGCCCAGTGCGGCTCAATACTGAGCGCTGGGACCTGGTACAGACCATCAAGGGTGAACACACTTGTGTGATGCCAAATATCACTATAGCCTGCCTCCTCAAGTGGTATCTTGTCCAGGTGATGCCCACCTCCAAAGATCTTTCCGCCACCCAGATGGCTGTGCTTGCTTGCAAGTACCTATCCCCAACCAACTTTAAGAGGGTGCTAACCCATACCCATTTGGTCAAGTTTGTGAGTGATAGGCACTAAGCCTCAAACCTCCTGGCCAAGAGTGCCACCACAATTGAAGACCTGGTCCTTTCTGATGCCCTCAAAAAACTGAGGATGATGAGATGTTCCTGCTCCATGACAATGGGCAGGAAGTGGAGGATAGGATTATAGCCTACGCCATACCCCCAAACCTGGAGCAGCTCAATACTGCTACCACCTGGCTGTGCGACAGCACATTTGCAACCTGCCTAGCCATCTTTAAGCAGCTTTGGGTCCTACATGTGCAGTTCAATGACCAGGTTATCCCTCTTGTGTTCTTCCTCCTGCCTGGTGCCAAGACAGAAGTCTATGCCAGAGCAATTAAAATTGTCCAGGATGCTTTGTGTTCCCTTCCCACCAACCAGCTCCCCCCTCCCACTCACGCCACAAGGGCAAATCCCTCCTCCACTGAGAAGGATGAGTCAACCCTAGCTGCAGAGCAGCTAGCTCATGCACGCTCACTTGGGCCAAAGGTTATCATAATGGACTTTGAGCAAGCTCAGTTCATATCCTTCAAGGCCACCTTCAATGGAGAAGTACAGGGCTGCCTCTTCCATTTTAGGCAGGCCCTCATCAAACACCTCAAGAGCAAGAAGGAGCTTTTTGAGAAGTAGCTTAATGATGATAAGGGGAAGTGTTGCTTTGCCATCACCCAGTTTGCTGCCTTGGCTTTTGTGAGCCCAGAGCATACTGGGATTGGCTTTGAAGCCCTCCTGGAGGATGCTTACATCAAGAAGTACTCCACCATCTTCAAAGGTTACTTGGATTACTTTGAGCGCCAATGGGTGGGCAAGAAGATGACTGCCTGGACAGGTAAGAGCAGGGCCACTGCCCCTTGGAATTACCAGGGTGCCTGCCTCAAGGGGGAGATGAAGACCACCTCTAGCCTTGAGGTTTAGCACAAGCACCTGAGGTGAAGTTTGGGTCCAACCCCAAATATAACAAGTTCTCCCAGAAGCTGCAGGAGGAGCAGGCCCAGACTGTCTCCAAGTTTTGCGGCCTGGCCAACCAGGTGGCCCCCAAGAAGCTAAATTCCAAGGAGCAGGACTACCAGGAGGACAGTTGGAAGGTGGTTAAGAAAAAGTATAAGGTGGCAGAGATTAAGAAGTACCTTGAGGACGTTGAGACTGCTCTTGCTGGTGGCTTTAATTAGCTTAATAAACCTTGCTTTGCCTGTATATTTTTTACTTTCAAACTTTTAATTTTTTAATTTATTTATAGTGTACTAATCTTTTTAGGTATAAATGGTAAGTTTCAGATACATTTTGATGTGGTTTTGTAAGAAATATATTATATTTTGTTAATTTATCTTTAGGGTATGAGATATTTTCAGCTATGCTTATATAAATTATAATAAAGTAAAATTAGAATTTTCTTATATTTTGTAGCTATTATGATATATAAAATATCTTTATATTTGTTTGTTATTGGAATTTTAATTTTTATAGGAATAAAAAACAATTTTATAATAAAGAGTGTAATTTACATAGTAAACTGAAAAATATTTGCTTATATCTGTCAGGGTAAAGTAGAGAGAGCTTGTTGTAATTGATCAAATGGGGAATTTACACCCAAATTAGGATGTCATTACCAATGAGGAGAAGACAATGTGTGTTTACTTGGAAATGATAACCCTTGAATAGTGAATAAGGAAAGGTGCAGCAGAAGATTATGTACAGGTACATCAGGAAGAACTTATTTTGGCTCAACATCAAGGAATCAGCAGCATAGATAGGCTCACATTCAATTTTGCGGGTTTCAGGAATCATTTCAGTAGGAGGTGGAAGATTACCAGAAAATTGCAGAAGTGAGAAAGAAAAATCTAGCAGTCTGGTTATTAAAAATCTAATTGGAAAATATTAAAATAAGTGAATCATTGAGGCAAGATATTTATTGAGAGTAAAATATCAAACTACTAAGGTAGTTTGGTGGGGATAATTGTTGCTTAAAGCCTTTGGGTACATCTTGATGAGGTGGGCTCCTTGAATACAATATTCAGACAGCTTACAGATACCATCAATGGTGGTTCTGTAAGCTGTTACCTGACCTCCTTGGAGGTCAGGATTTTGTGACCAACAGGTCAGAGAGGGGAAATTGGGCGTGGGGCATCTGCGCCCCATTTGGACCCAATTTCCTGTGCCACCACTCACTTGTAATCAATTGTTAGATTTAAATCTACAATTGCCGCAAGCAGGTGGCACTTTGTCCGAGCCACATCTGGAAAATTATGGCCACAACACTACTCTCCTTCTTTGGTAACAGGGACTTCCCTCCTCCTGGGAGTGCTGCCAATGCATAGTTCTTGTGGGCAGGAGGGAGTTTCATGGTAGCTGAGGTGGCCTTTACCGTACCTACTGCTTGGGGGTTGTTTTTGTGGAATTCCTGGAGCATTTCTTGGGTGTGAGTGAGGTTGCAATGGGGAATCCAAAAGTTTTCTGAGGCTGGGTATCCCTTCCAGGCTACTAGGTAGTGCAGGCGCTTGCGGGATAGTTTGGAAGAAAGTATTGATTCCAGTTCATATTCCAGTTGTCTATCCACCATTATGGGGTCAGGAGTAAATACAGGGTGTTGTGTTCTGAGGCGCGGCACAGACACACAACAGGAAATCCTAACCTTAGGATTAGATTTGTACTAAGTCTTGGTTAGATGACAGGGAAGGCTATGCAATTACCTTGCGGCCCTGGAAGAATAATCTCTACTAGTTGTGGCTAGAGAGAGGCGCGGAAGTACTGAAGACACAAAGACAAAAATGTGAATAGAACTTAATTTTTATTGGTGAAAATGAAATGTAATATATAATGGTTAGGAATACCACAAAACACTACCAGGACAGTAGGATCACTTGTCACCAGCATGAGTGGGGCAAGTGAGTTGCACAGGATCAAGAAACCAAACAATTGTATTTCCTGATTCAGTCATCAACTTATTTTGAGAGACAGAAGCAAAAGCAAGAGATTTGTCTTTGAAATGGCCCACTGAAGGCAAAATTGACACATGGTAAATAGCATTATTCACAACATTTCCCTCTCTTAGATTGGCCTTAGGGGTTGGTACTTGTGGAGGAACTTGGCATGCACTCAAGCAAAAAGACAACCACTGGAGAGGAGCTATACAGTGTATTTGAACCCTTATTTGAAGGTCACTTCCAAAGGGCCAATCCACAGAGTGTCCCATTTATGCACGCACCCACCCACTCTGTGTTGGTAGTAAAGAACATGGTTGCCAACATCAAATCCAGGCAAGGGGGAGCATCCAGCATTATTATGAGAAAGTTCAAGCATCTTAGTTTTATATGCAGACGTGTAGGCGTGGCTGGTATATCAATTATGTGGTTGACTAGATCCTTGATGTGGTTGTCAGTATTCATGGCCTTATCAGAGGAAAGCAGGGGGCCCCCAAGAGCAATGGAGTATTAGCATCTTGTCCATACAGCATAACAAAAGGGGAGTACCCAGTGACACAATGTTTGCTAAGGCAATACACAAAGAGAGCAGCAGGTAAGTATAGATCCCAATTGGCAGCATCAGAGTAGGTGAGCTTTCTCATGATGGAGACCAGTGTTGAATTTGCATGCTTGACTGCCCCATTGGTAGAAGGGTGTAGGGGGCAGAGAAAGACAGATGAGACCCCAAATCTTTGACAACAGAGTTTACCAGCTTGGCATTGAAGTTAGTCCCATTATCTGAGAGCAACACTTGAGGACAGCCATGGTGGTAGAAAACATCTTGTAACAGAAAGACAGCAGTTGTCTTAGCTGTGATGTCCTTTGTAGGGCGAGCCTCTACCCACTTGCTGAAGTGATCAACAGCAATCAGGATAAAGCAATACCCAGAACGTGAGCGGGAGAGAGGATCTACCGCATCAAAGCTGACAGTATGAAAAGCATGTTGAGGGGGAACTAATTTGAACTTGTGGGCAACATCTCAAGGCCTCTGCAGCTAGCAGTTGTGGCAACTAGCTATGACGTCTGGGATTAGCAGGCAAAGGTTTTCCCAGAAGTAATTCTTATGAAGCCAGTCAAAAGTCTTAGTGATGCCTCCATGCCCAGTCTCTTTATGGGCTTGCAACACCAACAAGAGGCAAAGACTGGGTCGTACATAGAGCAGATACTGATCTTGTACCTTTTTGAAGAGTTGATAGTCACATATGAGGGTATCTTTGGATAGCTTGGACAAAGCCAGTTGGACCTCTTCTGTTTCACTCTCCCAAGAAGAAGGGTATCCAATTAGTTTGTACAACTGGTCAGCCTCCGCAGGATGTAAAGCAAGAATGGGCATCCTGGACAACCCATCAGCGTTCTGATGCTGAATCCCAGAGCAATGGAGCACTGTGAAGTTGTGACCTTGCAGACATAGGGCCCATCTAGCTAAGCGCCTTTCTGGCTCCTTAAGTTATTGTAACCATTTAAGCAAAGCGTGGTCAGTGACAACTGTGAAATGGGTACCATACACGTAGTGGCAGAACTGTTTGACTGCATGCAACACGGCAAGACACTCCTTCTCTGTAACACTATAATTCTTCTCATGCTTGTTTAGCACATGGAAAGTGTAAGCCGCAGGATTGTCTACACCCTTGTCATCTAGTTGGGCCAGAATAGCTCCAATAGCAAGATTGCTAGCGTCAGTGTATAGGATGAACTCCTTATCATAGTTGGGATACACTAGGATTGGCGCCTCTTTGAGTTTTTGCTTAAGGGTTTCAAAGGCTTGCTGCTGACTGGCAGTCTATTCAAAAGGGACATTGCACAACAGCTGGACTAGAGGTTCACTGGTATTGGCAAAGTCAGGGATAAACTGTCTATAGTAGCCCATCATCCCTAGAAAAACTTGTACTTCTTGCAGATTGGTGGGAAGAAGCATTTTGTTAATGGCCTCAACTTTCTTAGTCATTGAGCAAATCCCTGTCTGGGTTACTTCATGGCCCAAGAATTCAAGACGCTCTTTGAAGAAGGCGCACTTGGAAGGTTTTAGCTTGAGGCCAGCTTCTCAAATCTTAATAAACACCTCTTTGAGATGAGCCAGGTGATTGGTGAAGGTAGCACTGAAGACAGTTACATCATCCAAATATACTAGAACACACAACAGCTTCAAGTTGCAAAAGATGGAGCCCATGGCCCTTTGGAAGGTGGCCAGGGCATTGCAGAGTTTCTGCAGCATATGAGTAGGCTCAAAAAGCCCTTCAGATGTAATGAGCATGGCTTTTTGGCAATCCTCAGGCAAAAAATTAACTTACCAGTATCCAGATGCCAGATCCATTGTGGAGAAAAACTTAGAGCCTCCAAGATGTCAGAGAGCATCATCAATATACAGCAAGGGGTACAAGTCCTTCTTGGTCAAAGAGTTCAATTGGCGGTAGACCATCACAATACAATGACCTCCATCTTTCTTCTTTAAGATGAGTAGTGGGGATGCCCAAGGACTTTGGGAAGGTGCCAGCAGCTAGCTGTGACCGTACTACAGTCACATTGGGCTATGGTTTCACCAAGAGGTTGAATTGTGATGAATTTCATAGGTTGAAATTCAAAACAATAGGATTGTCCTTTGAGAGACTTTCCAGCGTAGTAATGGATTACCCAGGAATCAATTAGGCTGTACTAATTGAGGGCCATAATGAATAATCTGAACAATTCATATTATGAGAATAGGTGTCTCAAACTGTCTAATTAACAATGGAGGTTAATTGATACCCAGGAATCAATTAGGCTGTACTAATTGAGGGCTGTACTGAATAATCTGAATGGTTCAGATTATGAGACTAGGTGTCTTAAACTGATTGATTAACTGAGAAGGTTAATTAATTGATACCCTGGAATATAATTAATGAGGATTTAATTATATTGTTTAATTGTCTTGACTGTGTCAAGAAGTTTGGTTAAGGTTAGCCAAAAGTAACCCCCCAAATTGTGGTTTAAAAGCGCCGCATTGGCAAATTCATTGGGTTAAAAGCGCTGCTGCGCCGCCTAATGGATTTGCAAAGCGCCGCTATCAAATTTTTTCAGGCGTTGGGGCGCCGCCTGGGGAAGTTCCTGGGAGCTGCAGTGGCGCCTGGTTTGAGTTTCAAAGCGTTTTAATGGGTTTTTAACGCAAAAAACCATTAAATGCAAAAAATAACTAAAAGTAGACAATGGTGTCTATGTATTCAGGATTAATCAGCTGGTTCCCAGTTGGAACAAGGATAGCTTGGATCAGGAATGTGTATATTCCACAGGGTTTTGGTACCAGAAGTCCAGAATGCTTCAAGCCAAAGCAATACATTTCCATGGAAAGAATCAGGTGATTCTGGAATGTATTAGAGCACATTCTTATAGGTTAAGAGTTTGAAGATCTTTTTTGGTAAAGATCTGGATTGAATGACGCCATTATGTCATAAACCATGTGATAGGAATCCAGGTGTGATTCCGGAACCAGAGGGGTTTTCAACCAAATGTACCCTGATTGGTATATAATGGAAACATGATAATAATTAATAAAGAAGGATGCTTATGTGTGACAATGGTTGCTTTCCCCTCAATCTTTTTATGCTTTGTGTTTTTGGCTTTAAACTGAAATAATACTACCATGGAATGAAAGAGATGGTCTGTAGCTAAGACTATGGAAAGCAAAAAACGTGGAAGTGATCACCAGATGGCAACAAGTTTAACGCCAAGATTGCTTGCCTGGAATCCAAGCTCATCAAAGCTTACATAAAGGATTCCCTGTCAAACTGTAAAAGAGTCATACCAGGATAATGAAGAAGCAAGCATGAATTTCCTGGATCCTTCACACCAGTGTTCAATAGTTGTTTGGGCTCTTTAGATACCTGGGCGTCCTCCACGCGGCTGCGGCAATATGGTTTAGCACGGAAGGGGGAGCATCACCAGTGTCAATCTGATGGATAACGCCTTTGGCTAACCCATAGTTGGTACTGTCCTTAGCAAAGATGTCATAAAATTGGTCTAGAAAGTCTAGCACCTCTTTCTGTTGAACCGGGGAAAGCTGTGGAAATTCTTGCGCAGTGAACAAGGATAGGACTTGGGGTTCATCCTCAGGTAGGTTAAAATCTTGGAACATGCCAACAGGATGAAGAGACAGGACATCAGGAGCGCTCAACAACTTGCCATATCCAACAAACTGTCCCCTAGACACAGTCATGGGGAGAGCAGTCAGGTTGGCTACCAACAATTGAACAGGGTCATTATGGGAGACATCTAGGATTCCCGGACAGAGATAAGGTTTGTTGCGCCCTAATGAGGGGGGAGAGAACAACTCCAAGAAGGTTTTTTCAGGTAGTTCATATGATATCTGGGAGTCTAGGATGACCTGGGAGCCAGGGGGATGGTGACAGCAGACATGGCTAGGAGAGGGATCCCCTCAGATGTAGGACAAGTCATGGGTGGACATTTCATGTTTGAAGAGTGGGTACAATATTTGAGGTTGAAACCCCCAGTGGGATATTCCAAGGCACATGTCTTGAGAGGTTTCCTGGGAACTTTAACTGGCTCTTCAAAGATAAGAGGGACTTTGTATCCCAGAATAGAGAGGTAACCATGTTTCAATTTGATTATCCCATTATATTCCCTAAGGAATTGAGTGCTAACTAAGAGATCATAACTCTTGTTATCCAAGACAACTGCTGGCGCAGCTAGGAGAAGCTTGCCAAACTGCATGGGTAGAGCGGAGTACACCCCTATGGCGCAGGTCATAGACAGATCAGCTGTGCCATATGACTGGTGATAATTAAGGTCAGGGGCAAGTTTGAGTTTTATCACAAGCTTGGAGGAGACAACATTGACTGACAAGCCAGTGTCTAAGACAGCCTTGATCTTCACTTTTTGAATGGATATCTCTACTTGAGTGGTAGTGCAACCAAAGGGTGAAAGGGCAGCCAAGATATCTTGAGCCTCTGCTAGCTCTTTATCCCACTTCTCAATCATGCATCTTAATCCTGGGAACTTCTTATAAACAGTTTAGAGAGGGAGAAAAACAGATATATTCTTGAAGACAGCGTCAGCAACCTTGGCAGCTTCTTCTGACAACTCCACTAGCACAGGGGACCTCTTAGCTTGAGTGAGGTAAGGGTAAGAGACAACTTCTTTGTCTTCAGGCAAAGGCTTAACGGTAGTTGTAGTCTTTCCTGATTTCAACTTATAGAGGACTGTAATGGCTTCAGGAACAGCCAGAACAGAGTACCCATACAATTTGGCGTTGTCAGTATCAGAGTCATCCAGGTCAGAATTGTCAGAGATACTGTGGAACAAGAGGAGGATAGGAGGGGCCTCATTATCAGCAGGCTCAGAGTCAGATATAGAGGGAGGGATTGAAAGAGACTGGGAAGAATTGTCAACCAAGAGCGTCTCTGCCTCTAGGTTGACTGTTATTTTCCTGCCTGCTCTTTTGGATCAGCTCCTTCAACCCGTGGGTAGGTGCAGACTCAAGAATGGTGACCTATATGACCACAGTTGTGGCAACCTTGGCGTCAAGGAGGATTTTGCGAGTTCATGGTAAGAATGCAAGGACCACAGGAAGATGAACCAGAGTTAGAAGCAGCTCAACTTTCCCTAATGACTGCTCCAGAATGAGTAAGGTGCATGTCCTGCAACAGCGTCTTTATGCTCTTCATAGAGGAAAGCATAGCTTTATGGGCTTTGAAGTGAAGACACAGAAGCTGGTTAACTTTGAGAGCTTGAGCACAAGCCATGTAAGCTTTATGGGCTGTCAATTGTCTGCTTGATATCAGTTGCTGTCCTTCCATGTAGAATCTGTCTGCAAACTCAGCTAGTGTCTCTTTAGGCTTGAAAGCAATGTGCATAAAAGCATCCTTTTTTACTTCCAAGCTAAGGTCACCACCAAACTTGTCAATCAGAAGCTGCTTCATATCTTCCCACGTCTCAATGGTGGGTAGTTCAGGCACCACCACCTCCTGGCAAGTAGGGTGTAGACAGGTCAGAATATGTTCTTTCTTAACCTTGTCTGATGCTTGTCTCATGGCAGTTTCATAGATAGTTAGGAAAGCTGCAATGGTCAAGGTTCTGAGGCCAAAGTCTTGCTTAAAGGTAGGCTTAAAATGTGCTTCAGGAGTTGGACCACCATTGTTGCTATCAAGTACGTTTATACATGGGGAAAATTCTGCTTGGGATTCAGAGGGGGGCTGTCTAGCCCATAGCTGACAAACACTCTCTTCAAGGGTAGTCAGGCTCTCAACAGCGTGGGCACCCATATTGATAGCTTAAGTGGTCTGTTGTGCAGTAGCATCTAGGCGTTGACTTTGATTGGTCACTACTGTGAAGAACTCAGCCAGTTGAGAAGTAAGGAATGGCCCTACTGAGAGGCAAGGGGCAAACCTGCTGTTCACAGAGTTGATCAGTTCACTCATCTCTTGTACATCTCTAACCAGCTCAGTTTGGTCACGCTTCAAATGATCCACCTTGTTAGCTAGGGCAATTAGTTCCCTAGTGCATTGAATTTGAGGGGCTCCTGGTAAGCCAGTGCAGCAAACATCTTTGTCAACAACCCCAACTGGACTAGCAGCAGTTGCTAATATCTCACGTAGGGCGGCAAGTTTTTGCTGTAGCTCTGCAACTTGAGCAGTCAACTCAAGCACCTGGGGGTCAGGTTGAGGACCTCAGCAGGACGTCCTTGACTGCAAGTAGTTGTAAGTAGCTCTCAAATAGTGACCCATATTCTCTGCTCTCAATCTGCCAAGTCATCAGAAGGGAGAGAGGGCAGAACATCTGGCTTGGGCGTAGATAATTCATTCACTTGACTCTGGAGTTTGGCTATAGCAGCAGCAGTGGCAGCTCTCTCTTGACCAAACACTGTACTGAGTTCATTAAGGCTGTTAGCAGCAAAGTCCGCTACTTGCTATAGTTGCTTGAATGAATACATACTGAATGCATTGAGCTGCTGCACAAGTTGTTAAAAGTTGGTGAGATAAGCATTTAAAGTGGAATCTTTTTAGTTTTCCAGGGTTGTTCTAGCAGGTGAAACTTGTGTAGACGCTCTCTCACGTATTTGGGGATGGACTGGCGCATTTGTTCAATAGAATTAACCAAACAGGTCTGGGAGGTAATAGAGTTACGCTGATTGTCAGATACCAAGGTAAACAGGGAATGGATCCACTGTTAATAGGCAGCAAACTGGACCCAGAAATGAGTAACTGCTGCTTGTGGAGACAAGATTTCTTGGACGTGGAGCCCCAACACCATTTGATGGTGGGCCAAGGCAGGCTGCATGAAGGACAATAGTAAGTGCTCAGAGGAGCCAGCAGCTGAGAGGAGATGCTATGGAATTTGAGGAGCTCAATTAATTCATAGTATTCCACTTGACTGAACTGCAGCTGAAGGCAAGGAATGGCTCCTTCACGGGCTATCCCAAGGGCTACTACCATGACTTGTTCTAAGTCAGGGGTACCCATGGGGTAAGCAACTAGACAGGACCATTCCTGAGGTTCAGTATAGTAGGGATAATAGGCAGTTTGGCAATATCTTCCTCAATAGAAGGGCTAGTAATTTCAGGTGAAGTCAGCTCTTGTATAGGCGGAGGCAAAGGACCTGAAAATGTGGATGCAAAAGGGGTAACCAAGGGGCTTACAGCTCCTGTAGTAAGCACCATTTTTGTTGTGTTCTGAGGCGCGGCACAGACACACAACAGGAAATCCTAACTAAGGATTAGATTTGTACTAAGTCTCAGTTAGATGACAGGGAAGGCTGTAAAATTACCTTACAGCCCTGGAAGAATAATCTCTACTAGTCGTGGCTAGAGAGAGGTGTGGAAGTACTGAAGACACAAAGACAAAAATGTGAATAGAACTTAATTTTTATTGGTGAATATGAAATGTAATATATATTGGTTAGGAATACCACAAAACACTACCAGGACAGTAGGATCACTTACCACCAGCATGAGTGTGGCAAGTGAGTTGCACAGGATTAAGAAACCAAACAATTGTATTTCCTGATTCAGTCATCAACTCATTTTGAGAGACAGAAGCAAAAGCAAGAGATTTTTCTTTGAAATGGCCCACTGAAGGCAAAATTGACACATGATGAATAGCAGTATTAACAACACAAGGGGACCTTCAAACTTAGTTAATAGGCATTCATGAAATGTGCTGAAGATTTGGAAGGAGGGAGGAAGGTCCAGTTGGTAGGCTGAAGATCCAATCTTCTTTAAGATTCTGAATGGACCTACTCTTTTGGGACCTAGCTTCTGGCAGGGTACTTTTAGTTGCATTTTCTGGGAGCCATTCAGTACTTGATCATCAATTTCATACGCTGGACTCTCTCTTATTTTCATGTCTGCATAAGCCTTGTAAGTTTTCACGGAATGAGTTAAGGACATTTTGACTTCTTTGTGGATTCTTTTAAAGCTGCTGCCTGTGAGGATGCCAATTCCACTTTGTTACCTGAGAGTGAGCCAAAGTTACATTGGGGTGTGTAGCCATAATTTTCAAAGAACAGGGAGACATTAGAAGAGGAGTGTGGGGCATTGTTGTAAGCAAACTGGGCTTGGTATGTTTTGGGATTAGCTATCTTGTTCAGCGTTAGAGTAGCATCTAAGAAATGTTTCCAAACATTGATTCACCCTCTCTGTCTGGCCATTGGATTGGGGGTGGTAGGCTGTTGATCTGAAAACTTAATACCTAGGAGTCTGGAGGATTCCTCCCAGAATTGTGCTGTGAATTGAGGACCTCTATCACTTATGATTTCTTGGGGGATTCCATGGTGGGAAAAGACATTGTTGACAAGCAGTTTGGCCATCTGGACTGATGCAATTGTGGTTTGGAAGGGGATGAAATGACTCATCTTTGTGGTAACAATCTACTATTATCATGATTGTATCATAACCATTTGATAGAGGAAGTTATACTATAAAATCAACAGACAGAGATGTCCATGGGCCATTTTTAATTTTTAGGGGACCAGTAAACCTGTCTGTTTGAGACAGGAGGGCTTTTCCCTTAGACAAACCATGCAGCCCTTCAAGTACTTAGCTACATCTGATGTGAGACCTCTCTAATCAAATTGTCTACAGATTATTTCTATGGTCTTATTTTTCCCTTGGTGACCAACCAATATGTTTTCATGGTGGGCCTTGATGACTTACAGGCAAATATCACCATCAGGTACCCACAGGCAACCATTGTGAATACAGTACTGTCTTCAGAACTGTAGCAGGTGTGGGGAGTAGATTGACTTGCCAACTTAAACAACTGGGGGTACTGTTTGTCTAAAGGTTGCACCAACTTGACTCTAGCTACTAGGTCTGGGTTGGTAACTTCTTGGACACTTAGGGTGCAGATTTTTTCCATGGGAGGAGAGGATAGAATGATGCTGGGGGAATCATGACCTTTGTATTAAATCTTGTTCAGCCTTAACGTCTGGAAGGAATGCTGGGTTGCAACTGAGGGAGTCCACCAGATGGTTATCAATACCCTTGATAAACTTTTATTGGAATTTGAACTTGACTAGGACTTCATACCATCTGGTCTGATATTCAGTTAAGAGATGAGGTTCCAGGTAATACAGTAGGGCTTTGTGGTCTTTCCTTACTGTAAATGGGTGTGTGGCTGAGCAAAGGTGATGCTGCCAGTATTTCATAGAATCTACTACTGATAATAACTCCTTGTCATAGATCATGTAGCTGAGCTCTTCAGATCTCATTTTTCTTGAGAAATAGCCCACAGGGTATTCTATTCCATCATCAGCAGTTTGTAGAAGGACTGAGGCAATGGCAAATTTGGAGGCATCTGTGGTTAAGATGAAGGGTTTGGAGGCATCAACATGGCAGAGCATGGTTGCAGAACACATGATGTTCTTAACAGCATTAAACGCAGCATCACATTGTGTGGACTATTCCAGAGTTCTTTTCCCACTAGCAGTGTAAAGAGGGCTGCTGTTTCTGACAAGTGGGGGGTGAAACGTTTCAAGTAGTTGCATGTTCTTAGGAAACTGCGGAGTTGGGTAATGTTTGCCGGGGTCTACCAGTTCCTTATTGCAGCTTCCTTGTCAGGGGAAATGACATGGCCTTTCTCAAAAATCAGATTTCCTAAGAAAGAAACCTTACTCTTGAAAAATTCACATTTGCTCAGTTTGATGACAAAATTGGCCTTGTGGATCCTTTCCACTACAGCACAAAGGTGGGTGGTATGAGACTCCTCATATGGAGAGTATACTAATATGTTGTCCATTTATGAGATAGCACAGCTCCCAATGAGGTCACCTGAGACTGCATTGATCATCTTCTGGAAGACTTCTGGGGCATTTTTTAGACCAAAGGGCATGACTTGGTACTGAAAGATTCCTTTCTTAGTCCTGAAAGCGGTGAGCCATTCCTAACCTTCTTTGATGTGAATCTGGTTGAAAGCATTTAAGAGGTATAGCTTTGAAAAGATCCTAGCTTTCTCCACCTCCCTGGAGATCTGAGGCTCTTTGGGCATGGGGTATGGGTCTGGTACAGTCACATTGTTCAGGTTGCCAAAATCAATGCAGGGGCGTAATGATCCATCATACTTTTGAACAAACAGCAGTGGAGAGCATATAGGAGAAGATTTCCTAAAGATCTGTCCTTTGGCTTCCATGTCCTTTGTTCATTCTTCTAAGCATTGTTCCTCCTTTAAGTTCAATGGATAGATGGGAGAAGCAACTTTCACCAAATCAACAGTGAGTTTAAACTCAAAGTCAAATTGTGAGTTTGCAGGGAGACCATCAGCCAGCTTAGAATCAAAGGCTGTGTGCAAGTAGGAGAGGCACAATGGAAGGATATCAAATGATGAGGCGTGTTTTTTTGTTGCTGAGACTGACATTGAGATGTGAGGGGCTTCTTTCCCAAACGGGATCATTGGTACCTCCAAGGAAATTCTGGAAGGATGAGCAATCCTCAGTAGATTATCTTTGAGGATTGGGGTGATATTGTGCTCCTGCTATCATTCCACGCCTAGGATCATTAGGTATGTCAGGTATTTTACCACTGTGAAGTCAGCAACAAAGGCATGATCAGTGATGGAGAAGGATAACAGGTGACATAGTATAAATGAACAGAAGACATTGGATACCCCTCCTTTGCACAGAGCACCAGAATTATATTCCAAACCTAGCTTGTAAACCAGATCTTTTGAAATGAAGTTTTCTGTTGCACCAGTATCTTATAAAGCTACAGCTTTTGTTAGATTTGATGTGGAAGCAAAGGCACAATGAAACAAAAAATATCCCATCTTTGTTTTATTTGATAGAGAGGGGTGATTGGAATCAACTTGTCCCTGGAGTTGAGGAGCTGTCTGAATGGACAACAGGTCATCATTCAAGGCTACAAAGGGTTGGTCAATCACAGGTTCAATGACAATAGGCTTGAGACAATGAGTAGATTCAACCTTATTCATAGTGGCAATGTGTAGATCTACTATAGCCTGAGCCTTTGCGGATAGCAATGGACAGTTCTGGTTGAAGCCTATAAGTTTACAGGAATTGGTAGTGTTACCTAAAGTGGGCGCTTGAGAGTCAGTAGAGTCCAAGTTTGCCAGGGTAGGAATACTCTGAGGAGGAGAACTGACAACAGGAGCTATAACCAGAGTGGGGGCTGGAGTCACAAGAGATCAAGAAACCTCAGGGGATATGGGCCCTTGTAGAGTGGCTGTCTCCTGTTGACTTTTCAAGAAATTAACATGGGAGGGGCCTCCAATAACAGAGGCTGGGTTGGATGCTGGGACGTAACTGGCTTACCCCCAACTGCTTGCAGGAGGCGCTGTATCATATCAGAGACAGAAGCAGAAGGGTTTGATCAGGGTGACAGGCTTTGACAGGTGTGGTCAAGGCTGAGATAGAGGGCTGTAAGCTTAGCGCTTTTGGGGAGTGATGACTTCTCAGCATTGGCTTGAAACTTCTTGAGGTGCAAGGGTAGAGGTTGAGGGCCTTGAGAACAGGGTTTTGTAGTCAATCAAAGAGGAATTTGCTGGAGCTTGGCAAGTCACCAAAGGAATTAGGGTTGACGCATCATCAAAGGAGTTTGATGCTTGGTCAAGAATAGACAAACACCACTCACAGTATTTGGGTTCTGCTTGTTTGAGTAAGAAGCTGAGAAGCTTATGAGGGAAACCATGCTGGGTCCATTCCTCAGTTAGTAGCAAGATTTCCCTTGCAGTATTTAACAAAGAGGATGGAAGACTAGGAGCAGGCTGCCGGAATTTGAGGTGTGAGAGTAAAGTAAAACAAGGTTGTGTTATCTCTATCTTTGCAAAGGATGGGTATAGCAGGGGAAAGAAAACCACTGCAAAAGTACTCCAAAATGAAGTAATGAGCATTGTAGAAGTCACCACTGAGATACCCATGATGCAAGAGAATGATCTAACAACAAAGATGTGCAGGCCATACAATATATCAAAATTAAAGTAGTTTGATAATGTCAGGGTAAAGTAGAGAGAGAGCTCATCATAATCAATCAAATGGGGAATGTACACCCAAAAAAGGATGATATTACCAATGAGGAGGAGACAATGTGTGTTTACTCGGAAATGATAACCCTTGAAGAGTGAATAAGGAAAGATGCAGCAGAATATTATGCACAGGTACATCAGGAAGACCTTAATTTGGCTCAATATCAAAGAATCAGCAGCATAGATAGGCTCACATTCAATTTTGCGGGTTTCAGGAATCATTTCAGCAGGAGGTGGAAGATTATCAGGAAATTGCAGAGGTGAGAAAGCAGAATCTAGCAGTCTGGTTATTACAAATCTGATTGGAAAATATTGAAATAATTGACTCATTGAGGAAAAATATTTATTAAGAGTAAAATATCAAACCACTAAGGTAGTTTGATGGGGACAATTGTTACTTAAAGCCTTTGGGTACATCTTGATGAGGAGGCCTCCTTGAATGAAATATTTAGACAGCTTACAGATACCACCAATGGTGGTTCTGTAAGCTGTTACCTGACCTCCAAGGAGGTCAGGATTTTGTGACCAACAGGTCAGAGAGGGGAAATTTGGCGTGGGGCATCTGCGCCCCACTTGGACCCAATTTCCTGTGCTGCCACCCACTTGCAATTGATTGTTAGATTTAAATCTACAGTTGCCGCAAGCAGGCAGGGCTTTGGGCTGGGTTTCCCCGGGTGGCGGCGCTTTGGCTGAGCCACACCTGGGAAAACTATGGCCATGACAATATCTCATTATTCTTATTACTCATAGTAACTTTCATTGCATTTTTGAACTTTCTGGGGTCATTTTAGTATAATAAATTATTTTAATATATATTTTATATTAAAAATGTTCAGGGTAAAGTGTTTTGTTAATTAAAAAAGTGTCTACATCCAGGAAACAACATTAATTAAAACCAGATTGTCACTTTACTATAGTGTTGACATTGAAAGTGTTAACATTAAAAGTGTTGATATGGCCACTGTCAACATTATTAATGTTGACATGGGTGCTGTTGCCATTTTGACTGCAAGTTTTCAGTTAAAACTCATAGTTTTGCCTAATTGTGCTACTAATAATAAAATTATATTTAAAAAAACTTTTAATTTTTGATAGTATATTTCTCCAGACTTTCTCACAATTCTATGTAAAATATTTTTACTTTTGTAATAAAAGAGTTCACATTTTTTCTTTTAAAAACTTCCCCCAAATTTCTCATATTTTGATACTAATTTCATTTTAGATGCCTCCCAAGCCTACCACCAAAGCCATGTACAAGGCCTCCAGAGCCTCCAAGTTCAAACCTAATCCACCCAAGGCCAAAAAGTCCAAACCTGCCCCTAAGAAGAAGCCTTCTAAAGCTAAAGCTCCCCCAAGACACCTAAGTCTTCCCCAGAGCCTGAGGAAACCAGCCCAACTCCTCCTCACTCTCCTTTTGTTTAATCCCCTTCTGATCCACAAGAGAATTTGTATAACTATAATTGTCACTATAATTCCACCTCAGAGCCTGAAGAGGAGCAGGAGCCTGAGCCTGGTGCACCATTAGATGACCTTATCAAATTTGGGATATGAACACTGTTCACAACATTTGCAACAGAAATAGTGCATTTTCAGTGCCTACTACTTTTCCTAAAAGCTACCTATTATTTTTAAAAATGGGGGGTGCTAGTTTTGTATATAAAGGGTAAAGCTTTAACTGTAAAAATGAAAAAGAAGCCTATCTGCCAAGATCATTACAAATGTGATTCCCTTGGCTGCCCATCAAGGCTAACCACCTATGGGTTTAAAAAATTTAAGGCATTAACTGTAGGCCATGACTGCATTGATCCTTTTGATCTTCTCTATCTACTTATATGGTGATTTTTTATCAGATTATTCCCATCCCAAGGAACAAAACCTCCACTGAGATGATAAATGATATCCCCCTCAATCTTAATAATTTGCAACTTGCCTCTGTTGGCGACTCTTTAAAATTACAGAGATACAACACTGATAAGGGCTATGCTCTGAGCACTAAAGGCGTCCGCGCAACATCCATTGATCAATCAATCTTGAAAGAGGATAAAAAACTATATTGTTGTGATGAGGGATTTCTTCTTCATGATTATGGCCCAAACGCAAAGAAGTATATAATATGCTTTTCAACCTCCCAGAAGTTGTGCAACTTCCTTAAATGCAAGACCTGGCTTGCAGATGGCATCTTCTCAACCTGTCCAAAGCTCTTCAGACAGCTTTGAAACATCCATGGGCAGATTTTCAATATAATTCTTCTCCTGGTTTTCTACTTTCTTCTCAACAAAAAGCAGGACACATCTGTATTTGCTCTCACTATCCTTAAGAACAAACTGGATGAGATCCTCCCCATATTAAAAGAAGAGCCCAATGAGACTAGATGGCGCAAGAAGAAGGCCCAGTCCCAGGATTAAGACTTCCCCAAGAAGCAGCCAGAAAGCCTTCCCTACCATGAATATATGGTAGTGGATTTTGAGCAGGCTCAAGCAAATATCTTTATTCAAGCCTTCAAGAGCTCCCCTCAGGAATACTACTTTCACTTTTGGCAAGCTCACTGCCGCTGCCTGCAAAAGAGCTCTGATCCCCATGGGCTGATCAACTGAAGGTGCTAAAGAAGCCAAGAATGCTTTCAATTGTTTTGATGTGTTTTCCCTAGTTAGAAAGAAGAAAGCTAATCCCTTCTATGATTCTTTCCTCTCCACCCTTATATTGTTTTTAACCAGACAGCCTTTGAGTCCCTTTATTGAGTATTTCAAAACTCAGTGGGTTGATGTCTTCTAAGGAGTTCACTGTATCCAAAAAAGTGGTGAATCAATCACTTGTAATAGCTTTGACCAGGTCAAAGACAGGTTGATTAAGACTACATCATTCCTTGCTGGGTGACATTAGTTAGTTTTCTACCATGTTCTGGGTTAAGAAGCCCAAATTTAATAAGATTCTTATTCACCTTAAAGCCCAGCAAGCCATCTCTGCCTGTCTCTTCAATACTGGAATGAAGAGCAAGGACTACCCCCAAACAGACAAATGTATTAAAAAGTTTGCAGAAACAGAAAGGCAGCCTTTGCTTATTATCCCAAAAATAGAAAGCTTGAACATATTCATGCCATCTCTGTTGCTCTTTCTACTAATGTATGGGCATTTTGCAATAAGCTCTTTTTTACCCTCTTGCTATTTTTTTAATTTTATATTTTTTTACTTTTATTTAGTATTTGATAATATTATAACATCTTTTAAAATATTTATCATATATATATTAATGAAAGTTGTAAATTCACTGCCTCCTTTGGCTTTGGATAAGACCATTTTTCCTTGTTGCACAAAAAAGACCGCACAAAGTCCAGAAAATCCACTTAATTCACTCAAAGATTTAGCTCACACGTTGGATGAAAGATTTGTGTTGGCATACCCCACAGAACCCCCAGCTTTAGTTGCCCTGGTCTGGGAAGAAACACTGGTTAATTTGGACTATTTATTAGCCTGGTATCACCCTCTCTTAAAAACAATCAGGAACACCCAATCAAATGGGGCCACATCTATGACCAGAAAGTTAAATGAACCTGATCTAGTTGAGTTGCCTTCCAGCCAATCAGGTGGTTCCGCAGAAATTAGCTTGAAACCTTCCAGTGCTCCTGGCCTTGATCATCAAAATTTCTCTTCCAGCCAATTGGATGCAAGTCAAGTTGGTCATGTGATTTCCCCCTAGCAACTCACCCGTTTTACAATGCCAGGGGACTTTGTGTCCCCTGCTTGTCAATTCTCCAATTTATTAAAAGCTTGGGTTTTTAACACACAATTTTCAATTTTGCTGTTGTCTGGATCTTTGTTTGGATCCTCTTGGCTAAAAGTTTTAAAAAGTGTTAGCCATTGTCTTTAATATTACCTAACTGCCCCGGTTTGAACCTGTTCCTTCCTCTGGAACCCTTTAAACAAGCTCGAGTGTATAGCTGCTTTTGTTTTTGCTTTTGATTTCAAAACACACATCCAAACTCTAATAATTTAGTTAAAATCCTTATAAAATCTTACTTTATTTTGAATTTTCTCTTTAAATTCTTGTTTCAAACTTGCTTTTGTTTTTGATTTTCATCAGGAAGACGTATGAGCCCGTTGCCAAGCTGTGTGAGGACTTCCAACCACTTTTCATCTGGTCTCTTGTTTGTGGGTCCCCCTGCTTGCCAGTTTTTTATTGTTTTCCCTTATACCAAAGCTCCCTACCTTTACCAAATTTTGCAGATAATTTAAAGATGATACTCCCAGTCTTAAAATTTGCTGTGTTTTCCCTGGCCCCATTCTTGCTGCTTTTATGGTCAACTTTGCCAGATTTGTGGTCTAAAATTGCCTCTTCTGCTCAGCTTGTGGGCAAGAATCCTTCCAGTCTCCTAGACCTTCCAAATGGTCTCCTGTTCTCTGGGGAGGCTGTGATGAAGAGCTTGACCTATGACAACCTAGACTTGGAGGATGCTGTCTGCACCTCCTTTGCTCCTGCGGGTGAGGAGGCAACAAGGCCCCTCTTTCTCAACCCGGAAGTGAGCAATTTGGTGCCCTTGCGCGCTCCTGTGTTGCCTTCCTCTACCCCCACCTGTACGCCCTGGTTGCTCACTGGTTTGGTGTTGATGGGACTAAATGCATATTTCCCTCAGCTATCCCCTGTGTCCTCTCTGTGGTCCCCCCCTTTGAGCAGCCATCCCATTTCTCCACTGGGCGGCATCCTGGTGGTTTGTCTCACCGGGATGGGAGCTGAACTTAGTTAGTTTAGCCCCCCTCTCTCACAAAAGTAGCTGTTTTGGGTGTATTTTGACTGTTGAGCTTTACACAACCTTGTTGTTGCTAATTGACCCCTTTTTATAGCAGATTTGAAATATTAAGGCTTTCTAAGCCTAGAATAGTTTCTTTAAAATCATTTTTTATTGTTTTTATGTCTTTTGGTGCTCTGGAAATTTGAATTTTTAAATCTTGCTTTTCATATTTGCAATGCTGTAAATTGAAATGGTGTATATATATGTAATTCAAGATAGCGTATTTTGAGATGGCATATTTCAATATGGAATTTTCAAGATGGTGTGTTGTACCAGATTTCTATTGTGTTATTCTTTATTGGTTGATTAAATGTATTATTAGCTGTATTTATAATCTTTGTGTGAAATTGTGTGGTTGGCTTAACAAACTCCTAGATATTTGATGGGTCTGTATGATATATCTCATTTCATTCCCTATCATTCTCAATAATTATTTATGATGGTTTAAGACTGGCCTGATTTCTGATATGTAATCTAAATAAGATTTGAGGAACATAGTAAATTTTCATACTTAAAAAGGCCAATCAATTAACAATGAAGTCCCAGTTAACATGCCAAAGTTTGGGGAGGGATTGACTGAATACCCTTCATATGAAATTCCCAAGTTATTTTCAGATACCTTATTAAGTTAATTTAGCAAAAATAACTTAACTGGCTAATGGAGTTCATTGCATGTATTGATATGATCCAGGTATCAAAGATACTTCTTATCAGGTTGGGCCTTGTATTGCACCCAAATGATCCTGGATTTTGCTGCTTTTGCTTGATTTTCTGAATTGTTGAGCTTAAAACTTGATCAGTTTAGGTTAGGCTTGTATCAGAGAAGTTGGATAATTGCTTTAGGGATTAGGCTTTTTTCTAATACACATGCTTCCCAAGTTGTAGCATAATACAATAGTTTTAAAGGCTATGGCAACAAGTAAAAACAATCCAGATTTAAACAAAAGGAGCTCAGATTTAAACATAATTAAAAATAAATGAATCCATATTGATTTACAATATATTTGGGTTCATTTTAGTTTAGCTAAATCTGAATTTCTTTTGTTTAAATGAGTTCATTTTGTTTGTTGCTGTAGATTTTAAAACTACTGTACAGTTTGATTTTGAAACAGTAACCAATTATACATTTTATATTGAAATAGAAATAAATCAACAAATACTTAATATTTTTCACACTTCAAGCTATCGAAATGAAGCTAAGAAACCTATCCTTCTATTAGTGTAAAATTTTCAATATATATACTATACTCAATATTAAAGCAAAAGCAATATAAAAAAGATTAATCCAGATTTTATTATATTGTTCTATCTAATGATATAAAGTAGAGCGCTTTAAAGCTAAAAAAATACTTGTTTTTATTCACAAAATATCTTTTTCTTAAGTAAATTAAATATAAGATTGAGAGCGTTATTTTTGCAGTTTATTTTAATTAAAGGGCTTAATTTTTTAGGATTTTATGATAGTTTGAAGTTAGGATGTTTAATTAATTGCTGTTTAGATTTTTTAAGGTTCAAGTGAGCTTTAAACCTTAATTTAACCATGTTTTAACTAGAGCTTCTTAATATTTTCTAATTTTAAAAAAATTCAGAAGAGTTAAAATTAAGTGAATACACCATTTTAATTGATTTGCATTGATTACAAAAAGTATATGGTGTAATAATGATGCATAGCTGCTTCACATGTATCACTTGTGCATAAAAAACTGGGTACTTCATTAATTCTGCAAACATAAATTCAACTTCAAACTATTTTTGTAACTGTGCTGTTTTAGCAGAGTTACAAGGGGGAAATATTTAAGAACTAAATAATAATCTTTATTAAGAGATAGTCATTATAAAGTTAATGTGAGTCATGGATAACAGGAACATGATTGTGCTGATCACATGGTTGGATGGTGAAGGGGGTGGCTTAATCCTGGCAATGAGTCAAGCGCCAAAACAAGGTATCCACCGTAATGGATCATCATCTGTTCATGTTGTTGTATTTGTAAATTTAAGTTGAATTCCTAGTCTGGCTTTGAGTGACTGGATAATTAGATTGTGGGTCACAAACCTGCTTACTTGGAACCTTATTGGTGGGTCAATCCTGCTGTTTCAACACCCCCCAATTGAAGGTAGGCCTTCTTTGGGGGTAGGTTGTCAGGTAGGTTGTCAGGAGCCTGGGTGCCATACTGGACTAGTTGTTGTTCTGTGGCGGGTAGGGGGTCCTACGCTGCTTCTGTCTTGCCTTGCAGGGTCTCAGGCAATCATGGTGCAGGACCTTGTCCTGTTTACGTTTCCTCAGACCTTGCACAAGGTAAGTGTTGATCTTATTTACCTTTAGGATGATTGCTGGCCCCACTTTTTCAGGTTGTAACTTGCTCTTGTCAACATTCATGACCCATACTTTGTCCCCAATTTCATTTCAATTGCATATGGGAAAAATTTCTTTTGCAGACGTTCTTTCTCTTTGGCTGTTTGCTCGCTGTTAGTCTCTATTACTTGAGGGTCTGAGCGTGGGGAACTTCACTTGGGATTTCCAGTTTAGGTCCTGTCAATGCTTGAATAATATTTGGCTGTATGCAATATACCAGTTCAAACAGGCTTTTTCTGGTGGATCTGTTCACTTGGGTTCAGCACACAAGTAATGCAGTCAGTAGCTGCTTATACCAGTCTTCAGGTCTCCTGGCGGTGAGTTTAGCTAGGGCTTGCATGAGGCTACCATTAAGCTGCTCCACACGTCCATTGGCCTGTGGGTGGTATGGTGCTGTCACGGTGTGTTTTACCCCATTCTTGGTGAGGTATACATTGGTGTCTTTGGAGGTCAATTCCTTGCCTCCATTGGTTATCAGGAGTTCTGGCTTTCCAAACTTGCTGATAATCTCTTTGCCAATAAATCATCAAACATCATTGCCGGTGTGTGCCTTCACTGCTTGGGCTACTAGCCATCTTTTTGCAAAGTCAATGGTGGTGATGATATATTTCTTGTCATTGTGTTTTCCTGGAATGGGACCAACAATGTCAAGAGCCCATACTTTGAAAGTTAGTTGTGTGCAAATGGGGAGTACTGACTTTGGCAGGGTTTTGCTTTTGGCAAACTTTCTACACACCTCACATTGGTCTAGAACTTCCTGAACATTGCAGTATAAGGTTGGCCACCAGGCTTTATGCTTTAGAAGCTCATATAGATTTTGGCTCTTGGTATGTCCAAGGTCTCTGTGATAGCAAAGGATAGTGTCAACTTGCTGATGTGTGGGGATGTAGGGAATGGTTGTGCTGTCAGTCATTTTTCTGTGAAGAGTCCCGTATACGTCAGCAAAGAGGTGTTCATTCTTGATGACTGTTTCTTTGATTATGTTGGTTATGCCCGGGGGGAACCCTTTGTCTTTGGTTTGTAGCACTAAGAGAGGCCAGTCTGGATTGAGCCTATTCTCTCCTCTTGAAGCACGGACATACAGGCGGGACAGGGCGTCTTCCATGGCAAGCTCAGCCCCAGGCTTGTACTGGATGAGCATGTTAAATCTCTCCAATAGTTCCATCCACTGCACTTGGCAGCGCAATAGATTTGCTTGAGTCTTGAAATAGATTAGTGACTTGTGATTGGTTAGTGCTGTGAATTCTTCCTGCCGTTCTAGGTAACAACGCCATTTGACTAGACAGTGCACAATAGCCAGCAGTTCCTTGTTGTGGATAGGGTATTGACACTTGCCATCTGTCATTTTTTGAAATTTGTAGGCTACGGGCAGGAAGTCACTGTCGCTATTCTTGATTTGTAGTACTCCCCCAATGGATGCATCTGAGGCATTGGTTTCCATTTGGTATTCCCTGTTGCGGTTGGGGTATTGTAGGATGGGAGCTGACGTGAGCTTTTCTTTGAGGCGTCTAAAGCAGAGGTCACATTGGGGGGGCCATACAAACTTATACTTGGCGCCTGTTATGGCAGATAAGGGGGCAGTCAAAACGCCACAGTTGGGTATGAAGTGTTGTACATAGGCCACCATTCCCAAGAAGGTGCGGAGTTCCAACGTATCCTTGGGTGGTGGCATCTTGCAGATGGCCTGTATCTTTTGACTGTTGGGTTTGATGCCCTCTTTTGAGACTATGTGTCTCAAGAAGGGTAGTTGCTCACGGAAGAACTGGCACTTGGAGGGTTTGGCCAACAGTTTGTGTCATGCCAAGGTTGCAAAGACTGCCTCCAGGTCTTTGTGGTGTTGTTCAACCAAGGAGCTGTAGATGATAATATTGTCTAGGTACACTAGGGCATGCTTTCCTATGTGAGGCGCAAACACTTTTTTCATGAAGGTTACAAAGGTGGAAAGGGCATTGGTCATGCCAAAGTTGAGTACCACACATTTGTAGGAGCCGTATTTAGTGCAGAAGGCTGTTTGGGAATGTCTTCCTCCTTGATACAAATCTGATTGTAGCCTGCAGTTAGATCAATCTTGGAGAAGACAGTGGCTCCTCCTAAGGCATTGAAGAGGCTGTCAATCAGTGGTAGAGGGTAAAGATTCTTAATGGTAACTTTGTTTAGGGCGCAGTAGTCTGTGACCAGGCGTAAGGTACCATCCTTTTTAGCCACAAAGAATACAGCGGCCCCAAAGGGAGACTGTGAGGGGCAGATAAGTCCTTTTTCCAATGCCTCCTTGAGGTAGGCGCGTAAGGCGTTGTCCCTGTTTGGGGTCATCCTGTAGATGGGGCACACCTTGGGTACAGCCCCCTTGAGTTGAATAGAGTGCTGGTTATGCTTCTCAGGGGGCAGTCTAGGTAACTCTTCCTTAAATATTTCTGGATGGTAGGCCACAATGTCGCGGTCCTGAGGCGTGGAGGTATCCTGATGGTCTTTGAAGTGTATATCTTGTACTGGCAGGAGTCCCAGTCAATTGACTTTAGGTCTTTCTTTTTGTCCTGGGTCTATGTGATACGTACAAAGACGTGGTTGTGTAGCAGTTGGTCCACAGAGTCAGGGTAGATCTGGTGGTTGACGCCTTCATGCTTGATGGTCAACACTGAAGTTGCCCAGTCTACGTGAGGGTTGTTCTTCTGTAACCAGTCTAGTCCCAGTACAATTTCAAACTTAGGAAGTTCAATGACAGGGCCTTGGATGGTGGAGTGAAGGTTCTCAAGCATGACGGAGAAGGGGGAAGTTTCCTTTGTCACGGCAATGTGGTGTTCATCAGCCAGGACCACATTTTTAATCCGCAAAGGATTAGTGGCCAGCTTGAACTTATCCACAAAGCTACTATTGACTAAGGTTTGCTCTGCACCCAAGTCCAGGAGTGCTGAGCCTGTGTAACTACACAAACAGAAAGGGTAGGACATCAATTTATTGGGATGTCTGGAAATGGTGTACAGTACCGGATCCTCTGAGGGCACTTGGATCATTGGGCATTGGTCTAGGTCCTAGGGACAGTACTCATTGTTGGGCAAGTCAGGAGTTGCGTGAGAAGAGCTTGGCTTGCTTAATGCTCTCCCCAGGCTTTTCCCTTGTCTTGGTTGCCTTGCGTGGCGGTGACACGGAAATGGGTATGGTTTGACTGACCATTGTTTCTGTTTCCATTTCCATTTGAAACTGTGGGGTTATGGTTTGTACAATTACTGCTGCTTCCAGGAGGTGGCCAACTGAAGCAGCCAGCTGGGTGAGAGTCTTTGGGTCTCTCTTGTTTCCCAGTTTGTGCCTTTTTGAGAGCGTCAGACGTTTGCTCTGATTTCTCTTCTTTGCAATACAGGCTCTGTAATTTGGTCACTTAGTCCAGGTTCATGTGTCTCATTACATGCAGCTTGAGGACATTGTAGTACATGAGATGCATGGCTGGGGTGTCAAAAGCCATATCAGAGGGAGCGCATAGACAGAGTTCCTTGTAGGCACAGGTAAGTACTTTCACAGTGCCCATCTGGGTTAAATTCTTTACTTGAAGTATGATCATGAGTGTGGTGTCCTTAAGTACAAACCTTGCCAAAAAGTCTTGTTTGAACATATCCCAGTCCTTCTCAGTGTGTTCCTCATGCCACTTGTTGCACTAGGTGCCAGTGTCATGAGTCAGTTGGATGGAGATCTCAGCAATCCAGAATTGTTGTGGGCATCCCATTTGGACCAGCTTGCTTTAGGATAACTGGATCCATGCAGCAGCATTGTTGTCATTGGCCCTGGCAAAGGATTCCATGGCAGCGCTACAAAGTCTTTGGGCTACGTAGGCTGGCATGGTATTTTCATCAATTGTACAGGGTGCGGTAGAGGGTGCCTGGAAGAGTCCTTGGGCAGACAGGGCATTGAACACAGGAAGTGGTATTGCCATGTTCTGGTAGAGGATAAACCCATCATTTATCTCAGTGCTGGGTGCGTACAGTGTCCAGTCCACTGGGAGGCCAGACATGATTCTACTGAGGATTTGTTGGCTGTGGCAAGTACGGGCAACAAGCAGAATTTTGGGGAATAGAAAGCAGGATGGAGAACTTACTTCTGCTACCAATTTTGTAACTGTGCTGTTTTAGCAGAGTTACATGGGGTAAAATATTTAAGAACTAGATAATAATCTTTATTGATAGATAGTGATTATATAGTTATTGTGAATCCATAGATATCAGGAACATGATTGTGTTGATCACATGGTTGGATGATGAAGGGGGTGGCTTAATCCTTGCAATGAGTCAAGCGCCAAAACAAGGTATCCACCATAATGGATCATCATCTGTTCATGTTGTTGAATTTGCAAATTTGAGTCAACTTCCTAGTCTGGCTTTGAGTCACTGGATAATTGGATTGCAGGTCACAAACCTGCTTACTTGGAACCTTATTGGTGGGCCAAGCCTTCTGTTTCAACACTATAGTAAAAGCTATCACACCATTTCTTTTATAATGGTGTCATTTAGCTTGGTCTATAAGAGCTAAAGCACCACAAAGCCTCTAATCAAAAAGACCCTATTCAAAGGCCAAATTCTTATCAAACTCACTCCATCATTAAGGCACATTTAAGAGATCTGACTTAATTACAGATTCAAAATACTACCATGTTTTCAGTTAAATTTACTTCTGTCATGCTACCCTTTTTTCCTTTTGAACTTCAACAAAAAGAGAAATAATTTTAATATTAAAAAAGGCTTTCCTCTTTATTGTTGGTGATGATCTTGATACTTTCATTAAGTACTTCCTTAATCAAACTTAATTTGGGAGATCTCAGTTCCTGCCAACTATTCAAGATCAAAAAAGCAATGAGCTCATTGAAAAAATTGAAAGGTATAATAAAGCTTTTCCTCAAAAGCATATTACAGCCCTGGGATCTCTGGTTACCTCTAGCAACTCTCTACAAGAGCTAAATAATATTGGATTCAATGTGGCTAAAGGGGAGTTTGAATACTCAAGAAAAATAAATAAAAACAGAAAATACAACCTTATTAAAAAGAACCAAACAACTAATAGCTTTTCATTAAAAAAAGAAATAATTAAAGAAAAATAATAAAATTGCCAGAAAACTCTTTCAAAACAAGCCAGTTTACAAAAAAGTTCCTGAGAAAATTTATTAAGATATTGAAAAAGAAATGAGTGACTACTCAACTGAAATTAAATACTCTCTACTAAAAAATATGAAAATTATAAAAATATGAAAATAAAATAAATTTTCAGTTTCAATCTCTACTTACTATAAATTAATCCCTAAAAATATAATAGAAAGTAAAAAATAAACCAATATGTGCAATATTTGTGATTTTAACAATTCACTAGAAAAAAAGTAAGAATATAAAAGTAAAAACTTACCATTACCAGAATATATAAGCAATGATTTAAAGACTATTGATCAGCACCAAGACTTTTATTTTCATCAAAGTAGGAAATATAAAAAATATCAATAAATTAGATCATGTGTGTTACTGTAGATTCAGGACCCAAACATAAAAATGCGGGATTGTGAAATCCTTGGTCCAAATTTTGAATCACTTTTGTGGGGAACTCAGATGAGTGAAAATTAAAATATTTAATAAAACCAACAGTTTAATTTAAATTTTTTTGTTTTATTTAAATTGGCAAATTTTGAAACTTTGAGCAGATAACTCAACTAACAAAAGACAAAACTCAGCAAACACATGCAGGATACATGAGTCAGAAATGCAGGATTCTAATGTACAATTTAAGATTTCCTGTATGTCTAACAAATCATAGAAACATGTAAAACTTAACAAATCTGAAATTGCAGGATTGTTAAACCCAAGAACCAAGTTTCAAACCAAAAATCAGATGAATTTGAAATAAATATAATCTATGGGTGTCTCAAAAAGGATGCTAAAGGATCTAGAGTGGATTTGTGCTAGTTTTTTAGGAAATATAGGCATTCTCAAAAATCACCCTATTCCAGTTTAGGACAGCTAAAATTTAGATCCTAATATTCACCAACTTAACATACTTAGCAATAAAATTGACTGAAATATACACTCCTCTTATTGAGTTTAATTTTTTAATAAACATTTTTTGTGTCCTCTAACAACATCCAAATAAATGAGCCGTTCCCTGGCCTTGACAAAATCATGCAGGGCTACACTGGGTCTCTTAACAGTGAAGCCTCTATCTATGGCCGCTCACAACCTGCAGGCCCTCTGCAAGCACCACCCAGGAGTTTGTTCTCTCTCCTTCAACCTCCAGCATGGCCCTGTTTACTCACCATGCACAGGCAGCTACCAAACCAAATCCTGTATCAACAATGGCATCTGGAACAAGCCATTTGAGCCATGGGGTCACCCAGAAAACCTGGAATTCAGAAACAGCCAATCAGATGGCACTGTCCAGTTCCCAACACAGACACATCCCACCTCCAGCCAATCAGCCTGAAAGACTCAGAAAAAAACTAATTACCCCAGAAATTTTTCTTAAATGGTTGAAAAGCAAGGGATGCTTATGTCCCTCAGGAAAATTGCAGCCGTGATGGGGTTTGTAAAGTCCACTCTGGCTGCAATCCTGTGAGCCCACACTAACTGTGGCCCCTATCCCAAGAAGACCCCAACTGGAGCCTGCAAGTCAACTGATAGTGAAAAAGCCCATCTCCTTATGATGGACATCATTAAACATGGCCTGTAGATGTCCCTGGTCCAGGTTTGTCTCCAACTGGGACTCTGCAGCATTTTCACAAATAAAAGAACAGTCAATTTCTGGATGAAAAGAGTTGTGGTGCTGCTAGAATCTTGTCCAATCAAGTTTTCACTGGTCCCTAGTGGATATCAACCCCTACAATTCAACCATTATTAATTTTATAAAAGGGAGGGCAATGAGGACTTGCAATGATGTCATATTCTTGTCATACACAAAGATTTCTGCAAGTATTTAAGACTATGGAGAAAAGTATATCCAATCTGACTTCTACAAGTGCAGCCCAATTTTTTATTGATTTTTCAGAGGTTTACTGGAAGTTTCCCTGTTGGGTGTTAATTATTACTCAGCAATATCAAACACTGCAGATGGGTATTCATACCAGAAAGAGCTCAAGGACATTCCAGAGGGGTGGGCTACCCAACAAGCTGTGTAAACAGTTGTAATGAGTGCCAAGATGGAGCAGCAGGAATGGGCAACCCAAGAAATCAGGGCTGCAGGGCATACCTGTTGGTCCTACCCCATCAACAACGCTGACATGCATCTTGCAGATGTATGTCTTTACAATTTTGATTTAGCTTTCAGGCACTTAAAGCCTGCCACATACAATGAAATATGCACCCAAATTGTTAAGGGTTATGAGCTTTCTCCTTCCATATTTGTCCAGGACCTATCAGATCTTGTCATATTCTATGCAAGTGATAGTGATAAGTCCAAAAAGGACTCCTGCATCTCCCATTGCTCATTCATTCAGTTTTTCAAGACCACATATGCGACAGAAGAAGAATTTGATCAATTGAAGCATTCAACTCTTTTGCCTCTTCCTAGTCAACAAACCCTGCCTCCCCAACTCCCCCATTAAGACCAAGCTACCCACCTTTCAACACTAACTCCCAAACCATCACACATTCCCTCCCCAGTACCTCTGATGCTATCCCTTTTACAGGCGCAGATAATGGCAACATACATTCCGCCCATTTCCTCCCCTACTTGTCCTTTGATGAGTAAAATAAAATCTTTATTTCTGACAAATTATTAAAATTGAAATTATTTCTTCCAATTCATAATTAATAATACATTCTTTTTAAATTTTACATTCCTATAATTAATACAATGCTGTACATTTGATGCGGTAACATATAATTATTTGCATGAATATCTTTCATTATCAATAATAAAGTAAAGACCAACAAATGTAAATATTACATTAGAATATTCCAGGTATACATTAAATCAGATATTTAGATATTATATACATAACTCAATGCATTCTGTATAATAAAATTTTATTGTAAGCTTGGTATTTTTCATTGCTATTTTATAATTGGATTGTATTTATATTAGGGAGCTTATTAACACTTATTATAAATATTGATACATAGTACATTTTACAGTGTGTATATTAACCTATTGCTAATAATTCTGTAAATTCAAGCCGTATTTTCTGAGTTAGTAATAATTCAATGGATCACTCAATCACTGTTTTTGACCATTAATTTGCTGATTTTTTTCTGTAGCAATTGTGCATTTTCTGTTAATTAAATGCTGGTATCCAATTGTCTCAGGGCCCAGAATGCCCTGGACAATCAGCTGGTCTTCCTAGAGGAAAAAGACCCCACAGCTTGATCCCTTGCCAATCATCTCTCAGAGAAAAAAAGCCTTTTTGACTAAAAAATGTCCCAGGATTTTAGAGGCACACAAACCTCAAATCCCTGGCTTTGATTTTATTATCAAATTTGGGCCTCTTAGCTATTAGGAAATGGCACATTAGAAGCAATTTTTTGATTGTGCAATTGGGCGCTCTAATGCTTACAGGATCTATAAATAACTGTGGAACCTTGCCATGCTGTATTTCAACAAAGTTTTATTTTATACCAACCAATGAGCACCTACCTCCTGGCCCAAGTATGTAAATTCCAGTGAAAATTGTAGGTTCAAATAAAATTTATGCCATAAGTTTTCTGGTGGCACAAAAGGCCACATAATTGCCAGTAAGTATAAGTAGTGAGAAGGAGAAGCCCTCCTCACTGTTGACATCTTAATAAAACAAGTTTATGCCCAGAAATCATTATCTTATTGCAGGAATTGTCTATTTTTGCTCAAATTTAATTATTCTCTTTGCATCTATTCAGGAATCCACAACACAATATAGCCTTGCCCATCCATATCCTCCTGGCTATACTCCTGCAACCTCAGTCAATCCACCACGCACTCCTGACGTGGAGTATTACCACCCCCATCATCTGGATCTCCCATCTGCTATGAAGAGATTCCTGCTGCTCCCCTCTACCCAATGTGCCTCCTGCCCAGGACTTCAGCAAGTTGGGGTTTGTATATATCACAGTATTGGGGCTGGCCAATCAGGCTGTGCCCCATACTGGAAATAGGCGCCCCTTGCTACTGCAGTCAAATACCTGGTAAAAGATGCGCATATGGTGTACATGGCTTTCCAGGCCTGGCCTGCCTCCCCTGTGAGAGCCTAGTTGGACTCAGGTATGGGCAGTGACAAATTGGTTGGTTTCACATCTCATTGCACAGGCAATAGGAAACGTGGTTGCCACCCCAATCACATTTGGTCTCAGGGTGGCAACCACATTTCCTATTGCCTGTATAATGGGATGTGAAACCAAAAAATGGGATATCAGCGCAAAATTATCAGAAAATGCACAATTGCCACAGAAAAGAAAATCAGAAAATTAATGGTCATAAACACTGATTGATTAATCCATTGCATTATTACTAACTCACAAAATTCAACTTTAATTTTACAGAATCATTATCAATAGGTAAATATTCAAGAAATAAAACACACTATGTATCAATATTTGTAATAAGTGTTAATGGCTCCCTAATATAAACACAGAACCTACTATAAAATTGCAATGAAAGCACCAAGTTTACAATGAATTTTATTATACAGAATGAATTGAGTTATGTACATAACACTGAATTGACATTGCTGGCAATACTTCTCAGTATAGTTAACATTCAATAAAACATTCAAAATTCAATGAAATTTTCAGGAAGCCAGGCATAGGTAGAGGCATTGGTTGGCTTGGGTTGGAATACGGCCAGGCCAGAGGGTAATGCCCACCACAGGATGGGTGCTACCTTGATAATATAGGAAATGGATTGCCCAAGCAAAGACCAGGGCCCTGAATAGGGCACCATAGTGTCTACTATTCCCGTCAAAGTAATATAGAGTACTCCAAACAGTTGAGTAGACGTAGTCTTGGCCGCAGTGGGGGTCTTCATTGGGCAGTTGGGTTGCGGGTTAAGGGTTAAGGGTGGAGTCATGGGAATAAAGTAGTCAGGCAGATAATTGTACTTGTCTTTGAACAATAAGGGCAGCACCTTGATCCTCTTTCCTTCACATCCTATGTATCCAGTTTCTCTAATCCTTGCCAATGAATTAGCAATGAGGATGGTCTCCAAGTTGTACACTGCGTAGTTAGGGTTGGGCAGGTATTTGGTAAAATGCACAGGTCCAAAGGGGGCTCCTGGGAGACGGTATAGTGCCTGGGAAGGGTTGGTAGGTTGATCTCCAGAGGGGGCGGTTGCCTGATGGTCTACTTGGCCAGAGTTAAGATGGAAGATCACTAAGACTAGATAAAGTAAAATTTGTTCAAACCAAAGGTTCATAAAACTTTATTATCAAAAATGACGGTATGGTCATCACCATACTGCTGGGGCTTTTATACCATGGGTTTTTGCTTCTTTGATTTTTGCAGGGTTCATGTTTGCAGACAAATCACTGGCGGGACATGTATCTTGGCTTAGAGTCTTGAGGGCAGCAGATCCAGGTTGTGCCTGCTCTGGTGAATAAAAGTGGCAATGCTTTGTTCTGCTGCCACTGTACACTATGCTACCTGAGTAGTTCATTTGTACTACCTATTCTGGATGGAAGACTGGCAGTTTCTGGTGGTCATTGGCAGAGTTAACAGTAGGTTTTGTTTTAACCTCCTTAAGGCAAGCTACAACCTCTACATGGGTCTGGATCTTTGGTGGCATGATATTGGCATCAATCTGGTGACCATTTGGGGAAATGTCCTCAGGAGACTGACAGGTCTTGGAGTAACTTGTCAACTTGGGTTCCTGTTCACTTTGTGTGACTTGAGTGGTCTTTGGGGAGTCGGGGTTTTATTCCAGGGTTTCTAATATTGATTTTGAGCCTCCATTAATGACGCTTGGCAGGTTAGCAGGTTTCTGTTCCCCCTGTTTGGGATCATCTATCTCTGGTGGTCCCAGGCTTGACCCAACTAGCAGTTGGGCGGTTCCCTGTCCACTCTGGTCAACATAAGGCTTTCCCTGAGACCCAGGTTTCAATTTACAGGTTTCCAATACAAGTATTGAATAGTCATTAATGATAGAAATATCAATAAAAATACTAGTTTCAAATAAAAACATTTCATACTGGAAAATATAATCTAAATGTGCTAATTTAGATAGCTAGTTTAATTCAATTCTGGTGCATTTTTTAGTGCATTATGCTATTTCTTGTATAATTGCAAGTTACTTGTATTATTTGCATATCTTTCAATAAAATGTATTATTATCTATAATTTCATTATCATTTGTGATGGTTTACTATAAAGACCATTATTTAGGATGTAAAACAAACAACATGTCTAATATCTATAACCTAATCAACAAATTAGAGTCAGCTCTCCAAAAATATTTTTTTGATCTTGAAAATGACATAAGGGAAATTGTAGTGAATCAACTGGCAAGTGAAGGAAGGGCTTTGGTCCAGAAAAACAAAATTACAAAGAATAGTTTGGCAACAATAGTCAAAGCAGAACACAAGGAAATAATTTAAATCTACAAAGGGATATACTCAAACATTTAAATTTCAACAATGAAGTTTATAGCTTGTGGGAGTTTGCAAAAAAACAGAAATAATACTCAAAATTGCAAATTGATTGAAGTAACTGAAATTTCAAAGGGAATTAACAAAAATGAAGAGGGAACTAATCAAAACAAAAGAAATGAAATAATCAAATGGAAACAGATGAAAATGAAGCACAGACAAGAAGCAGAAGCGCTACAAAAAAAATGAAAATTCATCAAATGAAAATCAAGAAGAAGCACAAATTGCACAAAAAATTAGAAAAATCAAGCCCAGGAAATCAAATGAAGAGCAGCCAACGCTAATGAAGTTTGCTGAAGGGGCGCCTGTGGCTGAGGGGGCTTCAGGGGGCAGAATTGGTAAGTTTATTTATTTTTTACCTACTTTTACTTTAGTCAAATCAAGGAATGGTGGAGAAGTTTGTTGAAGTTGTGACAGAAATTGACAGATAATAGGAAGCTGTCTCTATGTGATGGGGTATCACCCACCAAATCCACATAGAGTAACGATTAACCACCAACACAGCTTCAGATACTGTTTTGTGAAATTTCCAAATGAGATACTAGGGTTAAGTAAAAAGATTAACCCTAACCAAAAGAGCCCAAGATAAATGGCTGCAAGAGAATCAGAGTGTCTTCAGCATAAAATTCAGGAAATTGAGATAGTACCAGAGTTTCAGCTTTGACGGTAGGAGGAACAGCCCCAAGATTGGCAGGTATTGAAGTAAAATTTGGTGGAGGCAACAACAAAGTACTGACAGCAGGCCCCCATCTTCCTGTAATAATACAGCCAAGAATTAAATTGTAGGGAATGTAGCGCAAAATAAAAACTACAGAATGCATTTAAAAAATGATTATCCCAAGGGATATGTGATTTCATTGAGTAAATTTTTGGTGGACTTAACTCTTAAGAGTTAAAACAGTGAAAATTATTCAATATTTATCAAAATTTGACTAAGCAATACTGCCTGGATCCTGGGCTCCTATTCCTTCCACATTTTCAAGTGATTAACTGGTCCAGTTTGCAAAGAATCCTTGAGTGACCAACTTCTGATGACTCTGCTGATAATTAAGATCATATCATGTGACCCTCAAATTATGTCAATTTATTAATGTTAGCTTACAAGAAGACTTTGGATTCAACTGACAAGCTGGAGTGGCTGTAAACCATTTTCAATCAACAGTTTGATTCAAGTCTGATCAATTGGTCTTTTTTAAAGGTTTCCTGGCTTTTCTAGTCTTCCTACTTGGCCAAATAATTCCTGGCATCATGGAAATTATTGTGACATTACCCTCTGTTTTAGCCTGGGGCACAAAGCCGTCATCTGAGAGATGGGACAAGGAGAAGTTCTTATGGGCTGGGGGAAACTTCATTGCTGCTAAGATAAGTTTGGGGTGACCAATGGCAGTGAGATTGCAATTGTAGAGCTCTTGGATAAGATCTGTGGAACTAGAACAATCATAGTGAGGGACTCATGATTTCACAGAATTGGGATAACCTTTCCAAGACACCACTTATTCAAGTCAACACCGGTTCTTGCAGGAGGCCAAAATACAATTCAACTCATACTCTTGTTTTCCTTCTGCAAGAATGGGTTAGGAAGAAGGAGTCTTATTCTCTTAAAGGGGGTAAGTGTGACAGAAATTGTGGGATGGTATGAAGCCAGTTCTAAGTGATGGGGAATCACCACCCAAATCCATATAGAATTAATGATTAACCACCGACGTGGCTTCAGATATTTTTTTGTAAAATCCCAATTGTAATACCAGGATTAAGCAGAATGATTAATCCTAACCAAATTAGCCCCAGATAAATGGCCTGAGACAGCAACAATGTATCTTCAGAATAAAATTCTGGACATTGGGAGGTAACACAATTTCCAGTTTCCAGAATGTGGGGAGCTCCAAGATCAGCTGGTGCAAAATTAAAATTTGGGCAGTACCAATAACAAAGTTCCAACTGCTGGGCCCCATCTTCCAGAAATGATTTGGTTGAGAATCAGATTGTATAGAATATATTGTAACAACCCAACCACAGGATGCATTTTTAATAAGTAAATTAGAACTAGGGATAAATGATTTTTATTGAGTAAATTTTTGGGAGGACTCAACTCTTAGAGTTGAAAAAGTGAAAATTATTCAATATATATCAGAAAATTTACTAAGCGGTACCACCTGAGTCTTGGCCTCCTATTCCTTTCACATTGTCAAGTAAGTATCTGGTCCAGGTTGCAAAGAACCCTTGTGTGACCAATTTCTGACAACCATGAAAATTAACAAGCTTTTATCAGGTGATCCTCCAATTTTGCCAATTTATCAACGTCAATTTGCAAGGGGGAACTGGTTTCAGCTGACAGACTGGAGCAGCCGTGACCCATTTTCAATCAACTGTTTGGTTTAAATCTTTTAACTTGGTCAATTTTGATAAAGGCTTTCCAGTTTTTCAAGCCTTCTTTCTTGGGCGGATAATTCCTGGCATGATGGAACCTACCATGACAGTAAGTAGGCACTCATGGAAAGTATGGGAAATCTTAAAGGATGGGGGAAAATCTAACTGATATGCAGAGGGACTAATTTGATGTTCAACTTTAAAGATACCAACTTTCTTGGGGCCTAACTTGCAGCAGAAAACCTTCAGTTTCATATTGCAGGCATCCATCATAACTAGATCACCTGCCTGTAGGTAGGACCTTCTTGGCGCTTGCAAACTATGTATTCCTTGTAAGTTGTCACAGCGGCAGCAAGAGTAACCTGTAGCTTCTGATGAACCTGCTTCAACGCAGAGGCTTGGTCAGTTGCAGCTTCCACATTGCTAATCAATTGAGGACCCACATTGGACAAGGGATTGTAACCCACCTTAGCATAGAATAGCAAGACTTGAGTTGAAGTGTGCCGGCATTATTATAAGTGAACTCTGCCATAGGTAAGTTATCACACCAGTCATCTTGTTGCGCATTAGTGTAGCAACATAGGTAGACCTCCAAACTTTGGTTTACCCTCTCTATTTGTCTATTAGATTAGGGTTGAAAAGCCGTAGAACAACACAATTTAGTATCAAGAATTCCAGTAAATGCTTCCCAGAACTAAGCAATAAATTGAGGCCCGCAGTCACTCACAATCTCCATTGGAATGTCATGTAGGGAGAAAATTTTATTCACAAACAACCTAGCTGTTTCTACCAAAATAAAGTGGTTGAGAAAGGTACAAAGTGTGTCATTTTTGTTAAACAATCTACCATTATCATGATTGCATTAAACCCCTTATAATCTGGAAGTTCACCAATGAAATCAACCAACACTGACATCCAGGGGCTTGCAGCAGGCTGCAGTGAAACCAGCAATCTAGTTGTCTTGTTCTTGCTTTCCTTGGACTAAAAATATACCAGGCAGTCTCAAACAAAAGCTGCAACTTGCACTGTCAAATTTTTCCAAGAAAAATGTTTGAAAATTAGTTCCACTGTTTTATTTTTCCTTGGGTGGACTGCTGTAGGACAGGTGTGATAGGCCTCCATGATCTTTTCCCAAATAGTTCCCTTGGGAACCCACAAGCATCCTTGATGATAAAGAATTGGTCCTATCTTGTTATAACCCTGCAGCTGGTCTACTGGGTGTGCACATGCTAGTTCCAGTAATCTCTCATAACCCTTGGACAGAGGCTGTAAGAACTTTTCTTTGGAATATAAGTCTAAGTCTGCGCCCTTGGTTAAAGACATAGTAGTAAGAGTAGCAGGCAGAGTTAATACAAAGAGAGTCGTGCCTTATCTGGAATCAAAGTATGCATGTTAAACTTGACGTCCATACTAGCATCTGGGAGATGGGCGTGATTTCTACTCAACAAATCCACAATTGATTACCCATTCTCTTAATGAACTTGTAGCAGAACTTGTATCTTGTTAGATCCCCATGCCATCTAGATTGGCAACCCAACAAAACCCTGGGTTGAAAATAGTACAGGAGAGCTTTATGGTTGGTTCTTACCACAAAAGAATGACACACCAAAATAAGGTGCTTATGCCAATGCTTCAACAATTCCACAGCTGCCAACAATTCCTTGTCATAAATCATGTAATTGTGTTCCCAAGCCTCCATCTTCCAGGAAAAGTACCCCACTGGTCTTTCAACACCATCTTTAGCTGCTTGTAACAACACACTGGCTAGAGCATATTTGGAGGCATTTGTGGAGATTAAAAGGGAATCTCTGGGTCCACATGCTGCAAGACCCAAGAAGAAAATAAAAGATCCTTGACTGCTGCAAACGCTTCTGCGCACTCAGGTGTCCAGACTAAAATTGTTTTCCCGTTAGCTGAATACAAGGGGGCGCCACCTCAGACAAATGAGGGGTAAACTTTTTCAAGAAGGTACAGGTACCCAGGAAAATGCAAAGTTGAGATAATGTCACAGGAGTAGCACACTTGCAAACCGCTGTTTCCTTGTCAGGGGCAATAGTGTGACCATCCTCAAAAATAATATTGCCCATAAAGGTAACCTTACGTTTAAAGAATTCACACTTACTCCTTTTGATGATCAAATTGGCCTGAAGGATACACTCTATAACTACTGACAGATGGGCCTTATGTGTCAGGGATCCAGTCTTAGGCAGCCAGCCTGTTGTTTTCAGGGGTAACTCAGGCCGGGTTTTTTGCAGGCAATGCCCATCACAAGAGGGGAGCTAACTTTAAAAGGTAGGAGGCAGACTTCCCCACCCAAGACCATGGGCTAGCGGCTGATATTATAGTGTCAATCACCCCTGTGAGGGTGATGTACACAATCCCAAACAGCTTGCCAGAATGGTCAGTTGGGAGGTTGGGCAAGGAAGCAGGCATGGGTTTTGGGGTCACAGGCAGTTCTGTGGACATGTTGTAAGCAGGGAGATAATTGAATTTTACTCTGAACAACTTGGGTGTTGAAAATATCCACGGGCCTTGTTGGTTGTATCTAACTGTGGATTGTATGTGGGCCAGGGGATTGAGCTCAAATATCTTTTCTGGAGTGTATTCTTTGTATTCAGACTTCAGAGGGTATTCAGTAAAGTGGACGGGTCCAAAGGGTACACCAAGAGGACAAAAAACAGTGGGCAGTGGTGCAGGCAGGCCAGGAGATCTTGAACTGAATTGGTAGACAGCAAATAAAAAATAAGGCAATAGCTGTATGAGCCAATTTAACATAACCTTTATTCAAAAATGGCAATAAGTTTGGAGCACGGGGTCCTTGGGTCTATATAGTACCTCCCCTCCAAACTTAACATTTTCCATGGGGGGTTCATCAGGGCATTGGGAAGGCCAGGGCTGGGGGAACTGGGTGCTTGGGTCCAAAGGCGGCAAAATGGCACTCGGCCCAGGAGTTCTTTCATTGGTCAGGAATCTCAATTTGGCTGCCTGATTATCTTGCTTTAGTGCCAAGGTCATGGGACCAGGTTGCGGGCCTGTGCCTCTTTCCTGGGTTGGCTCTTGATTGGTTGCTGGTGTAGACTTCAAGTTTATGAAGCTAATAGTTGCCAAATCAGTACCTCCATTAGGCGCTGTGATTAATCCTCCATTTGGTGCAATTATTTATTTGGTTTGGCTTTTTTTATTGCATAGATCAATATGCTTTGTACCAGCTTGTGGGGGCTCAATCCCAGAAAAACGCGGGCAGGTGGTCCATAGGCCCAGCGGCCCAAAGGAATCCAGGTTTGGGGTTCAATTCCTGCTCCTAGGCCCTGGTTTCTAGAGAGGAAGAATTGTCAATCCTGACATTATGCAAATCCTCATCCAGAGGAAAAACCAAGATCTTGCCCATGTACACAAAGGCACATACACCCAGGAGATCTCCTAAAACCGAGTCAATTGACCGCTGAAAGCAAGCTGTGGCATTCTTCAATCCAAAAGGCATAACACAGAACTGAAAGATACATTTATTTGTTCTGAACTCTGTCAACCACTCCATTTCTTCTGTTATCATAATCTGGTTGAATACATTCAAGAGATCAAGTTTTTAGAAAACCTTTGCCTTCTCAACACACTAATAAATTTGTGCTTTGGGGGAAAAGGGTAGGGTCAGGGATAATGATATTATTCAAATTTCCATAATCAACACAAGGTCTAAGAGACCCATCAGATTTTTGGACAAACAACAGCGGAGAGCAAATGGATGAAGCCTTCTTGAAGATGTAACCCTTTGCCAACATTTCACAAATCCACTCTTATAAGCATGCTTACTCCTTTAAAATCAAAGGGTAAATAGGAGACACAATACAAATCAGATCAACAGTAACTTTAAAGTCAAAGTCAAACTGGTTATGCTTGGTAACAACCTTGCCCCTGGTGGCATGAAACGCTGCAGACCAAGGCTGAAGGCATACTGATTAGTCTGAACTCACAGGAGTAGGAACAGAATCTGACTGAATTTTCTGTGAAGGCTGCTCTACTTCCAACATATCCAACAACAGTATACAAATGGTAATGCCAGAAGAATGGTTCACTTGTAGCTCATTTTCTTTTAGCAGGGTTGATACATTATGGTCCCACCACCAGCCCACTTCTAATATAATTGGGTACATCAGAGTAGAGCATATGGAGAACCTTGCAGTAAAAGATTAACCTGCAACTACAAATGTCACTGGCTTCTTAAGCTTAAAAGAGGGAAATGTTTGACAGTTTCCACCCCTAACCAGCATTCCAGGATGATACTTGATTTGCAACAAGTCTGCAGTCTCAGCACTCATGAAGTTCTCAGACGCACCGGTATCCAACAAAATGGCTGGCCAAAAGATAGTTTGACTATTATTGATACTACCATAAAAAATAATTAACCAGAAGTAGATTTATTTGCTTCAAATGTTGCAACCTTAGCAGTATCTTGATTCTCTTCAGTGGTACAGACAGCAGCTAAGGAGGCAGGGTGCTCCTGAAAGTAACACTTGATAATTTCTTGGATGGCTTCAGGAAAGACAGGACAATCACAGTCAATAAGAACAAGAGGAAAATCTTTGGACTCAACTACAAAAGACTTTTCAGGAATAATGTGCTGGAGCATAGCTAACAAACTCTCAGTGGTTGCCACCACTGGCGCTTTGTTTATCTTAGCAGGTTTGTTCAAAATTGCCAATTGCAAGTGAGAAGAAACGCAAGAGAGTGATCACAACTCTGACTAGCCAAAGCCACCACAGAATGATTACCAGAAAACCAGGATCAGGAAGTGGGTTTGGCTTCAATCTCCATAACACCCTATTTAGAAGTCAACAGATTTGAGACCAGATAAAGAATTTAGTTTACCAGGGCCTCAGTTGTGGTTAACAGGGAATCCCAAACCACCAAATCCTGGGCAGTCTGGTCAACTTCTAACCACAACACTGAGAGTTTATTAACCTCAGGAACATCAATCATACAGCAGTAGGAAAGAAACTAAGGAAGGAATACTAAAAACAGAGCTGTATCCTGATGGAAGGTGTACAAAATATAATATACTTTAAGCTCCTCAATAGATACACACACATTATTTAACAAAGGGTATAAAGATGCACTTTCAGTTAAAACATGTGGATTGCGCTCCACTGCAGACAAAACCATTTGCAAACAACCTCTGAAACCTTTGTCATCACATGGTAAGCTTGAAATTTGTGACTAAGGCTATAACTAGAATAGATTGATAAGTCTGATAAAACTTCACACAAAATCTCATCAGTGGGTGGAGCAGGAAAATAATCCTGAGCCAAAATGACTCACATAACAGAAATAGGAAACAGAAGATCCAGTCTCAACAACTGCAACCAGAGATGGAAACCACAAATTAAATAAAAGTCCAAACTGAAAGCTCAGAAAAGAACTGATACAAATAAACATGATAAACACAGATATATTGATGGAACAAGAGAAAAAAACACAAATTCATGATGGACTGCTTCTAAAAACTCAGACATAGAAGAGTTGAGTAATGTGATGGAAATTGAAAGATAATAAGAAGCTGTCTCCATGTGATGGGGTATCACCCACCAAATCCATATAGAGTTAATGATTAATCACCAATGCAGTTTCAGATACTGTGTTGTGAAATTTTCAAATGCAATACTAGGGTTAAGTAAAATAATTGACCCTAACCAAAGGAGCCCAAGATAAATGGCTGCAAGAGAATCAGAGTGTCTTCAGCATAAAATTCAGGAAATTGAGATAGTACCAGAGTTTCAGCTTTGACGGTAGGAGGAACAGCCCCAAGATTGGCAGGTATTGAAGTAAAATTTGGTGGAGGCAACAACAAAGTACTGACAGCAGGCCCCCATCTTCCTGTAATAATACAGCCAAGAATTAAATTGTAGGGAATGTAGCGCAAAATAAAAACTACAGAATGCATTTAAAAAATGATTATCCCAAGGGATATGTGATTTCATTGAGTAAATTTTTGGTGGACTTAACTCTTAAGAGTTAAAACAGTGAAAATTATTCAATATTTATCAAAATTTGACTAAGAAATACCGCCTGGATCCTGGGCTCCTATTCCTTCCACATTTTCAAGTGATTAACTGGTTCATTTTTCAAAGAACCCTTGAGTGACCAACTTCTGATGACCCTGCTAATGAATAAGATCATATCAGGTACCCTCAAAGTAAGTCAATTTATCAACGTCAGCTTACAAGGGGAATTTGGACTCAACTGGTAAACTGGAGCAGCTGAAACCCTTTTTGATCAACTGTTTGAATTAAATCTGTTAAATTGGTCAATTTTGTTAAAGGTTTCCTGGATTTTCCGGTCTTCCTACTTGGCCAAATAATTCCCAGCATTATGAAACTTAATGTGACAGAAGTGGTGCCATATACACTAAGGAGTGTATATGGGGGCTACCTATTCTTGGTAGCCCCTGTCATTCAAAGAAATCAAAATGAAATAAATCAAATGAAAATGAGCAAATTTGCAAATAAAGCAGCAAAGAATGAGGAATAACAAGTAACTGAACAAAGTTCAACTTGGATTAGAGAAGCATATGAAATAGGAGAAAATATCAATTTGAAAGAGATTAATAAAATACCAATGAATTTTAAAATTAATTTTGAAAATATATGTATGAAATCATTCAAAGATTCATGTTTTCAAATATGAATGCATACAAATCAAATATGAAGAAGGTTGTATTTCAAATAGGAAATGAATATCTCAAATCAGCAATATTCAATGAATTCAATGAATTCATCAAATCATTATCAGGTAAAGTTGGGGATGCAAGCCTTGTGAACAAAATAGAGCCTTTAATAATTTTGTTTGCAGAAGCCTGGAGGCAGACACCACTGGAACTCCCCAGGAAACAATAATCAAATACTTAAATAATTCATACATAAGTCAATTGCAAGCTACATATAACAAATTCTGTTTATTTTCAAAAATTTACACATTGCAGAGGTTGCATATCATAGTATACCTTGACATCCTCCTTTATTGCATATTGAAAACAAACGTCAAGAAAAAAGAAGACATCCATCAACAACTTGACATTTGCTGCCTAGCTCTAGAAAAACAAAAGACTCCACAGGGCTATAAGACTGTGGAGCATGTCCTCTACAATAGTTTTGTATTAGCATCAATATTTGGTTATTACCTCCCTCCAGAAAAAAACTACTCACAAGCTCCCTTGTGACACTACCTTTTATAAAGTGCTTGGCCACAATTGGGGTGATGAGCGCCACCCCACTTGCAATTGGCTCTTGCATCATCCACCACATACAGAAGAGTATGTGGTCTCAATTAGTGGCTTTTGCAGAAGACAGTATTTGGGGTAAAATTCCCCTTAATAACCCATATATTGCATTTTCACATTTGCACAATAAAATTTCTTCTATTTCAATTTTTTATTTTTTGTTATATAAGTACTACTGTAAATTCAGAACCTAAACATAAAAATGTGGATTTGTCAAATCCTTGGTCCAAATTTTGAATCACTTTTGGAGGCAACTCAGCTGAGTGAAAATTAAAATATTTAACTAAATCAACCATTTAATCTGACTTTTTTTGGTTTATTTAAATTGGCAAATTTTGAATCCCTTGAGCAGATAACTCAACTAACAAAAGACAAAACTCAGCAAACACATGCAGAGTACATGAGTCAAAAATGCGGGATTCTAATGTACAATTTGAGATTTCCTGTATGTCTAACAAATCATAGAAACATGTAAAACTTAACAAATCTGAAATTGTGGGATTGTCAAATCCAAGAACCAAGTTTCAAACCAAAAATGAGATGAATTTGAAATAAATATAATTTATGGGTGTCTCAAAAAGGATGCTAAAGGATCTAGAGTGGATTTGTGCTAATTTTTTAGGAAACATAGGCATTCTCAAAAATCACCCTATTCCAGTTTAGGATAGCTAAAATTTAGATCCTAATATTCACCACCTTAACATACTCAACAATAAAATTGACTGAAATATACACTCTTCTTATTGAGTTTAATTTTTCAATAAACATTTGTTATGTCTTCTAACAACAACCAAATAAATGAGTTGTTCCTGGCCTTGACAAAATCATGCAGGACTACACTGGGTCTCTTAACAGTGAAGCCTCTATCTATGGCTACTCCCAACCTGCAGGCCCTCTGCAAGCACCTAGGAGTTTGTTCTCTCTCCTTCAACTTCCAGCATGGCCCTGTTTGCCCACCATGCACAGGCAGCTGCCAAACCAAATCCTGTATCAACAATGGCATCTGGAACAAGCCATTTGAGCCATGGGGTCACCCAGAAAACCTGGAATCCAGAAATAGCCAATCAGATGACACTGTCCAGTTCCCATCACAGACACATCCCAACTCCATCCAATCAGCCTGAAGGACAAATAAGAAAGCTAATAACTTCAAAGATTATGCTTGAAATGGTCAAAAACAAGGGACACTTATGTCCCTTGAAGAAATTGCGGCCACAATGGGTTTTTCAAAGTCCACTGTGGCTGCAACCCTGTGAGCCCACACCAACTGTGGCCCCCTCCTATGAAGACCCTGACTGGTGCCTGTACTTTGACTGAAGGTGAAAAAGCCCACCCTATCATGATGGCTATCATGAAACATGACCTGTGGATGCCCCTGGTCCAGGTACGTCTCCAGCTGGGACTCCACAGCATTTTCACCAATAAGAGAATGTTAATTTGTGGATGCATAGAGTTGTGGTTGCCGCCAGAATCTTATCCAATCAGGCTCTCAGTGGCCCCAGTTTGGTGGATACTGACCCATACAATACAATCATTATTAATTTTATCAAAGGAAGTTCAATGAGGGCCCATAATGAAGTCATCTTCTTGTTGTATGCCAAGATTTTGGCAAGTATCCAAGACTTTGGGAAAAAGCGTATCAAATCTGATGTTTACAAGCCTGGGCCAATTTTTTATTGATTTTTCAGGGTTTTATTGGCAGTTTCCCCATTGGGTGTCAATTACTACTTGGCAATATCAAACACTGCAGATGGGTATGCATACCAGACAGAGCTCAAGGACATGCCAGAGGGGTGGGCTACCCAACAAGCTGTGTAAACAGTTGTAATGAGTGCCGAGATAGAGCAGCAGGAATGGACAACCCAAGAAATCAGGGCTGTGGGGCATACCTGTTGGTCCTACCCCATCAACAACGCTGACATGCATCTTGCAGATGTATGTCTTTACAATTTTGGTTCAGCTCTCAGGCACTTAAAGCCTGCCACATACAATGAAATATGCACCCAAATTGTTAAGGGGTATGAGCTTTCTCCTTCCATATTTGTCCAGGACCTATCAGATCTTGTCACATTCTATGCAAGTGATAGTGATAAGTCCAGAAAGAACTCCCACTTTCCCCCACTCTCATTTATTCAGTTTTTCAAGCCCACACATGTGACAGAAGAAGAATTTAAGCAATTGAAGCAATCAGCTCTTACCACCCCTTCTCAGTCAACAAACCCTGCCTCCCCAACCCCCCCATCAAGCCACCTGCCTTCCAACCCTGACTTACAAACCACCACCTATTCCCTCCCCACTATCTCTGATGCTGTACCTTTCACAGGCGCAGATGAAGGCAACATTTATTCCGCCCATTCCCTCCCCTTATTGTCCTTCAATCAGTAAAATAAATTTTTCTTTGTGACAACTTATTAAAATTAATATTTCTCTTTCAATAAACAATTAATAATATTTCTTTTACATTGTTAGAGTTTCTCATATTTAAAAAATGTGAAGTACATTTGATGTGTGTGAAATACCTGGCTTTTTGACTTGAAAATTCAGCCATCAATCTTATTGATTGAAATCTGGAAAGATACTCAGAATAAATTGATGTTTGGCTCAGACACTGATGCACTGGCAATATTTGGTGGCACTAAGGCCAAACCGCTTCAAGAATTAATAATGATATTTCCTGACCCAAAATCAATGGACTAATCTGCCTTTAATCCAATCTGAATCAAGTATCCATCTTTGATCAATACAGCGGTGCAGCAGCACAACCCTAAAATACCCAAGTGCTCCATAGGAGCTGAAAACTTGGCTGTCAATGCACTTTCAGGTGCTCATCCCAATTATCATAATCACAATAGTGGTTAGTCTATGGTTTAACCTGTTTCTGCCTACATTAGCTGGGGTTGAATCCCAAAAACTCCTTGATATATTTTTCATATGTTTTTTATTATACTCTGCAATGGAGTAGATCCCACCCATAGGACATGAGATGTATGGACTGGTTTTCAGGAAGAAAGCCACAATAGCAGCTTGGCATTACAGCTGGCATCATGCTTGCCTTAGGATAAGGTCAGGAGCAGAAAGGATGCAATAACAATAACTCCATGATGGAGCATTGGGCAAGATGTCTTTTGGGGAAACACTATTCAATAAAACCCCAATACTTAGGCTGGTCTGGCCCTAGGATTCTTGGGTCAATCACCCATGAGATAACAATCCTATAAAAGGATATTTTTCTAACAATAATAAAGATTCAACTCTTGCTCTCTTCAATTATACTCTTCCTTAAGGTTTATCTGTGTTTATAGATATTAAGACTGTGTTTTGGTCTGCCTAGATAAGAAAAAGTTATTTTGAAGTTAGTAACTGTGTACTGACGTCCTTAGTCTTCAAACAAGGAACCAATAATTTCTTCCCTAAAAGCAAACCAACCAAATCTCCTCTTTCCAAAGTTGAGAATGTGGTAACATATAATTATTTGCAATAATACTTTTCATCATCAATCATAAATTAAGGGCCATAAATGTAAACTTTGCATTAGAATATTGCAATTAGATGTAAACTTTTGATATTGTGAAATTATGTGCATAACTCAATGTGTTCTGTATAATAAAATACATTGTAAACAAGGCCTTTTCATTGCAATTTTATAATTGTACTGTGTTTATATTAGAGAGCCATTAACACTTAGTATAAATGTTGATACATAGTGCATTTTAAAGCTTGTATATTTGCCTATTGATAACTTTCTGTAAACTTTCTAGTCAGATTTTGTGAGTAATAATAATGTAATGGGTTAATAAATTAATGTTTATTACCATTAATTAGCTAATTTTCTTTGCTATGGCAATTGTGCATTTTCTGATATTTACACACTAGTATCCAATTGATTGGTTTCACATCCAATCACATAGGCAATAGGAAACATGGTTGCCACCCTGAGACTGGATGTGTTGGGTTGGCAACTTGATTTCCTATTACCTGTGCAATTGGATGTGAAACCTACCAATTGAATACCAGTGTGTAAATATCAGAAAATGCACAATTGCCACAGCAAAGAAAATCAGCCAAGTAATGGTAATAAACAGTAATTTATTGATCTGTTATATTATTATTACTCTTAAAATCCAACTAAAAAGGTTTCAGAAATATTATCAATAGATAAATATTCAGGCTGTAAAATGCACTATTTATCAATATTTGTTCTAAGTATTAATGGATCTCTAATATAAATACAGTCTATTTAAATAAATTACAATGAAAAAGGCCAAGTTTACAATGAATTTTATTAATCAAAATGCATTGAGTATGCACATAATTTCTAAATATCAAGAGTTGACGTCTAATTGGTATATTCTAATGCAATATTTACATTTATGGTCTTTAATTTATTATTGATAAAAAAATATTCATGTGTTGAAGGTAGTACTATGAAAACCAGATTTTTGATGTAATTCAAACAAAATGTCAAATATCTAGAGCTTGATAAATGAATTAGAAGCACACTTGAAAAGGTTGTTGAGATAGAAAAAATATCAGTGAAATAGTAACAGGAAAGCTGGGCAACAGAGTCCAGCCACTAATCCAGCCAAAGGAAAATTCTCTGATTAAACTGGGAAATAATATAGATGAAAAGAACAAAGAAGCATTACTTAATATACAGGGAACAATTTTATCAAGTCTGAAGTTCAATGATGCAGCCTAGAATTTGTGGGAGTTCTGGCAAGGGGCCAAAGAAAACAATAAGAAAATCAAGCTGATTGAAGGAACTAGAATTTCAAAGGGAATTGACACATATGAAGAAGAGACCAATCAAATGAAAACAGATGAAAATAAAACACAAACAAAAAGCAGAAGCGCTTCAAGAAATACTGAAAATTTATCAAATGAAAATCAAGAGGAAGAAGAATTAGCACAGAAAATAAGGAAGATAAGACCCAGGAAATCAAATGAAGAGCAGCCAACACTCATGAAGTTTGCTGAAGGAGCACCTGTGGCTGAGGGGGCTTCAAGGGAAAGGATTGGTAAGTTTTCTTATGCTTTACTCATATTTACTTTAGTTATTCTAGGAATGGGGATGAGGTTACTGAAGTGGCAGCTTTTACGCTCAGTTGGTTTTAAAGGTGTTACCAATCACTGATAGCCCCTGCAATTCAAATAAATAAAATTAAAATTAATAAAATAATTCAAAATAACATCAATTAATATACAACAAAAGAAGCAATGACTAAGGAATTCAAAGCGTCAGAAGGAAGTTTAACTTGGTTCAGAGAAGCCTATGAAGAGACGCAAGTATCAATTTCAATGAAATGATGGAAATTAAACTGAATGTCAACATGAATTTTGATGAATATATCTTTTAATGTCTTGAAAAATTTCAATTTTCAACTATAAACTCATATGAAATAAAACTGAAAAAAGTCAATTTCAAGTTCCACAAGAAAAATCAAGGCAGCAATCTTCAATAATTTTATAAAAGAAATATCAAATCAAGCAGGGAAAGTATTCTTAATCAATAAGATGAATTCTTTATTCATATTTTTTTGCAGAGGCATGGGTGGCTAGTCCCTTTAAAATGCCCAACTTGCCTTTACTCAGATTTTCAAATACATTCTATATGAATAGATTAGTCAGTATATACAATAAATTCTGCTTATTTGCGGAAAGCTATACTTCACAGCCACTTCACCTTGCTGTTTACCTTGAGGTAATCATCCACTGCATCATGAAAGCCAACGTGAAAAAGCTGGAGGATGTCCCATCAAATGGACGTCTGCCTGCTGGCACTGGACAAAATGAGGATGCTGCAAGGATACTGAACTGTAGAGCATGTCCTATACAACTGTTTTATGTTAGCTTTGTTGTACAGATACACAATACCTCCCAAGAACCAACTACTAATCAATTTGCTTTTACAACTGCCTTTTATAAGACGCTAAGAAACCACTGGATTGTTGAGTGTCACCCCTCTATCAATTGAATTTAGAGTTGTCCACCACATACAGAAGAGTATGTGGAGCCAATTAGACTCATTAGCAGAAATTTTAATTTTGGGGTATAATACCCAGGAATAATTGCATTCCCTTTGCAATTTGCATTTTCCTAATAAATTATCTTCCCTTGCAATATAAATTTCATATTTATTATAATTTTTTATTTTTTTTAAAAGTTTAATTTATATACATTAGTTTTAAAAGCTATGGCAACAACCAAAAAATTTAGATTTAAAAAAATGATTTCAGATTTGAACAAAATCCAACTCTCAGGCTAAAATATACACTCTGTTAACAGGGTTTATTGGCGTTAATGGGCAAAATGATTCAACACAGCAACAAAGGGCTCATGCTTAAAGCAAAACCATTCAAAATACAATCCAAAATACATTGATTCACAAACAAAATGGTGTGAGTTGACTTTTGGTATACATATGTTTAATATATGAATTGGTGACAAAATACACCCAAGCAAAGCAAGTTGAAACTCAATCCAAAAACAAAACACAATAGCAAATCACTATGTAAACAAAATCACTCACTCAGTGTGTGCAATGGATTGTAATCATGAATGATACCAAGTTATCTAAAATAAGACACAAGATCTATTACATAAATTTTAAAAATATTGTGTTGGGTGCTTAATTTGGTGTAAAATCTGGGAAATTGGGTGGAATTTTATTTGGGTAATCTAAAATGGTTGTAGTGAAACCAAAAACAACTAAGAAATAAAAAATCTATAATTGGGATATTGGATGGGGAAAACTCTAATTAAATATTCATATTCAGATAAAAGCAAAAATTAAAATTAGGGAGTAACTTAATTGAAATTTATTTAATATTTTATTAAATTTTCAAAATGGAAGGAACACAACAGCAGAGTACTAATACACCTGTTGTGCGCTGTGGTTGTGGTTGCCCTCACGGGTCAAAGAATAGAGTTAGTGCAACCCAAGTGCCTACTCAAGAAGGAGACAGGAGAGGAGAGTTCCATAGTGACGCTGCACTGACACAGCTGGTTCAAGGAGCACAAGCTGCTAGGGTGCAGAGCATCAACCCTTGGGTCCCAAAGCTGACCCAGAAGCCCACCAAGGTCACCACTACAAAGAAAATTAGAAACAAGGAGGTAGCTCTTACTTTGTATGTGTTTGACGTTGTGTACCGGCAAGAGTCAATCCTGTCAGCCATGCTGGAGAAGGTGAAGCCTGTACTTGATACTAGCTACAAGCCCTGTGTCAGTGATGGCAATCAGGAAGAGGACAAGGAGCCTGAGTTCTTCAGAACTGATGAGGGACAGTTGGTTCTCAAAAAGGTTGCTGCGTTTTACACCAAGGTGCCCATGCCCTGTGTTGTGCCCAATGCCAACAAGTCAATCCCCACTGCTAAAAATCCCACCCAGAAGTTCATCCCTGACATCAAACGCATCATCCTGCTTAAGCTAATGCAGGAATTGGATGATTACAAGGCAGCTGCAGCCCTTGTTGGAGCAGATCCCAAGTACGCCAGCAAGACCTTCAACAAGTTCATTGATACTGGACAAGTCCTTGCTGTGGAGAAAACCTTGCACATTTCCACCATGCTCACCAAGGAGCACAAATAGGCAATCCGCCAATGGATCACCTGGGACTGCCATCTTGAACTGGCAAATATACAGGCAATGGTCAAGTCCACTTTTGGGGTTGAGGCTTCCATTTCCTTTTACTACCATCTGCTGAAGATGTGCTTTTCCTGGAAAAAGCTTGGGGTATCTCTGTACAATCAGAATAGCCCAACCAACATTGAGACCTGGAAAAAATACGCAGAGGCGTACACTGCCCTCAAAGCCAAGCAGACAGTCAAATTTTACTATATTGACAAATTGGCATTTGCCTTGTCTATGTGCAATGCATATGGCTATGTCCCCAAAGGCTCCAATGGTGGGATGGCTTGGCATGCTGCAGTCCGCGCCACAGCCTACTCGATGGTGGCTCTCCTCAGTCCAAAGGGGGTCAAGCTATACCAAATAATACTGGGCTCCCACAACAGCCGTACCTTTCTATCATTTCTCTAATTGGTCCAGGAGCACCTGAGGCGCACAAGCCTGGGCTTCACCAACATCATTGTGCTGAACAATGTTGGTCTCCATAAGGTGGCTGATATTATTGAGGAATTCCCAATGATTGACATCAACAGCACAGTGGGCCCCCAGCAATTGGCCACAGCAAATTTGCGCCTTCTCTTCCTCCCTGCTTATTTACCCTTCCTAAATCCCATCAAGGAAGTCTTTGGGTGGCTCAAGCAAGTTGTCAAGCAAGGAACCCCAACTGGGACCAAGGACCTCTTTAATTTGCTGCAAGCCAGAATCCACACCCTACCAGCTTAGACTGTGGCCAAATTCTATGGCCATGCTGATTTCAGGGATTCTTTCCCTGACTACCTGACTCTTATTGACAGCCTTGGGAAAAACATAGCTTCAAACTAACACCATAACAAAGATTTTGAAGACACCCAGTCAAAAACACAACACAACAGTCTTAACAATAATACTTGGCATTTGGAAACCTTGGGGAACCCAATTCAAACTCAGGGCGCTTCTAATGAATGTATTGTTAGTTCCAGATCAACACAAACCTTTGATTTACCTTTTTATTACCTTGTAATTCAATTGGTTTTTGCTTTTGAAACGCCTTTTGAATTTGAAAGTGTTAATAATAAGTTAGTAAACGTCACCTACTGCCTTGCTCCTGATTGGCTGCACCTAGCTTTCCAACTGATCAGTGACCTGCTCTCTCTGCTTTTAGTGAAAGCTCTGTACTCTTCACTATTTGATCTTCTGCTTTTATACGCTTGATTAGCATGAACATTGTGAGATCTTTCTGGCTCCTCTACTTACACCAGGCTAGTTTGAGAATAATTAAGCAATTATTTAAGATGCACTTAAAACAGGTGAATTTAAAATGATTAACTCAGCCATTATTTTCAAGCTATATAAGCTCTAAACCTTTCTTCAATTCAAATGTTCCAACAATAAAGATTATTCCACTCCTTGCTACTCCTCCATTTTCTGATAAAACATATTTTTTGAAGCCATGAGAGGAATTCTATTCCTATCCTGGTTTCTAGTTTACTTCTTGCCAGTGGTGTTGGCCTTGGAAAATCCAACTCCTACAACTGACTGGCACAACTCTTCCCCAGATGACGCCCACCAGAAGGAATCCCTTGCCCATGGATGGTTCAAATATCCTTCTGGACATTGGGGACGTAAATTCCACTATGGCTGTTTGTTTTCTACACCACCTACTGAACCTACTCTGGTTAAACCTTACGCCTCCTTTTACCTCTTACGTATTTTGTGGGTTACTATCTACTTGGATGTTTCAGTTCTATGTTTGGAAGATTTGCTTACCTAGGACACCTTGGACATCTTGCAATTTCACAGTTCCTATTGGCTTGGTAATAGCAGTTTTGAATGTAGGGGCTTTGGCCCATCAGCTAGGGAGTTTATTCCCTGTCAAGTGGGTCCCTGACAGTTTGTTGGAACCCATTTTGATCTTCTTACTTAGAAGCTCAGAACCAACCCCTGCAAACTACCTGCTCTATACTGCAATTATCAAGAGTCTTGCGGTCACCTTGGTTACTACCATCATCAGCCTGACCACCTATTGTCTGGTTTGACTTTTCCTGTAGACCAAAACCTCTGCTGCTGCCATCGCAACAGCTCCTCAACAAGTTCAGAAACAAACCGTTGTACTAAACCAGATTTTAGCAGTATCTCCTGACAACAATGAAGGAAACAAGATCCTTATTCTTCTTGCCTTCTCACAGTCACTGTTTGAAACATCCCCCGCACAATTCCAGTCCAACGCAAATAAGGTGCACCATGTGGCCAAAAAGCTCACAGCCAAGGCTTGCGTCTGATACGCTAAAACCACCCTAAAAGGAGAGAAGCTATTAAACAACTACCTTGCTTTCTGCAACTCCTTGTTATCCACTGTAGTGCCAGCACAGTCCACAGAAGAACTCAGAGACCACATAATGGCCTTATATCAGGGCAAAATGGCCACCAAGGACTATATTAAAGAATTTTCTTGCCTCAAGGAAGCAATAGGGATGACTGATGCCAAAGCTTTCTACCTCTTCCAGAAGAAACTGTCTCCGGAACTCAAGAACTTCCTGGCCCATCATGTACTACCTGACAAGTTTTCTGCTCTCACCAAAGAAGTTTTGAAATGGTCCTCTAAGATAAAACAGCTTCCTTCTTGGAAAAAACCAAGACACTGCCCGCTTGTAACCTACCATCCCCTGCTGAGGTACCCAAGGGATTAGTTCCTAAACCCGGGGGAAGTTACCAGCTGGCTCCCAAAGAGAAACAATGTCAAGTCTGCAAAGGACTGTGTCTCTACTGTGGGCAATCAGGTCATTCTGCCAAAGAGTGCCAGGCACTCTCCAAGGTACAATATGCTTCAGGCCATCTCCTCTCAACCACAGATGCCAATAAATCTTCCACTCAGTCTTATACCCTTTTGCCCGTTTTTCTAGACCACAAATTTGGCACTACAGCCAGCTACGCACTAATTGACACAGGAGCAATGGGGAACTTCATTGATCAAGATCTTTCAACCTTGTTAGGTTTTGAGACCTCAGGACTAGCCTCTGTAAGACTTGCTGAAGGTACCCCTGCCCAAGTAGGACGCCTTGTCAAACCCCTTCACGCTCAGGTGGGGAACAACTCATACCATTAACCCACCTTGACGCTTTCCAACCTGGCCTTCCTGTTAGTCTTGAGATTTCCCTGGTGTCAGGAAGCCAAGTTACAGTTCAATTGGGACTCCAACTCAGTCACACTTCACTCCCATGGACAACCAACCACAGTGCCTCTCAAAAACTGTACCATCAAGTACCAAAGAACTTCACAGCATACTTAAACTCTCTACTTCTTGTGAGGAGCCCAGCACCTGATTCTATTCTGGAGGAAATTCAAGACTTAAAAACAGCGTTTAGCAAGGAACTCTGCTCCATCCTTCCTGAAAAAAGACCATCCAATCTTAGAATTGACTTGATACCTGGCTCCTCACCCACCTGGGGAAAGCTTTACCCCATGAACCAAGCACAGGGAATTGCAATGAAGGTGTACCATGACAAAAACTTAACAAAAGAGTTTATGTATTGATCCAACTCTCCATGTTCATCACCCATGCTCTTTGTAGGGAAAGTGTATGGAACTTTGAGACCTGTTGTAGACTTCACCAAACTAAACGCCATAACCATTAAGAACCAAAACCCCTTACCTTCTGCAGAGTCCTTGACTGACTGACTTACTCACGACAAGGTTCTTTCTAAACTAGACCTTTGCAGTGCTTATAACCAGATATGTATTGCTGAAGGTCATGAATGAAAGACTGAAGTTTGCACTCTCTTTAGTCTCTACAAATACCTTATGATGCCCTTTGGTTTGAGTAACGCCCCTGCAGCCTTTCAAGGCCTAATGAGTGAGGTTCTCTTCCCTCTACTTGATGTCTGTGTTATTTTCTATCTTGACAATATTCTGGTATACTCACAGAACAAGGAGGCCCACACAAAACACCTCCAAGAGGTCCTCCAACTACTCATTGACAATTGTTTGTTCTTTAAGCTTGAAAAATGCAAGTTTTTTGTCACCAAGATTGAGTTCCTTGGGTACAAAATTAACCCAGGAGGGTTTTTGGTTACTCCCTCCAAGATACAGGCCGTCCTGAACTGGCCTAGACCTACAACACGTACCAAGCTTTGTGGCTTCTTAGGCCTTGCAAATTTTTGCCGCAAGTTTATCAAGGTTTTTTCTGCTACCGCTCTCCCACTCACTCACCTTACCTCCAAAAAGGTCCTCTTTGTCAGGTCACCTGAAGCTGATCTGGCGTTTGAAACCCTCAAGAAATGATTCACCTCGGCCCCTGTCCTTCTCCGCCCAGACCCTGAACGTCAATTTTTTTTGGACACAGACGCCTCCAACTTTGCCCTAGGAGGGGTGTTGCTGCAGCTTGGGGAGGATATTGAACTCCACCCTGTGGTGGTCTACTCCTATAAGCTGCTTGACCAAGAGAGAAATTACCATGTATACAAGAAGGAACTATTTGCCATTGCCAAATCCTTGGACCACTGGCGTCACTACTTAGAAGGAAGTAAATTCCCCGTTCAAATCAGAACCAATCATAAGAATCTACTCTACTTCACTGAGAAGAGAAAGTTTATCCCATGTATGGCACAATGGGCTATAGGTCTGCTTGCCTTTAACTTAAATATTAGTTATACGCCATATCACAATAATGTAGTACCTGACGCCATCAGTAGACAAGAGGATTTAGATGATCCAAGTCAGTCCTACGTTAAACACAATGAACGTGCCATACTCTCTGAAGATCAGTTCCTCTCCCACATCATGACTGTATCCTATCTATCCACCTTGGACTAGGACATCATAGCACCCCAACTCTTAGATAAGGAGAACGTCCCCACCGGGCTTACACTAAACAACAGATCTTGGTCAACAAATGAAAGCCTTTATGTATCAACAGATGAACACCAACAAACAATCCTGGAAAGTTTCCACAACTCCCCTCTCACAGGACATGGAGGCATTTGCAAAACAGTCAAGAGAATCCAATAAAGATACTGGTGGCCTAATTTGAAGAAGACAGTTGCTAAATACATTGCCACATGTGTGCTGTGTGGCCGCAACAAACCCTCTACCATGAAGCCCTAAGGACTACTCAAACCATTACCCATTCCTCCATGCCCTTGGCATTCCATCTCCATGGACTTTATTGTGGACCTTCCAGAGAGTGATAACATGACCAGCATCTTTATGGTGGTAGATTGGCTAACAAAATATGCAATCTTTACTCCCTTCAAACGCGCAACGGCAGAAGATACTGCCAACATGCTCTTTACTCATGTAATTCCCAACCACAGAATTCCTAACAACATCATCTCAGATCAAGGTACACAATTCACATCCAAGTTCTGACAGTTCCTAATGAAGGCATTACATATTAGAACTCTCATGTCCACCTCCTTTTACCCTCAAACTGACAGACAAACAGAAAGGGTTAACCAAGTGCTGGAAGGTTTTCTTGGGAACTATGTGAACTTACAGCAGGATGATTGGGTATCCTTACTCTCACTGGCCCAACTATGCTATAACACCAATCATCATGACTCTATTGGAGTATCCCCCTTCTTTGCCAATTATGGATATAACCCTGAAGACCTTCCTGATCCAACAACTGAAGACACTATTCTGTTGGCACATCAATGGACAATATCCTTACTCAAGAATCATCAACAACTCAAGGCACAACTAGAAAAGACCATCCTACAGTATAAGATCTAAGCTGATAAACATCAAAGAACACCTGAAGACATCCAGTGGGAGACTATGTGTTCCTCAGTGCAAAGAATCTCAAACTGGACATTCTGGGGCAAAAACTAGGGCCAAAGAAGATTGGGCCCCTGTCGGTCATTGAGCAACGCTCTGATGTTAATTTCTGACCCAAACTTCCTGAAGGCTCCTCTGCCCATGATGTCTTCCACATTAGCCTTCTGTCCAAGTTCAAAGGGTTACCATCTGACATGGATCACAAGGACCCTCCTCCTATCATCTTGAATCATACTCCGGAATGGGAAGTAGAAGACATCCTCGGTCACCACACCTCACAAGGCAAACGTCAATACTTGGTCAAATGGAAAGGTTACAAAGTAGAATCCAACCCCTGGGAACCAGAAGAGAATCTAGAGAATGCACCGTAAGTCCTCTCACACTACAAAGAGACTCAGAAAGAGAAGGACCTTCCTGGGGAGGATAGTGTCAGGGATTCTTTCCCTGACTACCTGACTCTTATTGACAGCCTTGGGAAAAACATAGCTTCAAACCAACACCAGAACAAAGATTTTGAAGACACACAGTCAAAAACACAGCACAGCAGTCTTAACAATAATACTTGGCATTTGGAAACCTTGGGGAACCCAATTCAAACTCAGGACGCTTCTAATGAATGTATTGTTAGTTCCAGATCAATACAAACATTTGATTTACCTTTTTATTACCTTGTAATTCAGTTGGTTTTGCTTTCAAAACGCCTTTCAAATTTGAAAGTGTTAATAATAAGTTTTTAAACGTCACCTACTGCCTTGCTCCTGATTGGCTGTGCCTAGCTTTCCAACCAACCAGTGACCTGCTCTCTCTGCTTTTAGTGAAAGCTCTGTACTCTTCACTATTTGATCTTCTGCTTATATACTGCTTGATTAGCATGAACATTGTGAGATCTTTCTGGCTCCTCTACTTACACCAGGCTAGTTTGAGAATAATTAAGCAATTATTTAAGATGCACTTAAAACAGGTGAATTTAAAATGATTAACTCAGCCATTATTTTCAAGCTATATAAGCTCTAAACCTTTCTTCAATTCAAATGTTCCAACAATAAAGATTATTCTACTCCTTGCTACTCCTCCATTTTCTGATAAAACACATTTTTTGAAGCCATGAGAGGAATTCTATTCCTATCCTGGTTTCTAGTTTACTTCTTTTCAGTGGTGTTGGCCTTGGAAAATCCAACTCCTACAACTGACTGGCACAACTCTTCCCCAGATGACGCCCACCAGAAGGAATCCCTTGCCCATGAATGGTTCAAATATCCTTCTGGACATTGGGGACGTAAATTCCACTATGGCCGTTTGTTTTCTACACCACCTACTGAACCTACTCTGGTTAGACCTTACACCTCCTTTTACCTCTTACATATTTTGTGGGTTACTATCTACTTGGATATTTCAGTTCTATGTTTGGAATATTCACTTACCTAGGACATCTTGGACATCTTGCAATGGTCATGGTTCCTATCAGCTTGGTAATAGCAGTTTTGAATGCAGGGGCTTTGGCCCATCAGCTAGGGAGTTTATTCCCTGCCAAGTGGGTCCCTGACAGCTGATTTGTTTATCCCTGCGTGCCTAGCCAAACAGCTAATCAATTAAAGGCTTAGTATGTCCTTTTTTTATATTCTCTAATTTACTATTCAATAACTATTAATTATCATTTTATATTTATATGTTTCCAAGCCCGCAATCACATTCAGCAGGACAATCAATGAAGGTTAGTAACTTATTTATTTATAATCATTTTTTATTGTGTCATATAAGGGTATCTTAAACGCTTGATACTGGATTACGTGAATGCATTAATATCACTTTTGGCAAATAAATATAATAATCAAAAAAAGTTAAATGTAAGGTGTACAAATCAGAAGTAGATTTTATTGAAATATATTATTATGCTTTTATTAAGACCTTCTCTGGGATATATTCTGCAAATCTTGTTTGCTAAAATAATAATTAGAAAATTTTATTATAATAAAAATAATATGAATTGCAATGAAATTTATTTGAAGAGGTATTTATTAAGAGCACCTGTAGTGAGTTCTTCTGTATGTACTACCCCGCAATGGAGGTGGCACATAACCTCTACCGCCACACTGTAGACGGTGGATAAACCCTTATTAAAAAACTCCTGCCTGCTGGTGAATGGGGTAGGGTCAGGTGCAAATGGAGGAGCAGCTTCTCTGGTGGGGCTGCAAGCCTGTAGATACCAGCCAGGACCAGGGCATCCTGGATGACGTGATTCACTGAGTCATACCCAGGGGGGACCTTCATCCCGTCCAGGGAGAGCCTGGCCTTGTCAATTCCTAGAAAGACCCTTTCAAGATCTTCCACGCTGGCGCTCATTCTGAAGTAGAAGAGATACCCAAGGTAAACCACCAGATGAAGCCTTTGCTCAGCAAAGGCTTCTGTAAACTCATATGATTTATTGAAAACCACACTGATCTTCTTATCATGCTTGGTCTTTGCAAAGGTCAGCTTCATGGCTGCAGGGACCCCCGTCTTGTTGGCAAGGTGGATTTTTGTCTTCTTGATGGCTGTTACGTCTGCAACAGCCAATTTTCCCACTAAGTGCCCAAAGTTGTCCAGCAGGTAAGAAATTGTGTGCTCCAAGGGGTAGCAGAAACAAGCAGCTGCATGGGCCTGGCCCATCTCTGGTACATTCTTGAATGGGAGCGTTGCCAGGACGCCCCAAACAAGCTCAATGGAGTTTACACATTAAACTTCACTGAGGGATACCAGGTCCAGGCAGACCATTTGGGCATCCTTGTAGGCAGTAACTGCCCACTTGGATGCCCCCTTGTCATGTGTCAGCTCAGCCAATGCCTCCTGCAACATTGGAAAGGACCTGTGGATGCGGTCCTCCAGCTCTTGCAAGACAGGGGAGATAGATACAGCTTCTTGTCCACATGAGTGGCGTAGTTTGCGTAGAATGTTGCAGGGACAAGGGAGACTAGGACTTGGCAGAGTTCACTATATATGTTCTCTAAAAAACAGGTAAGTATTTACAAATTTTTATTAATTTTATTTTTTTTAGGTTACTTTCTTGTGTTTCTTCTTTGACAGCTGCTTCAGCAGGCTTGGCCATTCTTGGCGCAAGCAGTTGTGCGGGAAATTCTTTATCCTCTGTTCTGAAACGCTTGGCAGGTTTGAGATGTTCATACATCTCTGGGTTGTCAATCCAGACAGACAACGCAGAAAGATTTTATGCCTTAAATTGCAGGCCCTCAACCACTGTCTTCTGGATGTTGAGAAGACGCACAATGGTCTTCTCAAGGGTGTCTAGTATTTTGTCATTAGGGCCTTTGTGGACACCTTTTCAATTTTTTCCCCTGTAAGGTGGCAGCCTTGACCTTGCGGTCAATGTCTTTGATTTTGGCAATTGCCAAGTCAAGATCCTTCAAAAGCTTTTCCAATTCTCTCATTAATTTTTTAATAACCTTTTCATATGTTTTTATAGCTTTTGCCCCAATAAATTCTGCATTATTTGATACTGTTGCCTCTTTGTTTATTCCTTTTTGTTTTCCCATTTATTACATTATCCCATCTTTTTACCCATTTTGTATATGTTTTACACTCATCTTAATATGTGTTGTTTGCTTTGTGTTGGCATTGTTTCCTTGATTACCATATTATTTTTGGCGCTTTGCACAGCCCCTTGTTAAAATATTAACAACAATTTGGTGATCAGCTAAAATTGAATTAGAAAATTATAGGTTAACTGTTTTTAGATAAAGTTGTTACTGATCTGAATTCAAAACTTTAATGATAAACTTTAAGCCAATCAGGAGCTGAGTGATAAAGTGATTGTTGTGACATAAAGGGTCATTAAATTTTTCTTTGGTGTATGTGTGCTAATTAATATAATTGGCTGGATGTTTTGCCATTGTACGCCATTGCCTCTGTGGCAAGTTGTTGATGGACTAGCGTCAATCAGCTGCTGGGTTGGCACTAGTCCATCAACAACTTACCACAGCAGCAATGGCTCTCAATGGCAAAAAACCAGCCAATCATATTAATTAGTACACATACACCAAAGAATTATTGGATGACCCTTTATGTCACAACAATCACTTTATCACTTGACTCCTGATTGGCTTAAAGTTTATCATTAAAGTTTTGAATTCAGATCAGTAACAACTTTATCTAAAAACAGTTAACCTATAATTTTCTAATTCAAATTTAGCTGATCACCAAATTGTTGTTAATATTTTCACAAGGGGCTGTATCTGGGTACTAAAAATAACTGTGTTCTGGATCTAGATACATGGCATAGTAAATATATGATTTTATAGAAATAAGCTGAACATAAAGAATAAAACCAACTATAAATAAAGAGAACATGAATAATTGAAATTCAAAATAAACATAATATAAATAGAAAATGTTTGGCAACATGGGGTTTATTGGGGCAGGGAAGAGTGATGCCTAGTATGCAGAATAGCGCGGGAAGGAAGATGTTGAGGAAGTGCTGGCCTGGGGGGTCTGGGATTGGGTGGGTGGGGCTTGCAGGTGAGGGGTGTTGGTGGCAGGGGTGGAGGCAGGAGGATTTTGCGTGATGGATGCCATATAACGCTTGTTGTATTCCTCATTGGTCATTGGCTGGATGGGCTGGTAGGTGGCAGTGGCCCAAGGTGGAAGGCGCTTATCCTTACGTGATTGGTTGCCCATGTTCACATGGAAAGCCATTTGGGCAAACAAGTCAGCCACCATTTGATGACCAAAGAGAGAATTGTGGTCAAGGACCCCAAGATAGAGGTCATTGAAAGCCTGAGGGTGACGCTCTTGTACTGTGTCTCCAATGTTGAAGAAGACAACATCACCCAGATGGATGTCTGCATGGCCAGCTGGGTACACGGAGGCCTGGTGCCCACGTTTCTGGATGGCCTCAAGGGCGGAGGAGCTACCCTTCATCTGGTGGCTCAAGAAAACCTGGAACTTGGAATTTGAGCCATCTTGGGAGTCAAGTAATCCCCAAGGATGTGGCTGTATGAATAGCCAATAATAAAATCCGGGTTTTTCTGATAGTAAACAAAATCCTTGGCTGAAACAGTCAGAAATGCACCAATGAATGTCCCCTTCTTGACCTCCATCCTTCCTTTTTGAGTGGCGGCTCTTCCTTGCTTTCCAAAATCATCAAAAGCTATTGATAGCTTGTAATAGGAGATGAACATGACATCATCAGTTAGACTAGTCAGGCATCAGATCAGGGTTGATTCAATGGCAGTGTCATACGGGGAATCCTCAGTGCCATCCCATTGGTCACCAGAAAAATTGATAAGAACCTGTATTGAAGCCACCTTCCCATACATCCAGAGCTGCACCATGTGCTCAGACACCCAAATGCCATGGTGCACAAGTTGCTTCCGGACCTGGGTCAAGGGAAGCTTGGGATCCCACTGGAGGAGGTCAAGCATTATTGGGTATGCCTCATTGATTTGGGTCTTGGGGGCCTTCTTGGGCTTCTTGGCTGTCCCAATCAGATTCCCCCTGTTCATCAGGCTGTTGAATTCCCACATGACAGTAGCTCAGGTAAATTGCAACTGGGCAGCAATCTGTTCCTAGGACAGACCCTGTAGATTCAGTGCCACAATTTCCTGAAGAATTTGGGCAGTGATGATTTGTTGCTTGGGGTGCTGGGCCAGGGGAGCTGAAGCCTAATTGGCTGTAGGGGGAAGGTTGGCTGGTGGCAGAAAGTTGTTCCAAATCAAGGTTGCCATCCTTATTGGTTGGTTGAAGGGAAGCTTGTGTGGGGATGGGTACAGGAGCAGGGGCAGGGGCAGAGCTAGACACTGCGTGACTACTGAACAAGTCAAAGCCATAGGGGTTGGTGGTCAGATACAGGTCAGCTTCCTTGTTACCCGCCTCAAAGGCTTGGGTGTAAACAGGTGCCTCAACGTTCTGAGCCTTGTCTCCATTGAAGCTGTCTTGGCTGCTGCTGTCTTGGCTGCTGGCGCCGTTGAAGATGTTGCTAGTAAAAACCATTGTAAAAAACCTAGGATAAAATCACTAAAAGTAGAAATTTTAAAATTTAATGATTTATTTTTATTGTTATCTCAAGCCCATATTTGGAAGGTTCTGAAAAACATTTTATACAAATAAGGATCCATGAAAATGAATAAAATTCCTCTGTTCCTAAATTGAATAGCCGTTGATTGGCTGTTAAACTGCTATATTTCTATTTTAGGCTGCTCATACTACACATCTTGTGTGAGTTCATTTTGTTTTGTGCTTGTTTAATATTGTTTCTAGATTGCTCAAATTTTGTTTTATTTTAGTCCTTCTGTTGGTGCCTCATATGAATCCTGATTGGATTATAATATACTCCAGAACAGCATCCATCCATTTCACTTGTTGGGTCAGTTCATTTTGTTTGTGGTTTGAACTACACACTTGATGTTTGATATGATTTTGTATGATGAGCTAGTGAAATTTTGTTTTTTGTTTGACAGTTCATTTATTAACTGAAATTTTATAAATTAATTGAATCCTGAATTTTGCGCAACTTGGATTTTGTTCAAATCTGAAATCATTTTTTTTTAAATATGAAGTATTTTTGGTTGTCACCATAGCTTTTAAAACTACTGTAATAAAACTTAAATATTAAAAATTAAAAATTAAAAAATTTACATTTAAGTTAAAATTTAAATTTTAAATTTTATTATTTAAATTTCAATAGTTAAATTGTAAATAGTAATATATCTACATATATTATAATTCAGTAGTTACAGTTAGCAAACACATGAAATAATAAAATGTGATTTAAAATGTGTTTATTTAGTTGCTTGTTGAGTACAGGTTCATATATTATATAGTTAAACAACAAGAACTGAATTTATCCGCATCAAGCGGCCCACTCCACTTATGTTCTAAACAAATGATTGTTTAGAACTTGAATTAACTTTCCCTTGTAATATGATTTGGTAAATATATTTAATATGCTTAAACTGCGTCATAAATACTAATTAGTAAGAGATACATGAAAATCATTGGTTTTTGTGTTGTATGGCTATGGTGACACTAAATCAATAAGGTCAGATGATGACTTGTAAGGTCCAATTTGTGGCTTAAAAAAGCCAAAGTACAAAAAAAGGGTTCACAATTATTTAAGCAAAATTATTATATTTCTATCTTTTTAAATCTTTTTATTTTTTAGCTCAACAGTTAAAAAAATATTTGGTGCATTATATTAAAAATATTTGTCTCCATATCTAGTATAATTAATTTTACTTAACTCTTGTATGTATTCTTATAAGTCTTTAATACAATTCAACGTCAAGTCATACTATATAATTAATAGTTTTTGAGTCCTAATAAAAACAAAATAAATAAAAAAACAAATAAATATGGAGCACCTATTTATCTAATTGGCTCAGAGTTGAGGGCTTTTAGAAGTAAGGATTCCAAATGCCCGTAAAAAGATGCCACCACATTAGGTGGCATCACAAATTGGCTGATCTTGAGAATGTTAAATAGATCCTTGGTGTTTTGGGGAAGGCCTTTATTCATCTTATTCTTGATCCAACCAAGCACTTTCCTCAATTGGATTCATAAATGGAGAATAGGGCAGAAGGAAGAGGAGTCTCATTGGGCAGTCAGCCAGGCAGTGGCTGGCCAAATGGCTATTTTTGTTGATGGGTGGGAACTCTGACACAACCAAATCCACCTTGTGGAGCCCAAAATTATTCAACACAACAATGTTGGTTGTGCCACTGTAATTGATCTTGCGGTACTCTTTTACAGCTTGGAGAAAATTGAGAAAAGTCCTGCTATTGTGGGAACCCTTGATCATTTGATATAGGTCCAACCTGCAAGGAAACAGAAGCACAACCATAGAATATGTCTGGGAATGGACAGCTGCATGATGTGCTACATCATCCTTGGACCCCTTCTTGACCCACCCATGCCTAGACCTGAGTGAGAAAGAAACAACAATTTATTGATGTAAAAGAATTGGACATTTTAAGTCTTCTTGAGAGCCACATAGGCCTCAGAATAAATGTGTTGATCCCCAATTGATTTTTTGCTGTTTCTATTGTATAGAGAAACTCTGAGGACCCTTCATGAGAAGCCCAAAATGACCATTATTTTGTAGACAAGGGTTTTGGAAACAGAAAGCCCAAACTCTGTGGCCAGCATTGATTGGACAGCAAGTGAGTCCAGGTGGCAATCCTTGGATACTCACTGCTTTATTGCATTGATGTGCACAGGTTAAAGTAGTTTTGGCTGCCGCTTAGCCTTGACAGATTTGGCAATTTGCCCGGTGTTGCTGTTCTTTTTGTTGATATTGCCAATATATCTGGCTGTGACACCAAATTGGGACACAATATCCCAAACTGCCATTCCCCTGTTCAATCAGTTGAGGAGAGCTTCATGCTCACTATCTGTCAACTGATACCAGCCCTTGATAGGTACTGCAGCATCCTGGCTGGCAGGCTCAACACAGGGGATGGAAACCTTGTTTAGAAGGTGGGATCACGCTTGGTTGTGCTGGCGCCATCAATTGTGACATATGATACAGGCGCAGATGGCTCTTTGGTGGTGGCCAATGGCTCATAAGTGGTGTCAAAGACGCAGGGGCAGGAAGTAGCAACTTTTGGATCAAGAGTGCAGAGCCGGGTGACAACTGGGTACAAAGTGGAGGTGTAAGTAACATCAGTGTTCCCAGTGACCCTGGTATGGAATACTTTGGTAGCAGGCCTTGAGAGTGGCTTCTTCCTGGGATTCAAGCTGGTTGTTCTGGATTGGGACACAGGAGGTGGTTGACTGGCGCTAACGCCTTGGGAGGCCTGTGTGTCAGCATTACTCCCCTTTAATTGGGTTCTGGGTCTATTCTTGGACCCTCTGGGATGCCCTTGTGGACAGGCTGCCCCATAGGCTGGTGTAGGATGTGAGCATTAGGGAGAAGATTAAGAGGAAATAAAACCAAGCTCTCAACCACAATAAAAATTGCTGTTTCAGCAACAACCAAAAGGTTGTTGCCAACAATTCCTGGGTAGGTCAAAGAGGGGGAAGGAGTCAACTGAACACTGCAAAGCAACAGATAAAACCAAATGGCCAAAATTACTAACAAATTTTGAACTTTATTAGATTAGAGAATGATGAATCAAGGTCTTTTATAACACTTGCATTCATTTAAAGAATGTGATAGGATTAGGGTGGTAGATTGAATGTCACAAACCAATTGACCAATGATATGAGCAGATACAAATGCATTTCTTGAGGCAGGAAGATCTTGAAAATTTTTGAATGGATTTAGTTGAAAGGAAAACTGAACCAACTAACATCAGGAATATGCTTTGGATGCAATTACCACTGCTCCTGGCAGCTCTTGCACATGATATTTAACCAGGGTGTCTCTTGGGTGGGTTAGGTGGGGGCATCTTCAGAATAATTCTAAAATATTAAATTGATGGCCTTTACTGGGCTTTTTCAGTAACCTTTCAGATAAATATTCAAACATAATTTGGTAGAAATTCCCAAGCATTTGGCAGAAATTGAAGTGGAGGCCTAAGGGGGAGGCTTAACTTTACATTATCCTTTTCTATTAAAGGAGTAGGGGACCAGCCAGGGACTAGAGCATGAAAAAGTCACCAGCCAACTTAGGAGACCTTCAAAAGGCTAATTTGGAAGCTATTTATAAGGAAGGCTTTCATGAGCCATATATTTTTGGAGGGACCAGATTGGATATCCTTTCCAATCAACAATAGGGAATTGTTATTGATGTTCACACTTAATTGTGAGCATCCTGAACAACTACTATGCAGCCATGATAAGGAAGGGCTCAGGAAGGACAAGACAAAATAAATTTGCCTCTGCTAGGACCAAAAGGGCGGGACAGGGTTCAAGGGCAGGAAGAAAACACCAAAGCCAGGGGTGAGCTAACCAGACTGATGGCTAACATGAGACTAAATCTCATACAATCTTATATTTCAAGATGACAGCCAAATAAGGTTAGGGGCACCACCAACCAGGAGAAGGGACAAGAACAGAAAGAGAGGACCAAAAACAAGATCAGGGTGAACTATCCAGACTGATGGCTGACATTAGACTAAATCTCATACAATCTTATATTTCAAGATGACAGCCAAATAAGGGTAGGGGCACCACCAAACAGGAGAAGGGACAAGAACAGAAGGGGAGGACCAAAACTAAGATCAGGGTGAGCTATCCAGACTGATGGCCAACATGAGACTAAATCTCATACAATCTTATATTTCAAGATGACAGCCAAATAAGGTTAGGGGCACCACCAACCAGGAGAAGGGACAAGAACAGAAAGAGAGAACCAAAACCAAGATCAGGGTGAGCTATCCAGACTGATGGCTGACATGAGACTAAATCTCATACAATCTTTTATCAAATATGACAGCCAAATAAGGGAGGGACACCACCAAACAGGAGAAGGGACAAGAACAGAAGGGGAGGACCAAAACTAAGATCAGGGTGAGCTATCCAGACTGATGGCCAACATGAGACTAAATCTCATACAATCTTATATTTCAAGATGACAGCCAAATAAGGTTAGGGGCACCACCAACCAGGAGAAGGGACAAGAACAGAAAGAGAGGACCAAAACCAAGATCAGGGTGAGCTATCCAGACTGATGGCTGACATGAGACTAAATCTCATACAATCTTATATTTTAAGATGACATCCAAATAAGGGTAGGGGTATCACCAACCAGGAAAAGGGACAAGAACAAAAGGAGAGGACCAAAACCAAGATCAGGGTGAGCTATCCAGACTGATGGCTGACATGAGACTAAATCTCATACAATCTTTTATCAAAGATGACAGCCAAATAAGGATAAAACTACCACTGACCAGGAGAAGGGACATGAACAGGGGAAACCAAAGCCAAGAGGTGAGCAATCCAAACTGATGGCTGTAATGAGACTAAATCTCATACAATCTATTATTTCAAGATGACTGCCAAATAAGGACAGGGCACCACTGGCCAGGAAAAATGAAAAGCAGGGAAAGGGGGAGCAAGAAAAGACAAGCAGAGCCCACAGTGTTTTGGTTTTATTGCAATATCCCAAACCATAGGGTCTCAAAACACCAAGAGGCTCAGGAGCCAAACAGAAGCTACTGACAAGTTGGCAGCAGCAAAATAAATTACCTAGGTGATTTGAAGACAACATTTCCTTTTTCAGGAGTCAGAAAATCATACACTCACAGTCCAAGAACTTTCAGAGGCATTATCCAATCAGGTTTTGTCAAAAAAGTGAGAAGCTCTTTGATTAGAGGATTGGACTTTGAATTAGATGATTTGGATTGGACTTCAAGTGAGATAGTTTGGATCAACTTCAAATGGGGTGAGGTGGGTGTGAACTTCAAGTGGGATGGTTTAGTTTGAACTCTAAATGAGATGGCTTGAATTGAATTTCAAATTGGAAAGTTTGGATCAAATTCCAAATTGAATGATTTGGATTGACTTCAAATAGGGTGATTTGGATTAAAATTCAGGCGGGCTAGTTTGAAATGAACTTCAACTTCCACCCAGTTGCACAGGTTGACTAAGAAGCCCAGGGAGCAAGCAAGCAGAACCACAATTTTAGGCCAAATGAAAACCATGAATTAACCTGCATGCCAAGATAGCTGATGATGCAAGGAAAACCATACAAGCTAAGGTAAAACCAAAACAACAGGAGAGTAAGCCAGGCTAGGGGAAAGAGGGGCAAGCCTCAAAGGAGCGCAGATAATTTGTGAATAAAGCAAGATACAGCAAATAAACTTTGGACTCAAAATTTTCCAATATAATAGTCAAAAATTTGAAACTGCAAGCCCAACCAGTGATAAAAAACTCAAATGCCTGAAAATGGCTTCATCATTATGTGAGAATTGGGGAGCAGGTTAAGAGAAAATAAAACCAAGCTCTCAACCACAATAAAAATTGTGGTTTCAGCAACAACCAAAAGTTTGTTGCCAACAATTCCTGGGTAGTTCAAAGGGGGGAAGGAGTCAACTGAACACTGCAAAGCAACAGATAAAACCAAATGGCCAAAATTACTAACAAATTTTGAACTTTATTAGATTAGAGAATGATGAAGCAAGGTCTTTTACAACACTTGCATTCATTTAAGGGATGTGATAGGATTAGGGTGGTATATTGAATGTCACAAACCAATTGACCAATGATATGAGCGGATACAAATGCATTTCTTGAGGCAGGAAGATCTTGAAAATTTTTGAATGGATGTAGTTGAAAGGAAAACTGAACCAACTAACATCAGGAATATGCTTTGGATGCAATTACCACTGCTCACGGCCGCTCTTGCACATGATATTTAACCAGAGGTGTCTCTTGGGTGGGTTAGGCAGGGGCATCTTCAGAATAATTCTAAAATATTAAATTGATGGCCTTTATTGGGATTTTTCAGTAACCTTTCAGATAAATATTCAAACATAATTTGGTAGAAATTCCCAAGCATTTGGCAGGAATTGAAATGGAGGCCTAAGGGGGAGGCGTAACTTTGCACAGGAGCTGGTTGGGAATGCAATTGTTAGTCCATAAAAATAAAATAAAAAATATATTTTAGATAAAAATGTATCTATTTAGGTTTCTGGTTTTATTTGTGAGTAGTTATTTTCTCTTGATTTAGCCTTGAATAGTAACAAAATTTCTATATCTGTGATTTGAAGTGTATAATATTGTATACTTTACGGGGTTGGATAGTTTTAAAGTATAATCACTTTTTATGTCTAAACATGGTTATCAAAATTGAATTTTTCATTTGATTTTATCCAGAGTGGAGCTTCCTGATTCAGGGTGATTTTTCCTAGTTTCTTACTTACATTAAATTTGGGTTCTAGTTCCTGCAATTAATGTCAGGGCCCAGAATGCCCTTGAAAATCAGCTGGCCTTCCTAGAGGCAAAAACTCCACAGATTGGGAGCCCTCACCAAGTATCTCCCAGAGCAATAAAACCCCCTTTTTGACTAAAAAATGGCCCAGGATTTGAAAGGCACACAAGCCTCAAATCACTGGCTTCAATTCTATTATCAAATTTGGGCCTCCCAACTATCAGAAAATGGTACATTGGGAGCGCAATTGGACACTCTAATGCTTGCAGGATTTATAAATAATTGTGGCACCTTGGCATGCTTCAGTTCAAGAAAAGTTCATGTTATACCAACCAATGAGCACCCACCTCCTGGCCCAAGTACGTAAATTCCAGTGAAAATTGTAAGATCATTTGAAATTTATGCCATCAGTTTTCTGGTGGCACAAAAGGCCACAAAATTTCCAGTAAGTATAAGTAGTGAGGAGGAGAAGCCCTCCTCACTGTTGACATCTTAATAAAACAAGTTTATGCCCAGAAATTATTGTCTTATTGCAGGAATTGTCTATTTTTGCTCAAATTTAATTATTTTCTTTGCATCTATTCAGGAATCCACAACACAATATAAACTTGTCTACTCATATCCTCCTGGATATACTCCTACATCACAGTCAATCCACCCCACACTCTTGACATGTAGTATTACCATCCCCATCATCTGGAACTCCCACCTGCTATGAAGAGATTACTGCTGCTCCCCCTACCCAATGTGCCTCCTGCCCAGGACTTCAGCAAGTTGGGGTTTGTCTAAATCACAGTATTGGGGCTGGCTGACTAGGTTGTGCCCATACTGGGAGTTGGCATTCCCTAGCTACTGCAGTCAACTACCTGGTCTGTATTGTGCCTATTGTGTACATGGCCTTCCAGGCCCAGCCTGCCTCCCCTATGGGAGTCCAGCCAGACTCTGGTATGGGCCATGACAATTAATATTTGAGTTTACTAGTGGCATTCAAAAGTGATTTTAAATTTGGTTCATGGATTTGACAATCCTGCAATTTCAAAACGCTTAGTAAACTTAATGAAACTGGTTGATGGATTTGAACGCTTCAAATCTGATTCCAGTTAATTCATTTTTCTCATAGGAAATATGCAGTTTGACTTGAATTTGCAACGTGTCTATGAGTTCCCGCATTTTTAAAAATCCAAATAAAAATACAAAGAATCAATTTAATTAAAAAAGGCCATCCCGCTAAAGTGATTCGAAATTTGGACCAAGGATTTGACAATCCCGCATTTTTGCGTTCAGGTTCTCAATTCACAGTATGTTGTAGTTATAGATTACAAAGAAAACTTAAAGGTTGTATGGGGTCTAATTGAGACCAATAATTGTTTTTATTCAAAACCCCTATATTTTTATCAGGGTTTGCATTAGTCTTTAAAGAGAACAATAAAGTTAGATATGGATGCCATGATTCTTTGTCTCAAATATCATCACATGATTCTTTATTTTGGGGGGAGTATTCTATAAAGCTTCTTAAATCAGATAGATTTGAAAAATAAAGAATATAAAGGTATGGACAGATAATGGGAACAATTTCAGACCGTATGAAATTCTGTATCACTTATTTAAAGCGGCATCTAAATATATTAAGGGCTCTATAAAATATAACCGTTCTGTTGAATGGCATGGGGAAAGCTTTGGTGATGGTCACTCTGGTGGATATCAAAAATGTTAAAGGAAAAATAAAATGTGCTTTATATTAGCAACATTGATGATCTTAAAAGCATTTGTGAGCCGGAAGAAAAAAGAAAACAGTTATACAATTAGCTTTAACCGGTTCAACTGTTTTTCAGAAAGCCCGTTTTATACCTATGGAAGAAACTTTAGGCCTATAAAAAGAGAGCTTGGAGTTAAAAATCTGGGCATTGATCTTTCCTATCTGATGAAAGATGGGAGGTTACACACTTCACCTGTAACATTTGAAAGCTTCTTGGAATATTCTGAAATAATTATCGTTTGAAAGCATGTGACGATACCAGAGAAACAAAGATATCAGAAGATGCTAGCGGTGGATTGGGGCAAGTCCACGAAGTGAGGCAGCTTACTAGGGGGTGTATTTCAAATAGAGCTATCAGACTTTCAAAAACGACAACCTTTTTTGGAAACAAACCAAGAATATTTATGATGAGCTGAAGATAGGGTGATAGCTTTGGGAGGCTATCGCTCTCCCATGCAACCCATCATAGATATTTCTGGTTTGCAGTTTGTGGTAGCACTTGAATTATTTTCAGCGATACTATAGGTTACGATCTAAATTCTAAAACCGATGAATTATTTTTAAAAGTTCATCCGAACCCAAGATCGATCAAAGATCTGGGATCTATTGTACTTTAGGCTTTCTAGATCGTTTGGATGTGAATCATGTGATCAAGTTATAAGATATTCAATCTGGCGCCTAGGCATAACATGAAAAATAATGTCCCATTTGGCTGGAAACTTTGGCCCGGATTCTGCTTCAGCGCTAGTGAACCCTTTTGTGCTGGGTGTATGGATACAAGTATCCGAGTCTGAAGGAGATGGTATGCATACCCACATTAGCATCATGCATCCTGTGATCATTTTACAAGGTGAATATTAGGCTTAAAACTTGCTCCAGTGGTGTAATCAAGGGGCCTAATCCCCATGGATGATTAGTTGGGTGAAAGTTAAAATAGCATGTTTTTATTTCTTATTGGGATGGGATCATGGTCACAGGTTAAATTGTAGTGTACAAGAGTGCAATATCCAACCTTTCTGCAAAGACACTCTTAAAGCTGTTACTGCTACCACCTTTGGCCTTGGCCAGCAGCAGTGGTTCAAGTTTGCAACCAAGATCTAGCTATCCTAAATTCAAGTCATATACAATACCATCAATCCTGTCTACAATCAGGTGCCTGGCCAACAGAAGTGTTGGGATGAACTGATATATGCTGGTTAGGGGCGGGAGGCCTGATGGGAGCCGTTGGCCCAACTTGGGGTGGCATGAACATGAGCGATGACCCAGTTGGGAGGATGGCTCGCTGTTGTAAGTGCGCATGAGGTATCATCAGATGGTTACCCAAATTCAAATGCTGCGTGGAAATATTGGAGCTGTTGGGAAACCGGGGCTGTGCAGTAGGTTGCTGGGTAGGAGTACTACTAAAGGGCATGAACTGGATAGGATGTGGAGAGGGTGCATGTGGTGATGGGGTAGCGACGGTGGAGGAGACAAGGGGCTGAGGAGTAGGTTCGGAGGTAGCTGGCTTCTGAGCACGCTTTCTAGCAGGAGTCTTTTTAGGTGCACGTGCTCTTTTTGCAGGCTTTATAGGTTCAGGAGGAGGCTGCAAATAAGAAGTGATAGGGCCCGGTGCGGACTGAGGAGACATAGCAGAAGTGGAAGCTGCCTGAGAGAGATTATTGGAAAAGCTGTTGCCATTGGTGGGTAAGCGAGGACGTATTTGTTGGCCTTGAACCTGTGGTGCAGCAGGCATCGAGCTGCTGGGCATTGGATAATTACCAAGTATAGCTCCTGACTCTTGGATTTGGCGAACAAGCTGGCGCTGCTGCTCAACCAGATAATGGTTATCATTTAGATGCATAGGGTGTTGAGCAGCTGCCTGATTGTTACGCATGTTGTTCTGATGGATCTGCATCATTCTCTGAGCAAGCAAGTCACGGTGTGTAGATATTTGAGCTGCCACCATGCGCCCATCTGGAGTATTGAAATCAATGTTTGAAATTGGAGTGCCAGGGCGTAAAGGGGCCATGGAGTAAAGCATCCTGGCATTGGTAGCACCAGCTGTGCTAAAGGGGCCCAGGTTTACGTTGGGAGAGAAAGGACGAGCTCCAGGCGGCATGGTAGTTGAGCCCATCTGTTCCTGAGATGGGCGGACCATGTTTAGCACATTTCCGAGCCCATTGCGCATAAAGTTGAGTGCCTGAAGGGTTGGGTAGAGACCAGGGCGAGCCAAAAGCATAGGAGGATGGCCTGGGGCAGGTGCCAGCCTTGGGAGTGCAAGGGGGGTTTGGGTTGCGGAGGCCTTCGGCTGCATGTTAGAAGTGCTATCGAGGTGGCTTACCGGAGTTGACTGTGCCAAAGTGGCTGCTTCTTCTCTGGGCTCAAGCCTCTTCCTAAGGGCTTCCTCCTCCTCCATCTTGGACTGGATGATTTCAATAACAGTGAGATATTTTTTATCCTCAGTAGGCAGATCCTCTGGTGTTTTTGGGTCAACTTGGGAAGCTTGTTGCTCACGCATTGAGAGTGCTTGGGCCTTGGCTTTGTCAAAAATTTGGAAGCGTGGGGTTGAGGGGCTCTCCTTGGGAACATCAGGGGCTTCTTTTGCTTCAAAAACGTTGCTGGAAACAAAAGACCAGCGAGCCGAGCACTCCTGCGCGGTACGTTTGTGCTCAGCAAACGATGAGGTCGAGTTCAACAATTCTGCAATCAAGCCCCAATTGAATGCAAGCTCTGGTGATTGTTTGCGGATGAACATGTCTTCTGCCTCAAGCCAATCTTTCTCATCGCCAGGAGACTTTCGCTTAGTTCCTTCTAGAACTTAGATGGGATAGAATGGTCAACTTACTTGATTGGGTTGTGTAGTTTTGGAAGTCAACTCCAAGTGAAAGGTTCCCGGTGCTTGAGTAAGTCCCTGGCCGGAAATGAATAAAGGTTTCCATCAGCCGGGTTATTGGCACAAGTGGCCCTCGATCTAGAGTATCGTGGTAGTGAGACTTATCATTGATCTCGAAGGCATGCACTGGCAAGTCTTTATATGCCTGGACATGGCCATCAACAACGCTGTAGTATGGACCAACATCAAAGAGGCTAGTCATCTTTGTTGCTGCTTGGTTAAAACAGGATTGATATAAAGCTTTACCAAAAGGATCAACCCAGTTGGGATTGACAGTACCATTGCGCCTAAAGTAAGCCCTGGTGCAGAGTGCCCTGCGATTGGTTGATTGATGCCAGTTGACAACAGAATGCGCAATGTGAGCTGCCATGTACACTTTCCATTTTTTTTCCTCGATGAAATCAGTTTGAAGCCAATGCTGAATGTTAGAAGTGCCTTTAATAGACATACCATTTCCTCCAGTACACGGTCCCAGTGGGAAAGAGGCCTTTGCGGTACTGGCTGGCGGCGCTCTTGGCGATAGCTCCAGGCGTTTTGTGATATTAACTTTTCTACTTTTTCATTGAGTTTGGCAGTTTCTAGATCTAGAGTATGTATCTGAAAATAAGTTACAATGCTGCCATCCAAGTACCCTCCACTCTTCCAAAGAAAGAGGCTTATGGGCAGCCTTGATGTGAGGTGCCAAAGGGAAAGTCGAAACACGCCTACTGATCTCCCGAAAATTAAATGGCCTTTGAGTGCCATGGTGGTCATTGATATGCTTAAGGACTTCTGCTTGGACTGAAGCAGGATTCACTTCTTTGAGCTCTTCACACATTTGCTGTGGTGAAGAAAAAAGGCTTAAAGTGCGTAACGCTAAAGGGTTGTGATCATCATCCTACAGTAAAACTTAATAAAAGGTCAAGAGGGCTAGATACAAAATTATCTGTAGCAATTTGGTCATCTGCATCAGTAAGATCTTTCTGAGAAGATGCTGTTTTGAGAGTAGGATTCAGTTTCTGAGCTTGAGATTCTTTTTTCTGATGCTCAGCTTTTAAAGATTCAAACAGCCCTTGATGGATCATTGGTGTTCCAGCAACAGGAGAAATAAAGTCAGAAGGTAAAGACCTCACATCTGAGTGTTCACTCTTATGAAGTAATCAGTACTTTGTCCAGCAGTAAACATATTAAAGGGTAAACCTTACTTGAGTGGACTGCTTTTCTGTATTGAAGTTGAGTGCAGATTTGCTATGGTAGTTAGAAATTGTTATGGTGGAATAAATAATACCTTAAATCTTTAGAAAGGATAGGTGATGATCTAGCCCTCTTGGGAGAAGATAAGCTGTTTGAACTCTCTTTCAAACGAGTAGGGGTTAGATCATCTTGATTTAAAACTGGGGGTGATTTTTCAGGGACACTCATTGAAGCACCATTAGAGAGCAGTTCTTCAAGTGACGCAGCCTCGGCTATCCTTTGCTTTTTGGCTTTAGAAGGAGCTTTGGAACTGGAAGCTTGTGATGAGTCAAGTAGATGCTCAATGAGCTTAAGAGGATCAGAAGCAAGTCGGGCAGCTGTTTCAAATTCACTTTCAAGTTCAAGCAGTTGTTTTCTTAAAAACACACTCCTACAGTAAAAATCAGAGACAAAATATAAAAGAGAAAAAAGAATGCTAAGGATGACTTACTCTAGTTTAGGCTCAAGTTTTTTGGCTGGCAAACTCTTTGGCCTTTTTATATTTCCCAACTAAGGTTATTAGTTAGTACCTTAAATAAGATGAAGGCTATTTCAGAAATCAAATCCTTGTTTAGAAAAGCTTTTAATACCAGATAGTATAAAGGGAGAAGGGCTTATTCTTACTTTTGGGGAGGACATCAGAAACCAGGTAGGAGACAGGATTATCTTTAGAAAACGTTATTAGATATTCATGACAAGAAAAACATCATGTTGAAGAAACCCCCACAAAATTTTGAATCATGCTTAGGTTTATTTTCCTTCAGTAAACTCAAATACCAATCCCTTCTCTACAGCCTAATAATTAACACAAATATTACACCAGTAACTCCGTTGAAACCTCTACCCACAAGGTTTGTTTGAAGGCTCCAGTACCTAATCGTTTGGGCGAAAGTGAGGTTTTAAACACCTTGTTAAAAAGTATCGTGACCCCACTGGCAAATCTGTACGATAATATAGTTTTTACTTGCTTCTTAATATCGCGTCCCTCTACTTTTTTGCCAGTATAGCCTGCTTGGCTTTTCTCTTTTAGCCCAGTCCAAGCCTCAGCCTAAGCAGCACATTGATTATGATATTTTTACATAAATACCTAAATATAATGACTTTTTTAAATTGCGGATAATAAAGCAATCAAATGAGGTCACCATTAATTGGCGCTTCAATCTCTATTCGCCATGTTAGCTTCGCGTATTGGACACCACATTTCTCGCAACAAATGTAAACCTTAATTAAGCCCAACTCTTTTGGATCGAAGGATTAAACACAGATCCCTGCTCTCGTACCGTATTGACAATATATTTACTCTTTAAATCTATCATAATTCTTTCCTTTAGGAAGAACTCTTTTTCACAAGATCTATAAACCAACCTTTCAGCCCATACCTATATGAAACTACAGAAAAATCCTTCATCGTAACCAGTCCGCTGCTTATGAATATCCAAAGCAATTCGTACCATGCCACAAATCAGCCTTGAGAAAATCAACTCATACTAGTGCTCTGTATATACTTCTGGGAATTAAATGATACAAGAAAAGGGGGATATAGATGATATATTTATTAAGAAATTAAGACAAAAATTCTAGTTGGAAAGCATGATATATCATGTTTATAGTGTGGTTAGTGAAAACTAGCCATTACTGACGTCAATACACCTCCCATTAATTAGGCTTGAGCTCGAAGTTCCAAGTAGCCTACTGGATACCAACCCTTCTTAACTCGCAAAAGATCAGATGCTGAACATTTCACTTGGTAAAAACAAGCCCAGATCAGTTTTTAGGGCAACCTGATCATGTGGAATTCAAAAATAAAACCAGTGTAAACCGATCTAAAAAGTTTACAGAGATATACTTCAAGAATGATCTGCTACAGAATCAACCTCTTGACTACATTTCAGGGGATCCTGCTTAATTAGGGCCAATGCTCCATCTCCCCATCACAACCGCTACAGATGAAGATAGCCAACCACTGCCAGAATAAAACCCCCTGTTCTAGCTGTTATTTCATAGGGTCATAAGGTTGATCAAATATCTCAATGCTATGTGAAACTTGATGAATCTAAAGATAGATTCCCCTATTCACAGATACTCAAGACATTCCGGATTAACCACCATTGGTTGATCAGTACTCCTGCAGAAGTTGGACAAGTGAAACCATTCAGGAATATTATGATGGATGCACCACAGCTCAAATTAGATTAAATAGGATTCGCTTGAGAAAACACACCATTGATAGACAAGAGACAAACCAACCAATATCTCGTTCATCAAGAAGTTGGATGGGGCACTCCCTGTTTAATTTCCATTCTACTGAGCACAGAATGGGATCTTATCAATGAGAGACCAAACTGGACTCTCATCCACCAATGGAATATCTGCCCTGAAGAGAGAAAATCATGTAGAATGTTTCTTCCATTCCAAACCACAACTAAGTTTTGGAATCATAACTCTGGGAGCTGAAGCTAGCAGCTTAGGGATGATAGGCTAACTTGCAAGAGTTAATAGCAACCAGAGGTCAGTCTGGCCATAGGGCTATCACTCTATAAAAAACTCTTTCAAGTGGACTTGGAAGGCAGAAAATTTTCACCCAATTTTATTACTTAGATGATTTTTCAGTAGTGTCAAGTATCAACAAGGGTTTATTGCTGATAATTCAAGGATCTCTTCAAACCACCTTCTCAAAGCTGCCAGCGCCTGGTCTATTGACCAAGAAATCCTTCATTAGTTGCCTCCAGTGACCTTCCACCAGAACTCTGCCAGTCACTTCCAACCACCACCATCACTGATAGGAAGCACACATGTTATCATACAGATCCAACCCATACCAACAATCCCATACAATTTTTTTACATCAACTTAAAACATTTTGTTATTGTGTCAAGGTTTTGGCTCTTGAAGGGTTATTAGAGTTTTTATCATAAAAACATTTACCCCTTTTTCAGAAAAGACTACTTAGCATCCACTGTAAAATCATGACCTGTTTGAAAAATGTTGGGTTGCCAAATTTGGCATACATTATTGGCAATCTGAAACGTTACTTGACTTTGATCACTATTGGATCAAAATTTTGCACTCTATCTAGTTCAAATAAAATATGGGATCTCATAGGCACATTGCAAGTGTGGTGTAATATGTGCATATCAAATAGGAACTATTTGGATTGGATATTTGCATTGCTCTGAAAATAACATCAACAATCTTTAAACATTATTTCCAATTGTAAACTATTATCAATCACATATCTAGAAAACATAGCCAATCATAAGCATCCATAGATTTAACCTACCACAATTAAGTAAGAGCTGATCTTATTCCTACATACTTTAGGCTTTACACTTAACCATGATAGAAGTATGCTCTTGCCATGAATGGCCCTATTCATGCCATTTCAAGTTTGCCCATGGTGGCTTGCATTTTGAACTAGTGTCATGAATCCTCTCTTTCCCCTTTGCATATCAAAACTGCAATAGCTCCACAAAAGGCATGCATCACAATCCACTTTTCTTTCAAGCCAGAATGATCTGCACTGAATTTGATCAGGTGATCACTGATCTTATTGTCCTGGTAGTGTTTTTTGGCACTTTGAGTTACTATATACAGTTACTTTATTCTCTAGTAAAAATTCCATCCATCTCAAATTTTTGATGTTTTCCCCCAGCTCTTCTGCAGCCACCCTTTAGCCACACCTAAAGTATTTATATGATATTTGACCTTCCTAGGGCCTTAAGGCAATACTCTTATTCATCCCTGAAGACTAACCTCCTGGTTTAATATGAGCCCAGTCCAATGGCTAGGATTTCCTCATTGTGTCTCTTAGCCATGACTAAGGTAGCACATAACAAAATGGTTCCCACTACAGGGGCTGTAAGCCCCTCAGCCACCCCCTTCCCTAAAATCTTTGCTGGCTCTTCATCTCTGCTTGTGAGTTGTCCTTGAGTGAAGTACCTGGCCTGCCCATTAAGGAAGATAGTACATACCTTCCAAGTACACCTACCATCTTTAACCTAGCCAACATTCCTTGCCTTGTTGCCTATCTCATGTATACCCCCTATCATAGAATTTCAGCCAAGGGGTAGTGATTCTATTGATAGTTAGCCAAAGGTCCTATTTTTCAACACTCTCCCAGTGTGTGGTAAGTGACAGCCAATAAAGGGCATAAGAAAGGAAGATAATATAACAAAGCTAACTTTATTTGATTGTAACTATTGTGGATAATACAGGGAAGAAGATGGGTGATGATTGGCTGGAATAGGAGTGGGATAGGTTATTCCTGGGCTGGAGAGGTGGCATAAGGATCAAAGGCTGACAGAACGACCAACTTTCCGCAACTGTATGTTTAAGGGAAATAGAAATTTATGCCACTGGGCGGTGTTGTATCTTGAGTTCCCTTATTGGAGCATGCGCACAATTAGTGCAGCTATCTGTTACCGCATCTAGACCTGTAGTTAAGTTGAAACTATGAGGAGATCCAAGCAAAGCAAAACAATCTTGTGATTATTCAATTGTTATGTCAGTTTTCATCCAGATATACAGCCTATTGTCTTATACATCTAGGAGCTGCATCACCCCCAACTTACATTTAATAGCCACAACTGCCCTTGAGCTGGCTTGAGAAGGGGCTATGCCCAACCTTTGAATCTAGTTTGAGAATGTTAAATTCATATGAGATGATGGTAGTATTGCAACTGAACCAATGATAGTTCAGTATTTGATTGTGGAAGACAACAGTCCAACAGAAAGGACAATAATAAGAATAAGAAGATAAGGTTTATTAATCAATATTGTGACTAATATACTATGTGGGGAGAGCCACAAGACCACCAGGGGGTGGCACGGTGGCGGGTTCCATGTAAGGTTTGAAGCCAAGGAATAACTTGTGTGGGGATCAGCAATGTCAAATTGGCAGCACTTCTAATTAGGAGATAGTGCCCTCAGTTCAACATTGCCCTCAGATTAATCCATGCTGTTAGATACGTCATGTGGCAACTCATTGAGCGCCCCCTGTGTATTGTGAGATACATTGGCAGGAAAGAGGGAAATCTTGGTTGCAACAGTAGTAGCACACCCCAGAACTTTCTGTTATCTCCTGGACACCTGTGAAGAATGTACATTTCCTTTATTCAGCCTGCAAGGGTTCATCACCAGTTAGTCCTAGGTCACCATGTCCACAAAGTTTTCCCCCCTCTCTGCTGTGACAAATCACTTGGAGCAGTTCACTGCATATCAGCAATGAGTCCGCTCTCTGTCCCTGCTTATTTATGAAAACCAATGTAAAAATGTGGTATCTTAAACTTGTCTTGCCAATTCTATTGCTCATATTTGCTTATCAATCCCTAACTATGGCAGGGAATGTCTACAGGAATTCAATCAACTGCAGCAGCCTTGGCAGGTTCAGGTGAATCCTAACCTTTTGACCTACTAAACTGGCTTTGAGCAGCTATTAAACCAGTTGAAAAACTTAGAGAACACATTATTGATTAATTGCACCTCTTGGAAGAGCAAGATACTACTAGATACTGCAACTCTGAGAGGCCATAGATTGACATAAAGTTGTTTTAAACACCATCCTTTAACAATTACACTATCAAATTGAGGAGTTAGCTAAAGCTTAATAGGAATCTTCTCCATCTCCATCTACCGAGGTTCTCCTTTATAGAAAGCAGAAAATATGGGGGCTGTTTATGAGCTTCAAGCTTCTACTCACAGCAAAGCCCCTCTTGAGGCGCCTACTCAACCCAATCCACAGGTGGTGGTCCTTACTGCTCAAGTAGCCACTTTACAGCAAGAAGCAGATGTCTTATGTTTTATTATTTCTGAGAGTACCAGACTTCATGGGTCTTCAGAGAACAATGCTTGTTGTCCAAGGTTGCTTGACCAGCCCCAAATCCATTGTGTCAGGGAAATAATAGCCCTTTCCAACAAAGTGGACTTTTTGAAGAAGGATCATGACACAGTTGAATTGAAAATTTTGGAAATATCTGAAGTGCTTGACTCTGTCAATGATTTATTTGCTCTCTGCCTTTAATTGGGACCTACACTGACTGCTAATATGTCTGAGCTCTCTACCATTGTGGCCAACCAAGGATGTAGGTTGGATACCATAGATCAACAAGTTGCAACAGCTACAGGCACTGGGACCCATAATATTACTTATATCAATGCCCCAGAGGAAATCATTAGGCAGTTAAGAACACTACAGCCGCTCACTGAATCTGAGGCTGAGCATTTTACCTGCATCAATATGATAGGCAGCAATAATGGAGGACCTGTGCCTGAGGCATACTTCAAACCTACTTTCAAACAAGGTTTTGATCCAAAGACCTCTACCTTTTCTTTCTTCCTTGCCATATAAAAAACTTTGATAAAACAGGAAACATATGATATAAAAAAGGAGCCTATTTTCAGAAACATCAAATTGATGCTTCTTGCCAATTCTGAAGTTCATAATGTAGGTCTGGATTCCTTTCCTACTTCTGATATTATTATTGCCCCCAAAAAGGGAATATTAGTTATTAGTATTTGTTCAGAATTACCTGAAATGGTTGATTTGTATCAACAATGTCAACCCCTGTTAAGAGGAACGGGAATCAAACCCGAGATGTTCCCTGACAACAACGGCACCTAATAAATGAAAAATATAGATTTTAATTAACACTGCCAGTTAACTGATATGGTACACAACCAATCAGAAGCTTTTAATTTGAATTTAATTCATTATTCAACAGATGAAACCGTTAATCAAGAGCCCAGCCTGCCAAGCTCTATAGTTCATGGCTCTGTTCCCCTGGGGACATTTTGAACCTCAGCTCTGGCCCCAGAACATGTGGGGCCAGATGCAATAATCTATAAGGGTTGTGACAAGGAGCGCCTTTTGGGGAAGCTTCAAATATGGAATTAAGAAATGTAAGAAGTATATTTTATTGGATAATACTTTAGACTTATATAGTCTTGACTGTGGCAGGGATTTAGTTGAATTGAACCTAGGGGCTGGTCATGTGCTGGATGGGTTCAAGCCACTGGATACTTGGACAGACAGGTGATATTGCTTGGTTACCATTCTTTGTATGTCAAACAGTATATTGGAGGGGCACCAAATCAGGCAATGACTGGATGTTAAGTGAGTTGGCGGTAGCCAGAATACTTTTACATCCAGATCCTTGACACACACACCCTTAAGGGGTTACTCTGGTGCATCAGGAGGGGGCTTTGTCTTAACGGCTGTTGCCTGATGCTCCTGGAGCTGTTTGCTAGTTGGAACCAGTCTGGTCAAGTGCGCTCCTTTACTGAGGCGGAGACGGGTTCTGTGGTATTTATTGATGATTGGGTTCTTGGCACTTTGGAATTTTACTAGGTAAGTGTTGTGCTCTGGTCTGTATTTGATGACTCTTCCTGGTCCCCTGTGTGCTGAGTCTAGTTTCTTTCTGTTGCCAGCTAGAATTCAGACAGGGGAGTTGATGGGAAGTGGTTCCTCTGTAGAGGTTACCTTTTGTGTCTTGAGCCTTTTTATTTCAGCTATTTTAGCTTTGAGGCAGATGTGTTGTAGGTTTGGGGCTTGCTCTACTGTGGGAGGTTTCCCTGGGGGATCTTTATGTAGGGCTGTTTGTTGTGGGTGATTACTTCCGGTTTGTACCCGTAGGTTAACTCAAACGGTGAATAGCCTGTCCCTTGGTTGGTGCGGACTTGGGATACTAATAATGCATTTTCACATATAGTGGTCATGTGTCTTTGGCTTTGCCATCCATTATTTTCTCTGGGGTCTTGATAAAGCTGCCGTTTAGGTGTTCCACTCTACCGTCAGCTTGTGGCCTGTATGGAGAGGTTGTGGAGTGTTTAATGTTTTTGGATTTCAAGTTGTCATTAACTATGTGACCTGATAACTCTGTTGCTCCATCAGTTATGATGTAATCTGGAGTGCCTTAGTCAGCTATGATTGCTTTGTTAATGAAATTGTTGATGGTTTATGCTTTTTGGTCCTTTGTTGCCCAGCAGATGGGCCAGTGTATGGCAAAGTTGATAGCTACAATTAATAAATGTTGGTTTTTCTTTGTTTATGGGAAGGTCCCCACTACGTCTAGCCCCCAAACCTTAAATGGTTCAGGGTCTGGTACTGGGTTGACTGTTGGCTGAGGAGCCTTTGTACTGGTGTATTTTTTGCACACTGTGCACTTTCCAGAACATCAACTATATCCTGTTTGAGGTTGGGCCACTATATATCTCTTTTAGTATGAGGTATAGATTGTTAGCCTTTGTATGGCCTAGCAGGCGGTGATGTCTTGGTATGGTGTCAACTCTTTGTGCAAGTGGGATGTACAGGGTATGTTTTTCATTAATAATTTGGTATACTGTGCTATTTTATACATGGAAGTACTTTTTGTTTCTTACTAATGTATTGTGGGTTGTTTGATGTGTTGAGGGGTCTTTCCCTTTGGTTTTATACTCAGTGTTGTACAGGTTTGACCAGTCAGGGTCCAGGTGGTCAGGGTGATCCTCTCTAGGCTGACGTAGTCTAGAGAGAGCATCAGCTGTGACCAGCTCTGTCCCCTTTTTGTACTGGATGCCCAGGTTAATCTGTTCCAGCAAGGACATCCATTTGGCTTGCCGCCGTGCGAGTGCGTTCTGAGTTTTGAAATAGATTAAGGATTTATGGTCAGTTAGTACTCAGACGTTTAAATGTCCTTCTAAGTAACATCTCCATTTCTTACAAGTGTGGTATATTGCTAGCAATTCCTTATTGTGTATTGGGTATCTCTGCTCAGTATTGGTTAGTTTTCTGCTTTTGTAACATACTGCAGGAAGTCTTGCTGCCCTGGCTGGTGGATGCGCAGGACTGCACCAATGGCAGTGTTGCTGGCATCTGACTCAAGCTTGTAGCACCCATTATTGTTAGGGTATTGCAAGATTGGTGCTTCAATCAGAGCTTGTTTTAATAAATGGAAATTCTTGTCACATTCTGGAGTCCAGATGAATTTCTTTTTGGCATTACTCTTGGTTAAGTCATTGATTGGTGTGGTGAGCTTTCTGCAGTCTTTAATGTATTTCCTTAGGTAAGCTACCATACTGAGAAAGCATCTAACTTGTTTAACGGAGGTGGGGTATTGCATGTTATTTATGGCTCTAATTTTTTCTGGATCTGCTTTGATGCCACCGTCAGAGATAATGTGGAAAAAGAACAGGAGTTCCTTTTCCATAAATTGGCACTTACTTGGTTTTGTGTAAATTTTGTGCTTTGCAAGTCAATTGAGTGTCTTGTGAACATGCGTGAGGTGTTCCTCTTTGGTTTTTGAGAATATGATGATATTGTCAAGGTAGCATAATGTATTTGAGAGACCATTTAGTGCTTGGTTCATCATGGTGAAAAATGTTGCAGGATTGTTGGTCATCCCAAAGTTCATTACTCTACATTCAAAGGATCCAAATCACATATGGAACACAGTCTTTGGTATGTCCTTTTCCTTTACTTCAACTTGGTTTTACCCTGAGGTGAGGTCAATTTTGGAGAAAAATTTGGCCCCAGAGAGTCTTGCAAACAGATCCTCTATAAGTGGAAGAGGATATTTATTCTTTACTGTGCTTGCATTGAGAGCTCTATAGTCAGTTACCAGATGTAGAGTGCCTTCCTTTTTCTTTACAAAGAACACTGCTGCCCCCCCATGGGGATTCAGACGGGCAGATAAAGCCTTTTGCTAGATTGTCCTCAATTTGTGTTTTGAGGGTTTGGGTCTCCATGGGGGAGAGTCTGTAGAGGGGTGCAGGTTTGGGCATGGCTTTGTATAAGTTGATGTCATGTTTGACCTCCTGTTTGAGGGGTAACTATGTGAGTTCTTCTTTGAATACATGAGTGTATTCATTTAGGAGTGCCGCAAGTTCTGGGCATTGGATCTTTTGTGTTTGTATGTTATTAAACTCAGTGTACCTCATTATGTGGAGGGTACTATCTTTAGTTAAATGTTCTGAGTCATCTTGGTTTATGACCTGGACAAATAATGTGTCTCTTAGAATGAGGTCATTGGGTTCTTTGAGGATATTAAAATTGACTCCGTTGCGTTTGATGGTCATGGTCTTTGTTTTCCAACATACGCTGGGGTTCACTTGGATGAACCAGTCCATGCCTGCTATAATGTTGTAGTTTATGTTTTTCATGACAAGTCCTTTGATGGACGTTTGTATGCCTTAGAGGTCAATTCTGAAGGGAGTTTTTTTGCCTTCAAGTAGAACTTTTGATTTATCTACCATTCTGGCGTACTTGAAGTTGGATTTGACAACTGGTATCTTGTACTTGGTTACAAAGGGTTTGCTAACCATAGTTTGTTGTGCACCAGAGTTGAATAAAAAAATTTGTGTATGTGATTTGTAAGTGCATGGGTAGATAAGAAGTTGTGAGCAATCTTTAATTTTCATGTTCATGAAAATGGAGGATTGCAGGACACAGGGGATGCAAGCAGCAAAGTTTGTGTCTTGATACATTTTCTTATCAAGTTGGGGGGAGACAGGGGCACTTAAGCCTGTTCCCCCTCCTCTTTTCCCTGTTCCTCTGTTTCAAGACCTTTGAGGTTAGAGAATGTGGGGTCAGATTCATAGCAGGTTGCTACTTCAGCATTGTTAACTTTGGCGGTGTCCTCTTTCTTGGGACAGGAGCGGTTTGCGCTTTGGCTGAAATTGCCATTGTTGCAATTGGAGTTGCCGTTGTTATGGTTAGTTTTTTGGCATTTGTTGCCATTGGAGTTTTCTCTGCCATTGCTGTTTGAGGAGCGATTGCCGTTGTGTGCAGCATATTCCATGTTTGCGCGTTTTTTTGGTGAACTTGGCTTCTGCAATGAGCGCAGACATGGAGGTATTCATCTCTGGGCGGATGAGGGCAGCAACAGAGGGTTTCATTCTGTTGATTAATGAGGCTCTGGTATGTACGTTATCAGCTTGTGCTGGGTTTTGGATCTTGCAATGTATTTCCTCAAATTTGTTGGTGTAAGCTGCAATAGTGGTCTTCTGAGGAAGATCACTGAGCTGTATTGCAATGTCTTGGAGGGATTCAGTGACGCAGAAGTTGTGGGTGATGTCGGCTTTGAACTGTTCCCAGTTGTCAAGCTGGTTGTCAGTTTGTGAGCCAACCCAGGTGGCAAACCAGTTAGCTGTGGCCTTGTACAGGCGCTTGCTGGCTTCCTGGACCCATTTTCATGGGGGATGCGGCTGGCGCAGAGTTTAGCGGCTGTGTGGTCTAGCCAGTTGATGATGTTTTCTTTGTTTTTACCAAAGAACTTGTTGATACCAATGTACTTGGTGTTGGTAACTTCACCTGTGATAGGTGGTATTGCTTTTGTTTGTGGTTGAAGAGAGCAACTGTATTGAATCATCTTGGCACATGCTTTGGGCATGACCAGACCTTTGAATATGGTGCATCCACTAGGTATATCTTCATTGATGTTGTGGGCGCGGAAGTACCTTTTCCAGGTATCCTGGGATGTGGTCAAAAAACCGTAGCTGCTACCAATGATAAGAAGCGCCTTTTGGGGAAGCTTCAAATATGGAATTAAGAAAGAAGAGAAGTATATTTTATTGGATAATACTTTAGACTTATATAGACTTGACTGTGGCAGGGATTTACTTGGATTGAACCTAGGGGTTGGTCATATGCTGGATGGGTTTGAGCCACTGGATACTTGGACGGTTAGGTGATATTGCTTGGTTACCATTATTGGTATGTTGAACAGTGGATTGGAAGGGGACTAAATCAGGTGATGGCTGAATGTTAAGTAGGTTGGCGGTAGCCAGAATGCTTGTAAATCCAGACCCTTGACAGTTGCAACAACCCTTGGGGATAAATCAGGGGGCCACTTGATTTAACTGATCTATCATTTAAGTTAAATTTTTAACTGTTCCTTGTCTTCTTGGCCAAACCATCTTAAATTCTCCATATTTCTCCATTCCCCCTATTTTTAACTGCAAATCCTTCCTACCAGATGCTATATAAGCCTGGTAAAGTTACTTTTTGCTTTTTTAATTAATAAAGTCTTTTCCTTAAACCACCTTGATACCTACTTATTCTTACATCTCCTTTACTCCAATAGCCATGAGATTACCCAAGTCCTCCCAGTAGGAGCCATTTGGGTAAAAAAGATTGATTTGTTTACTCCTGGTACAGGCCTTTGCAGCCAGAATATCACTAGAAACTAGAGCAGAGTCTAGTTACTCCACTCCCCTACAGTATCTTGATCAGCATTGGCTCCCTGTGATACCAGGTGTCTGGTACACTATCCCCCCCTTGTCCCTAGTACCTCCTTTTACAGAGAAATAGCATATGTTTATGGATAACACCAAGGCTCCAACACCCAAACTATTTCATCCCTTGGCTTTGTCCTTCTTGCTCAGCTACCTGGAATCCTACTTTGTCCTTGGCATATTCAATCCCCTCTTAGGGAGATATTGCTTACTTGGGAAGATATTTCACATGGGAATGGTCTCTGTTCCCATCAGCACATTGGTTACCAGTTTGAATCCCTCCACGGCCATACAGCATCTTGGTGATATGTTTCCTAGCAGAAGGGTTACTGACACCTATTATGACCTGTTATCATCCTATCTGCCAAAAAGTGATTGACCCTGAGTTTCCATCTATCATCATCTTAAAAGAGATAAAATAGCTGCTTATTGATGAGTTTGGGGGACTTAAACCTAGAATCTAAGAATGATAATCTATGCATATTACATATAATCTATCAGAAAACTCTGAAAGTGTCTATTTAGAATTATATGTTAAAGGCCAACAACTAATAACTAGTCAACAATTGACTCCTTGTGAAGCTTATATAGGCTGTGCTCAAGCCCTCAAGCTCAACAAACTCATGTATCTACAACTCAAGGCACATAAGGCTATGATCACATTCATGAAGAGCTTTAGGACCTTACTTTAAGATGTACACCCTACCTACTCTGTTTCTTTAGTCAGAGAGAACCATATCTCCTCTTCTACTGATAATACCTCTCAATCCCTTTGTGTCTTAAACATAGATGCTCAAGAACAGCCTAAGCATGTCAGGGATTCTTTCCCTGACTACCTGAATATTATTGAAAACTTTGGAAAAAACATATTCTCAAACCAAAACAAGAACAAATATTTGAAGGACACCCAATCAAAGACACAACACAACAGACTTAACAATTATATTGGGCTTTTGAAAACCTTTCAGAACAAGATTTGAACCCAGGACGCTGCTAATGAATGTATTGTTAGTACAGGATCATCACAAACCTTTGATTTACCTTTTTATTACCTTTTAATTTAATTGGTTTTTGCTTTCAAAACGCCTTTTGAATTTGAAAGTGTCAATACTAAGTCTGTAAACGTCACTTACTGCTTTGCGTCTGATTGGCTGCTTAAAGCCTTCCAATCAATTGGTGACCTGCTCTCTCTGCTTTTAGGCCAAGCTCTGTACTCTTTGATACTTAATTTTCTGCATGTATACCGCTTAATTAGCCTAACCATTGTGAGATCTTTTTGGTTCCTCTGCTTACACCATGCTAGGTTGGAAATGATTAATCAATTATTTAAGTTGCACTTAAAACAGGTGATTTTAAAATGATTGACTCAGGTAAATCATCTCATTTCCCAAACTCCTCTCAAATGTTTAGCCTTATTTTCAAGCTATATAAGCTCCAAACCTTTCTTCAATTCAAATGTTCTAACAATAAAGATTTATCCTACTCCTTGCTACTCCTTCATTTTCTGATAAAACCCATTTTTGAAGCCATGAGAAGAATTATATTCCTATTCTGGTTTCTAGCTTACTCCTTGCCAGTGGTATCAGCCTTAGAAAACCCAACACCTACAGCTGACTGGTACAACTCTTCTCCAGATGACGCCCACCAAAAGGAATCCCTCGCCCATGGATGGTTCAAATATCCTTCTGGACATTGGGGACATAAATTCCACTATGGCTGTTTGTTTACTGCACTGCCTACTGAACCTACTCTGGTTAGACCTTACGCCTCTCTTTACCTCTTGAAGTTTTTGGTGGGTTACTATCTACTTGGTTATTTCAGTTTTATGTTTGGAAGATTCACTTACCTAGGACACCTTAGACATCTCACAATGGTCACAGTTCCTATTGGCTCGGTAATAGCAGGTTTAAATGTAGGGGCTTTGGCCCATCAGCTAGGGAGCTTATTCCCTGCCAAGCGGGTCCCTGACTAAGCAATAAGGATGCAAAAATTGTAGCCAAGTGGAGATCAGTTCCACATCTGCACCAAACCTCAATTTGAGGAGTCAAATCCCATAGATCAAGCAGGAAAAGAGAAACCAACCCAGAGACACATTTGGTTGACAATCAATCCCAGTCACCCCCTCATCCTCCTCTTCTACTAATTATCCTAACTCATAAGCTCCTCCTATTACACAACATCTATGATGACTCTGAACAAGAGCATTCAGATGTAGAGGAAGCTAATGTCAATGATAAATCTTTCTTGAATGTGCCTAAAACGGTGGCTGTTTCTTACAAGTTGTTCTCTGACAAGACCACTACAACCAAAAAGTTTTTTCCTGAAGCCAAATAAGTTGTTGTATGTCCTTAATTAACACAATCCAAAGGGGCTCCTCTCCTTATGGAGTTCTCAGAGGATGCCACAAGACTTTCTGATGCTGACTTCAGTAACATATAAGTATTACTCCCTCTTCAGGAAATTTAAAAGTAATTTCCTAGGCTTCACTGTATGATTGGTAAATGGGAAAAAGAGCTATCAGAAGCACATTAATTTGTAGAAGTCCTCCCCTTTTGGACAAACTATCACATGAGTTTAAAATTAATTTAAAAGTTTAAGATTAAAGCTGTTTGAAACATGTTCTCCAGTCATTTTGTCTTCTCTAAGCTTGTCAAGAAAATCAAGCTGGCTCCTGATATCAAATACCATAGTCCTAATGAAATGCTGGCTTATCCATGACACAAGCAATTGGCACTGTTGTGATCCATATGAGGAGCTGTTTTGTAGGAAAGGGCTTTTTATGGGCCAAATAAATATTGAATTCCTAATACAGGTAAATTTAGCTTAGTTTATTGATATATCTAGCTCTGGGAAATGGGGAGTAGTGATCTAAGTCTTGGGATGTAATAGGATGACCCTGGCTAGTGCTTTGGAAGGATAGAGAAGTTGTGGCTACCCTGGGATAGATGTGCTGAAATAGCATTGATATCCTGATACCAACTGGGGTTAGAATACAGTTGGGAAACTTTACCAAGGATGTAGGTAAGGTTTCTCTGTCTATGACTTAAGGGTAACCTTAAAGAGCCCTTAAAATTTCAGGGCAAGAATAGATGGCCCAGAATGATTATTAGGGTAGCTTTTCAGAGAAACAGCTGTAGGACATGATGATTTAGAGGTTTCTGAGAAGTAAAGTTGGCTAATTTGTACCTTAAAGCTTGAGCTAATCATTTGGGTGAGTAAAAAAGTGTAGTGAATCATGTATGCTTACTTCTGATAGCCTAAAGTGTAGGTCACTGATGGGGGACAAGTCTAGGTTGATGCACATGTGGAGACTTATTGCCTGAGTCTGAGGTGTTGACTAGTGTAGACTTCCAAGATAGAGAAGCCCAGATAGAGAATCTGTTGAGAGAAGCAGAGGGAAGAAGCAGAAAAACTAGGTAAAGATCATCTATAGTAGTTAAAAGAGAAAAAAGAGAAAGAAAAAGCAGAAAAGATTTTAAAAAACAAGATATAAATATATAAAAGCTGAGAAATAAAGAGAATATCAAGGAAATAATTGTCAGGATTTCTGGATATTGACTAATTAACAGATTCAACAAATTGACGCGGGCCAGCAGTTAATCACTCTTAGGAATGGTTTCAACAAAATAATGTGAGCTGTGGGATTGTGGAATCAATGATCAAATCATATCCTGGCATCAACAAATTCATGCATTGCAATTAATGAATGTAACATAAAATTACTGTCCATTAATTAGTTCACCTCAACAACCACCTCAAACGGCAACAGCGCCCATGTTGACACTTTTAATGTCAACACTATAGTAAAGTGACGACCCAGTTTTACTTAATGTTGTTTCCTGGATGTTGACACTTTTTTAATTAACAAAACACTTTACCCTGAACATTTTTGACATAAAAAATATTTTAAAATACATTATTATACTAAAATGCCCCCAGAGAGTTCAAACCTGCAATAAAAAAATCACCATAATTAATAAGAATAAGGGGATATAATCAACTATTTTTCAATTTACTATGTAAATTATACTCTTTATTATAAAATTATTTTTATTCCCATAAAAATTAAAATTTCAATGAACCAAAAATAAAGATATTTAATATATAATAATAACTACAAAATATAAGAAAATTCTAAATTCAAATTTATTATACTTCATATAAGCATAACTGAAAAAATCTTATAGCTTAAAGATAAATTAACAAAATATAAGATATTTCTTACTAAACCACATTAAAAATCTATCTAAAACTTACCATTTATACCTAAAAATATTACTACTATCCAAAAAATAAAAAATTAAAAGTAAATAATGTATAGTCAAAGCAAAGCAAAGTTTATTTGGCTAATTAAAGCCACCAGCAAGAGCAGTGGCAACATCTTCAAGGTACTTCTTAATCTCTGCCACCTTATATTTTTTCTTTACCACCTTCTGCACGTCCTCCTGGTAGTCCTGCTCCTTTGAATTTTGCTTCTTGGGGGCCACCTGGTTGGCCAGGTCACAAAACTTGGAGACAGTCCAGGCCTGCTCCTCCTGCAGCTTCTGGAAGAACTTGTTATATTTGGGGTTGGACCCAAACTTCACCTTCAGGTGCTTGTGCCAAACCTCAAGGCTAGAGGTGGTCTTAATCTCCCCCTTGAGGCAGGCGCCTTGACAGTTCCAAGGGGCAGTGGCCCTGCTCTTACCTCTCTGGGCAGTCACCTTCTTGCCCACCCATTGGCGCTCAAAGTGATCCAGGTAGCCTTTGAAGATGGTGGAGTGCTTCTTGATGTAAGCATCCTCCAGGAGGGCCTCAAAGCCAAGCCCAGTATGCTCTGGGCGCACAAAAGCCAAGGCAGCAAACTGAGTCTGGGCAAAGCAGCACTTCCCCTTACCATTGTTAAAATACTTCTCAAAAAGGTCCTTCTCACTCTTGAGATTCTTGACAAGGGCCTGCCTAAAATGGAAGAAGCAGCCCTGGACTTCTCCATTGAAAGTGGCCTCAAAGGCTCTGAACTGAGCCTGCTTGTCACAAGTGACAAATTCTTATCAACTATGCTTATTGAAAGGCCTCAACTATGGGATTCAAACCCTGGCTCCCTGCGGGCCGCCTGGCTGCCCACAGTTTTTTGGGCTTGGATCAGAGCAGGATTTGACTTCAGAAAATCCTTTGAAGCTTGATAAATCTAATTCACCTACATCAATACTCCCCACACTAAAGGTTCTTGTTAACTCAACCAATCAGCAGGCAGGCCCAGCCACAGATCCCAGAATAACTTGGGCCCATACAGAAGGGGAAACAGAGAACCTTCCCATAGAACACAGGCCACCCAGAGACAACCAATCCCACAACCTGACTAGGAAATTTGAGCATTCTCAATTCAAGCCAGCCAATGGAATAACCCCCATGATTGATGTCACCAAAGACTGGGAAGACCTGGTGAACAGGAAAACCTGGGCCACAGAATTTTGTGAAAGTTTTACCATGACAGATGGGCATACTTATACCCTGGACCGCCAGGAAGATGCCCATTGCCATTCTTGCAATAAAGTGACATGAACCTTTGGTTCAACCAGATCATACCATACTTGTTATTAGTTCTATTTTATTTACAGCCTACGTCTTGCGGTTCTGCCCCCCACACTCACCTACCCCAAGAAACTGCGGACCAGCTGCCTGACCTTTACTGTCCACCAGGAGCTCCCTTTGGCCCATTAAATTTCACCAAGTACCCACCCAATCCAGTGTATTCTGAGTTTACTCTAGAGGAAATCCTGATCCACAACCCTGAAGCTAGAGCTAGAGAGACAGAAGTCCTTTACAGAGAAGGCACCAAAATTATCTGGCCCCCTCTGCTATTCCAAGACAAGTATAATTTCTGGCCTGCATATTTGGTTCCAATGACACCATCCCTCACCCTGTGGCCCAACCACATGCAAGAATCTGTTGCCACTGATGAAACCACCTCCACCCAGATATTTGGGGTGATGTATATCACCCTCACAGGGTTGATTGATTCTATGGTGCCTATAAGCAACCTTGGGAAGTCCTTGGAAAATTGTTATCTTAAATTGTAAAGTTAGCCCCAATCTTGTGGTGGGCTCTCCCTACTGGGCCCGCGGGCTGTCTGCCTGCAAGTTCTCAGGAACCCCCCACTGGTTGGATCCCTGATACTGCTTGAAGTCCATTATGATAACCTTTGGCCCAAGTGAGCATGTATGAGCTAGCTGCTCAGTGGCTATGGTGGACTCATCCTTCTCAGCGGAGGAGGGATTTGCCCTTGTGGCGTGAGTGGGAGGGGGGAGCTGGTTGGTGGGAAGGGAGCTCAAAGCATCCCAGACAATCTTGAAGGCTCTGGTGTAGACTTCAGTCTTGGCACCAGGAAGGAGAAAGAACACAAGGGGGATGACCTGGTCATTAAACTTCCCATGCAGGACCCAAAGCTGCTTAAATAGGGAGGGGCAAGTAGAAAATGTGCTGTTGCACAGCCAGGTGGTAGAAGTGTTCAGCTGCTCCAGGTTTTGGGTTGTGGCGTAGGCTATAATCCTATCCTCTATTTCCTGCCCATTGTCATAGAGCAGGAATATCTCACCATCCTTCATCTTCTTGAGGGCATCTGTGAGGATAAGGTCCTTGATGCTGGTGGCACTCTTGGCCAGGAGATTAGAGGCTTGACACCTATCACTTACAAACTTGACCAACTGATTGTGAGTTGGAACCCTCTTCAATTTGGTTGGGGAGAGGTAATTGCAAGCAAGCACGGCCAGCTGGGTGGCAGAAAGATCTTTGGAGGTGGGCATCACCTGCACCAGATACCACTTGAGAAGGCGGGCTATGGTGGTATTTGGCATGATGCAGGTATGCTTGCCCTTGATGGTTTGGACCAGGTCCCAGCGCTCAGTGTTGAGCTGCACTGGGCAGGAGCGGTCCTTGCAGGTGTAATGGCAGCTCTTGAAGCCCTGGTTGGCATTGTTGCAGCTAAAGATATACCCATTGGCCACCATGGCTGGCCCACCCTTTACACTCATGATTAGGAAGTATTTGGGCAAAGAAGAGAGAACCTTGAATTTGCTGTCAACGTTGCAGATGTTGTGGGCCAACAGAGGGTCACAGGGGCCAGCAGGAGCATGGCAGAAGCCAGGGAAGTAATTGGGGCAGGGCTTTGAATCATCCCCAGATGAGCTTGAAGGAAGGGAGTTTGGCGGGGGTGGGGAAGCAGAAGGGGGCTTATTGTGATGCTCCTCATGTGCAGGAGACTTAGTGTTGTAACTGTGCTGTTTTAGCAGAGTTACACAGAGAAAAATATTTAAAAGATGGATAATAATCTTTATTGTGAGATAGTGATTATATAGTTCATGTGAATCAAGGATAACAGGAACATGATTGGTGATCACACAGTTGGATGATGAAGGGGGTGGCTTGATCCTGGTAATGAGTCAAGCACCAAAACAAGGTATCCACCATGAAGCATCATCATCTGTTCATGTTGTTGGATTTGGTAATTTGAGCTGACTTCCTAGTCTGGCTTTGAGTGACCAGGTAATTGGATTGCGGGTCACAAACCCGCTTGGTTGGAACCTTGCTGGCGGTTCAAGCCTGCGGTTTTGACATTATCTTTGGGTGAGGTCTTTTTGCCTTGCCGCTTCTTCTTGGTTGGCTCCTTGTCAGAAGCTGATTTGTAGAAACTGTGCTCTGTAAGAGAGCCATAAGTTTCCTCTCCCCCAGTGGAGTGAGCAGGGCTCTTCTCAGGAGAGGGCTCAGGGGAGGGCTTTGGAGATGGTTTGGGGGGTGGCCTTCTTTGATGAGACAGGCTTCTTTTTGGTGGGTTTGGCTAGCTTTGAAGGACACGTGGTTTCTTTGGGCTGTTTGGAAGTGTTCTTGTCCTAAAATAATAAATAAAATGGTTTTAAATAAAGTAATGTATGTAAAAAACAAACAAAACAACTTAAAAAGCATACTATATAAAAATTAAATCTTAGATGGCTGTTCTTGGTATTTAAAAGTTAAAAAATACTTGTATAGGTTTTAATTTATTATAGTTTTAAATAAAAATTAAAAGTTAAGATATTTATTTGAAATTATTATATTTTGATATAGATTTTATTTTAATAATTAAAAAATATGAAAGAGGAAAGTTAAAAATACAACATATCAAAAAATGAGAAGTTTTTATTATGTAAAACATAAAGTTTTATATGTGAGAACTGAAAAGTATCAACATTATGAGTGATGATTAGTAAAAAAAGCTGAATTCTTACTGTTGATTACAAAAATTGTAGACATTATTTTTGACAACATTGTCACTGTTGACATTTTTTTGAAAATCTACTGTTTTTTCATAGTACACTTAATTAACTTTAAGCAGGCTAGCAAAAATTAACCGTTTTCTGTGTGTTTTTGTTCACATATAAAAATTAAAAAAACATATGAAAATAAGTAATAAAAGTATCAAGGTTCTTTATTTCTTTATTAAAAATTATATTTTGGGGGTGGTAATATGATATTTTACCATTGCGCTTATATGAAGTTGTTAAGAAGTTGTATTCAAGTATTGAAAAGGGTAAAGTGTCAATAACGTCACTTACGACATTCTTTATATGAGGTGGCATATTAATCTAGGCTTAATTTCACCACTCTAATTTGCTTAACTCCACCCTGGGGGATGATCATGAGCAAATAAACAACATTTACGAGTGTCAACATTATTTTTAATATTAAATTCTATAGTAACTTACATAGTAACTCACGCTTAAATTATTGGATTGCCGTTAGCCACCAATCCACTTAATATATTAAAGCCGTAATAAGTGCCACATAAATATTTATAACATGAAAATTTCAACAATCAAATGTATGTGCACTATCTTTTTCAATATAATAATTCAATAAAAAATATTTTTAAATGCGCACTTATTTTTTTACTGTAGATGCTTCAGTTTTGTTATTAAAAATAAGTTCAGCTTAAAAAGTGTTGACATTGACACTTTTACGTTGTGAAAACAAATAAAAAATAAACTAATTTTTATTAGTAAAATTAAAGGAAAAATCTGGTTAAATCAAGCTTTTTATTAAGGTTAGTATCAAATTGTGTCAAGATGGTCACCATTTTGTTGTGTTTTCTGGGTTCACACCCCTGAACACTTTAAAAAAGAATTAAGCTAGTGCAACTAGCAAAAAACATAGGAAATTTAGAGTTTTGAGTTGACAGTGGCCATGTTGACAAAGTGTTGACATGGCCACTGTTGACATTATTATTGTTGACATGGGCGCTGTTGCCCCTCAAACATGCTTCTCATAATAATTACTACTCTAAACTCTAATGGAATCCTAGAACAAGAGGGCCGTCATAAGAACCGTCATCTACATTACATCTAGAAGAGTCCAAAATGGACTGGGTCATCAGGACAAACACTCTAAGATAAAAAGGCTTGATCATATTGTATTAGAGTAGCTCTGATTAAGTGAAACAATCATCTCTGTGAACTAGTAGCCAACCACTGGCTAGCTAGCCCTGGAAGTGGCCCAGGTAGACAGAAAGGATACCAATCTGTGGAAGATGTCAAGTTAGCCTTCCGTTAAAACCACCCCAAAAAGGCTGGGCCTCCTGCTGTGTTGCCCAAATGCTACTTCAGTCTCTTTTAGCATCATGAGCTAACTCGGATAAAATGTGGGCAGGCAGGCCACCTTAAAGCCAGTCCATTAGAATAAAAGACTGATGATTCCTTATTGACTTGATGATTGATCCAAGTCTTTTTCCCTCAATGAAATCCTCTCTTAGGATTTATTAGTGGAGAGCAAAAGATGATACTGTTGTCATACAGTATAGTTGTCTATAGTAAAATATAGAGACAACTATGAACCTATATCCAGAAGTAGAAAGAAACATCCCTAATTCTTTGGGCCTTGGGCCCTGTCAGACTTGCTACTTCTGATGACAACAAAATATTCTGAGCCAAAGGTTATGCCAAAGTCACAGGTTCTCTGTACTTTCCTAATGTTAGAAGACTTAGGATATCAGCTGGCGGATGATAAAATACCATGCTCTGCAATTTTCTGGCAATTATTAATAAAAAGATTAAATAAAGAAATGAATTAAAATAATAAAAGAAGTAAATAAATTAAAGAATTAAATAAATGAAGAGATTTAAAAATGATAAAAGACTTAAAAGATTAAAATAAATAAAGTGAATTAGAAATAATAAAGTAGGATTTATTAGGAGTAATGAATTGATTAGGTGATAAGGAGCAGGCAGTAACAGCACAGAGAAACTTTGAGAAACAGTGCAAAACATTTTGTTGTGAACTATACAGTAGTTTTAAAACCTATGGCAACTAGCAAAAATACTTCAGATTTAAACAAAATGAACTCAGATTTAAACAAAAGTAACTAATCTGTAAACAAAATTAGAACTCAATGAATTTATATTAATTCAAAATAGATTTGGTCTAATTTCAATTTTGTTTTCAGATGCTTTGATTTTGTTTACATCTGAGTTCATTTTGTTTAAATGTGAAGCATTTTTGCTTATTGCCATAGGGTTTAAAACTACTGTAGCATAGAGCAAGAGCAAGACAACAGGGTGTTTGAGTTTTTCCAAAGGGTTTAGCCCAGGGAAATTGTTCAGAGTAATTAGAAAATCCAGGTGTTTTATTGGCTACAGGCTAAAGCTTGTTTTATCAATGTTTTTTGTTGGTAAAACAAGGAGGAAAGCTTAATAAATCAGGGATACAAAAGGGAAAAGTCTGCCCTGGCTGGCTTTAGTAAGTTAATTAAATTTAATTTATTATAGATGAGAGAAAAACAATGGTTTAAGATTGAGGAAAGAAAAGGATCAGAGAGAAATCAATCGTAAACAAGGGGCTATATAAGGGGTTCTAAGGTGAAAAAAGGGAGAGTATTCAAATAAGGAAGCCATAGAAGGATTCCAGGACAAAGAGCAAGAAGAAAGGAGTTCAAAGCAAGGAGGCCAAGAGCAATGAGTCCAAGATGCAAGGCAAGGAGACCAGGACCTGACACTACAAAACGGCAACATTGGAAAAATTGACTGTAGGGATGCAAAAGTGAGAATCTAAAAAGTGCCAGGTCAACACTTTTTAAATTTTCAAAATTGCTTTTTATAATAAAGTAACCACTTTTTCTTGACTCTTTTAGTTGAGATAATGAATAAAAAGTATTTTATATGGCCATAATAACTTTTAATTTCAGATGAGTTGTTTTAATTTAATTTTAAAATTTTAAAATTTTAAACTTGGCCACTTTTAGATTCTCACTTTTGCATCCCTACAGTCAATTTTGCCACTGTTGCCTCCAAAACCACCCTACAAAACAGGCTACAATACAGAAGATTTCTAAGGGAATCTTCCTTCTGGTTCAAATAAATGCCAATATTAACCCCTAAACCCTTTAATTGATTTCACATATTTTATCATGGATAAAACTTACAACATTTTCTACCCTAACCCAGGAGAAGAGGATGTGTACCAACAGAGCTGGAGGAAGCTCATCACTAGTAAAACTTTGGAAAAGGAATTAAATTGTCTCACTGAGAGACTCAAGATGACCCCCAAATACAAGGATTTCCTGGGAAAGGAGTTCAAGAGATGTTCCTAGGCTGGTACCAACCCAAGGAGGAGAGCACACCTGCTGAGGTGAGGGTTTACATAGGGGATGCTAGGATGGTAATTGGAAAGGTGTTTGAGAAATTCAAAATTCTCCAGGATAAATACAACATATTAGCTAAGGAATTACCTCACTTGGTGAATGACAACCTCTGCCAGACAACACCTGGCATTGAACCAGAAAATTTTTTGGTGTCTGAGGAGCTAGAGCATCACAACAGTCTTTAGATGGTCTATATGTTCATTGAAAGTGAAGATGAAGACAGTGATGTCATCCAAGTGTCAAGTTTATACTTCTGGGAAGTATAATAAACGAAATAAGGGGAAGATTTAAGAAGAGAATGATACTTTATTGAATATGAATATAGAATGATATATAGTATCATGACAAGCCACATGCCGTCCACGTACATCATGGAGATCATGGGGCTTATCTGAGTAATGTTCCTCTTGAGTCACAAGGCTTAATCAAGTTGTGTTCCATTTAGGACCTGGATTGAGTGATCCCTGTCATAGATGGTTAACTGATAATGGTGCCACCAGTTTATTGACTGGGCAGTGAACCACTTGGTGAGCCGCTTGGTGATTTAATTGGGGTGTTAATTCCCTGAGAGGGAGTAATTGAAGATGTTGCAACACAAGTATACCAATATACAGGATAACTTCATGTCACAGAGGATGGAATCCATAGCCTGCTGGAAAGTAGCAGTAGTATTGCACAATCTTTGAGGCATATAAGTGGGGCTTAAAAGCCCCTCATATGTGATTAATACAGCTTTCTCTCTATCTTCTATAGATAAATTTGCTTTCCAATATCATGAAGCAAGATCCACGTCAGAGAACAATTTTGAGCCCCCTACCCTATGTAACACATTGTTAATGCACAGTAGAGGGTAATAATTCTTCTTGATTAGAGAGTTGAGGAGTCTTTAATCCATCAAAATATGGTGAACACCATCTTTCTCTTTAAGGATAAACAAAAGAGAAATCCAGGGGATTTGGGATGGCTCTAGTAGTCCAGCATCCAAAAGTTACTTTAACTCCTTAGATACCTGAGCATCTTCAACCCTTCTACAGAAATAGGGCTTTGCTCTAAATGAAGGGACATCACCCATATAAATTCAATGTATGACTCTTTTGGCTAGACCATAGTCATTGGGGCCTTGAGCAAAGATGTCCAAGAAGTGATCCAGGAGCTTTAAAACCTCAGTCTGTTGTACTTGGGTCATTTGAGGGAAGTTATGAGAAGAAACCAGGGACAAGATTTGTGGCTCAGCTTCTGGCAAGACAAGGTCATTAAATTTTCCAAATATCTGGAGTAAATTAGCAGCAGGTGAACCCAGGAGTCAGTCATGTACAATAAATTTCCCTTTAGTAAATTTAATTGGTGTATCAGTCAAGTTGTCTAATAGCATCTGAACAGGCTCTTTATGGGTGACACCCAAAATTCCAGGGCACAGGCAAGGTTCATTACTTCCCAAGGATTCAGGAGCATATAATTACATGAATTTCTTGACAAGAAACTCTTAAGAATCCTGAAAGTCTACTACCACCTGCAATCTAGGAGGGATAGAGATAGAATGAGAGAGCAAGCAGAGGAACTCTTTACTTGGCTGGGCAAGATAATGGGGGTGACATGAGGTTTGAAGAATGCATCCTGAACTTCAGCAAGAAGATCCCTGTGGGATATTCAGTGCACAAGGCTTCAATCTTTTTCCTGAGAGACAAGCATGCTCCTCAAATATAAGGGGAATATTATAAGTCAAGAGAGATGAAGAACATTCTTTGATATTAATGATGCCATTATACTTTTGAAGGAACTGTGTTTCAATCAAGAGATTGTAGATCTAATTCTCCAAGACCATATCAGGGGAAGACAAAATGATCTTCCCAATTTGGAGGGGGAGATAAGACTATGCTCCAAAAGTGCAATTGGTCAACAACCCAGCAGTACACTAAGGCTGATTTTACATAAGGTCTGTAGAAAGTGTGAGCTTCTTATTGAGTTTAGAAGAGACCACGTTAACAGGGGATAAAATATCTAGTATGGCTTTAACCTCCACCTTTTGAACAGCTACTTCTGCCCACATGGTGTCCCTTCTAAAAGAAGGCAGAATAGTTAGTACCTCCTTAGATGCAGAAAGTTCATTCTCTTACTTCTCCATAATACAACAGAAAGCTGTTATTTCCTTGTACACTACCTGAAGGAGAAGAGAGACTTGTACATTTTAGAATATAGCTTCTGATAACTCATCACTTTTAGCCAAGGTCTCAACTCACACAGGCCCGCAACTGGATTGGGCAGGGCAGGCAGGGGCAAGTAACTATCTCTCAAGAAGCTGAGAAACCAGGTACTACTTTGATAGTAGTTTTTTCATGAGTACAACTTGTAGGAGACAGGTATGGTCTTAGATACTGACAGTACTATATACTCATGTCCACCAGGTTCATTTTCTTCTTAATCACCAGATTCACATTCACTAGGCAAGTCATTTAAGAGATGTAAGATGCAAGGCGTAGTAGGTGAGAATACAGAACCAGGGGCAGTAGGGGCAGTCAGAACAGCAATAAGGTGAAACTGAAATGTTAGTCAACAGAGAGCAACTCCACCTCTAAGTTGACTGGGCTTTTCCCAACTGGCTTCTAGGATCTTCACCTTCTACCTTTGGGTTGGTACAAGCTCAAGAATGATGACCCACAATTATGCAATTATAAAATCCCTGTTTCTTAGGTTTCTTATTGTTGTCAAGTGTTATAATTTGAGGAGTCCAGTTGTCTTGACTAGTTGAGACAGAGTGTGTCTCTCTAATCACAAGGCTAGTGTGAGTCAGATGTATATCTTGCAAGAGGGGCTTGATTCCCTTTATTAAATACAGCATTGGCTTATGATCCTTGAAGTACAAACATTGGATTTGATTAACTTTAAGGGCATTAGTTCAGGCAGTGTAAGCTTCTTTCACAGTGAGCAGGCAGCTAGTAACTAACTGTGGCCCTCCATATAGAAGCAATTGGAAATCTCAGCAAGAGTTTCCTTGGGATTGAAAGAAATGTGCATAAAGGCATCCTTTTGACTTCTAAGATTAAGTCCCCTCCAAACTCCTTGATCAACATCTCCTTCATCTGGGCCCAAGTGGTGATGTTAGCTAGTTCAGGAACAACAACTTTTTGGCATGTAAAATGAAGACAGGTAAGGGAATTTTCTTTCTTAAGCTTTTCAGGTGCTTAAAACATTGCTGTCTTATAGATAGTGAATAAGTCAGCAATGGTTGAAGTCTTGGGATTAAACACCTGTTTGAGAGACAGCTTAAAGTTAGGATCAATGCCAAAATTAGCAGAACCATTTGAACTATCCTGCAAGTTAGAGCTAAGTATATGGATCTTGGGGGTAAACTCATCCCTACTCTCAACAGAAAGTTAGAGATCCCATAATTGCTACACAATCTCCTCTAAGTTAGTGAGAGTGTTTGCCTTTTGAGATCCTGTCTCACTGGTAGTGTCAAAACAGCAGTCTCAACCCGCCAACAAGGTTTTGAGTAAGCAGGTTTGTGACCCACAACCCAATTATCCAGCCACTCAAAGCCAGACTAGGAAGTCAACTCAAATTTTCAAATCCAAAAACATGAACAGATGACAATCCTTGCAGTGAATACCTCATTTTGGCGCTTGAATCATTACCAGGACCAAGCCATCCCCCTTCATCATCCCACCATGTGATCAACGCTATCATGTTCCTGTTATCCATGACCCACATTAGCTATATAATCATTATATCTCAATAAAGAATATTATCTAGTTTCCAAATATTTTCCCCTTGTAACTCTGCTAAAACAGCAGAGTTATGACAGAAGCAGTGGCCACCCAAAGAGCATCATATATTTATACCTGTTGCACAGCCACAGTGGCACAAACACCATTAATTTGGGAAGCCAGCTCTTGAGTTTTTCCAGTAAGGGGTGACAACTGATTTTTCATACTCTTGGTGAGTTCACTCTTTTATTGCAGATTGGTATCAAGGTCCTCTTAATTGTGGATAATCCCCTCAAAATCCTGAAGTAAGTTGGCAATAAGGGTAGCACACTTAATCTGAGGTTCCCTTTATTTCCCAGGGCAACAGCCTTCTTCTTTGACAGGAGGAGGGGTGGTACCAGAAGACACCATGGTGGTACACAAATCTTCAACCTCATCTCTAATCCCAGCCATCTACCTAATCAGCACAGTAACTTGTGGATCAGGTGTAGTTGGAGGGAAAGCTGTGGAAGCTTGAAAAGCCTGTTATTAGGTAGTGGCGTTGAGCTCTTGAATGGCCTCCCATATCTCCTGTAGTTCAGAGTTAGGTTCACTAGAAGAAGGAGTATGTAAATTACTGTCAGGAATATCCCTGATATAAACCAGATCCTTACTGGGGTGCAATGCTGGCAAAGAATAGAGGGACTTCCTGTCAGAAATAAAAAATTTAATGAGGATTTCCCCCCTTTAATTAGGGAAAATAAAAATAAAACAAGAAAAAATAGAACTCAATCAATACTGGATTAATTTATCATCTGGGCAGGCGCCCACCACGCCTGCCAGCACCCTCTGCCAACCCCCCATCACCCAGCCAGCCACCAGCGGGCCTCCTGACATCCACCTGCTCACTCATCCTGGCACCAGCGGGCCCACCAGCCCCCTGCCGCCCAGCCAGTTGCCAGCCTCCCACCTGCTTGCTCCCCAAATCCCAGCCAACTGCCAGTCACCCACCTGGGACCCAGGCCCCACCCCATAGCCAATCAGAAGCTCTCATAACCTGCAGCCAATCAGAAAAGTCCCTGATTGTAGAGAAAAACATTGATTTATTCCTGCCCTTCTTCTGAAGGGCAAATCCAGGGTTCAGATTCTACAAATTATCCTGACCTTTCAGAAGATGAGAAAAATCAGGTTTCAAAAATTAAGAATAATTTAACTCCAAGCCAATGGGATTCAGGGGATCAAATCACATTGTTGAGTCCAGACCCAAGTCAACCTAAGCCTCCCAAAGTAAAAATAGAATTTGAAAATCCCATGAGCCTTCAGCATCCCCTGACTCCACTCCCAGGGAAAACCATCGGCTTCAGTCAAGAATGGCCAAACCCCCAACAGATTGTCAAGGAACAAGAATTTGCCCACCTGCCCAAAACCCAATTCCCAATCACCTTGTACAAACTTTTGGGCTCCCCAATCCCTTGCTTTCATTCCCACTTGCAAATCTTTGCACAAGGAAAAGCACCATAAATAAGGGATCCCTCCTCAGTAATAGCTTGTGCTATTATTTAGTTTAATACCCTCAATAAAGATAATCTTACTTAAAACCTTTAAGTCTACTTTAATTAGTTTTCCCTAGCCAACCACCTCTAATCCAAGGAAGATGAATCACTTCATCTTCACAGCTGTACTCACAGCTTCCCTTGGGATTGGAGGATATCAACAGGTACCAGAGTTCTTTGGCCCTTCACCTAAGGGTTAGAACATGACTACCACTATGATCCTGGACAGCTCAATTTTTTCCACACTGGTTCTTGGTCTCCCCTGGTATCTCCACACTCCACCCTGTCCATTGTGGTGTATACCTTCATGTATTATGTGCTGACCTACTTTGCAGGGAGCTTTAGGAGATACAACATCCACACCAAGGTCTTCCGGTGGTTAATGACTGTCTACCCTATTATCACCGCCTTGACTGGCTTCCAGTTCTCCAATCTCCTTCCATACCTTCTCCAAGTAGTACCTATAATGCCTGGGTATTACAATTACAGTTCTCAGGTTTGAAGTGTTCCTTGACATAGTCCTTGAGTCTATGGAACTCAGCTGACTGTTCTGCTTGCACAGATTGGGCAGCTGTCTGATCCATGGAGATAGAAGAAGCTAAAAAGGCCCCCAGTATTCCCATTTGACTATCCAATTGATTGCAGAATTTTTTTAGCTGTTGAATTAGATTATCTAGACCAGTTCCCTTGTGAAGTTATACTGGCTTCAATAGACTCACACCATGTAGCCTGGTCAACCTTGTACCTTGGGAAGCAATCACACACATAATTTTGAAGGGAATTACAAATAGCATCTACTGTATATTACAGGTGCTGTTGTACTAGAAGTGAGTTGTGCTGATTGACAGATAATAGCAAGAGCAAGGTATGAGCCCATTGTTGAGAGGCTAAAAATTGATCATAGTTATTACAGGAAGCAGATAGCAGCACATTTAACTGGAAGAATTGTGAGACCAGGAGTAACTGATGATGTACAAACACATATTGAACAAAATGGTAAAAGGTGTTCTCATAGCACTCAGGAACTTGGTATGAAATTGAGCCACATCATTGTTTTGGTGCTCTTGCTACTGCAAGTTAGAATAGTTGGTTGGTTGGTTGAAAGACTAGGAGACAGAAAATGGAGTGGGAGACAAATCTATCAGTTGGTTGATGAACTGGGTACAGTATCAGTTGGAAACCAGACAGTTATTTGGTTGTACAAAGGTAATCAAACCAAGAGAGCTACAAAGGGTTTAGAGTAGTAACTATGACAACTACTCTAAAGCAAATCCTCAAGTAGCAACTTCTAGTCAAGCTAATTGACAATACAGTCAGTATGAGGAGACTAGCCTTTGTAATCCTCAAATTATACACTCAAATAATAATTGATGATGTAGCTAAAATAAGGGGGGTATAAATGTGTGTATTTATTAATATAAGAAGAGGGGTTTATATACTACAACTTACTTGATAAATCAAGGCAAGCTGGTCATTTATAGGGTAGAGGAAGGAGGAAATGAATGCCAAACAGCTGGTGATCAGCACAGCAAACAGGGGAAGGTGAGAAAAGCCCCAGAGGCACAAGAGGGTTACTGAAGGCTCAAAGTTGGGAAAGTCGGTTGATAACTGCAGTCAGTTAACTAATCAGGTGGTAAATTAACTCCTCTTTGTGTAACTTTCAATCCAGAAGCTAGTTGGTGACTTGGGCAATCTGGAATGACTACTTCATTTGGAAGAAAATCAGGATCCCTTACTATCAGGAAGTAACCCAATGACAATCAGTATTTGAGCAATCAACTGGTGATAAGTTTCACCACAAATGTTAACCATCATAAAACAGTACTCAGACCCGTCAAAATCAGTTTTGAGCTTAGACCCAATGATATTCTGAGGATAGTTCACCTTGAGCTAGTAAAAGTGTGGCTTCTTGTATTTGATCAAGGGTAGGCATCTCCATGAAGATAGGCTTTACATGTGGCTGAAGCAAGACTACCACAGCAGAGGGAATATAAGGAGGGTCTGAGATGTCCTCTTCCAAAGAAAGAAAGGAAAAAGTAGGCAAAATGCTGCTGGCAGAAGGAGGGCAGGCAGAACCAATGAATGTGGTGTCAGGGGGCGTGAAAGAGAGGCTTTTTGCCCCTGTAGTAAGCACCATTTTTGAGTTGTGCTTTGTTAATTGACATAGTAAAGAACTTTGGAAAAGTCTTAAATACGTAAGACTTGAGGTTCTGGCTTTGAGCCTGTTTGATCTGATTATTAGTAATTGATAAATTGCTAGCAAATATAATACAAGCACTGAAGATTTGATGCCAAAATCAATGAGCAAAAATGTAATTATTTTATTGGAAAAGATGAGTTCAAATTTATACCCAAAGGTTTAATCCTAGTATCCTTAGTGGAGATACTCCAAGTGACAGGAGGCAGGTAGAGATCTGGAAGGCTCAGGAATAGATATCAATCCATATCTGGGTAAGGAAAACCCCTCAGGGCAAAAGCAAAAGCGGAGGTGTTGTGTTTGGATCTTGGGGACAATATCCAAGAGGACACAGTTGGAAACTTTTTAAGAAAGGTTTGAGGTTTGAAGTTAGCCTTGGATTAGCCTTCAGGGCAAAATTAAGGGGACATACAGTAGTTTTAAAAGCTATGGCAAAAACCAAAAATGCCTCAGATTTAAACAAAATGATTTCAGATTTAAGAAAATTCCAACTATCAGGTTAAAATATACACCCTTTTAACAGAAATTTTTGGTGTTAATGGACAAAATGGGTCAATACAGCAAAGAATTGCTCACATGCCAAGCAAGACTATTCAAAATACAATCCAAAATACATTGATTCACAAAAAAAATGATGTGAGTTGACCTTTGGTGTACATATATTTACCATGTGAATTGGTGACAAAATACACCCACACATAGTGAGTCAAAACTAAAACCAAAACCAAAGCACAATAGCAACTCAATATGTAAACAAAATCACTCAAATGTTGTGTGCAATGGATTATAATCAAAAATTATGCCAAGGTATCTAAAATAAGGCACACAATCTGAGACATAAATTTTAAAAATAATGTGTTGGGTGCTTAATTTGATGTAAAATCTGGGAAAATGGGTGGAAATTTTTGGGTATTCTAAAATGGGCATTGTAAAACCAAAAACAACTAATTAAGAAATAAAAAATCTATAGTCATGATATTGGGTGGGGAAAACTCTAATTAAATATCCATATTCAGATAAAAAGAAAAAACTAAAATTAGGGAGTAACTTAATTGAAATTTATTTAATATTTTATTAAATTATTAAAATGGAAGGGACATAACAACAGAGTAACAATGGACCTATTGTGCACTGTGGTTGCCCCCGCAGGTCAAAGAACAGAGTTAGTGCAACACAATTGCCTACTCAGGAAGGAGATGGGAGAGGAGAGTTCCATAGTGATGCTGCACTGATACAGCCAGTTCAAGGAGAACAAGTTGCTAGGGTGCAGAGCATCAATCCTTGGGTCCCCAAGATGATCCAGAAGTCCACTAAGGTTACCACAACCAAAACAGTTAGAAACAAGGAGGTAGAACTTACTTTTTATGTGTTTGACGTTGTTTACTGCCAAGAGTCGGTCCTGTCAGCTATGCTGGAGAAGGTTAAGTCTGTACTTGACACTAGCTATGAGCCCTACATCATTGATGGCAACCAAGAAGACACTGGCAAGCCCAAGCTCTATAGAACCACAGAGGGCCAGTTGGTGTTAAAGAAAGTTGCTGTGTTATATATCAAGGTGCCCATGTTTTGCGCGCCAGTCAGCAATCAGGATCCCAGTTTATCTGAGCCTACTAAGCCCGCTCAGAAGTGCATCCCAGATATCAAACACATCATCCTGCTCAAGCTAATGTGTGAATCTGGTGACTACAAGGCGGCTGTAGCCATTATTGGAGTGGATCCCAAGTAAGCCAGCAAGACCTTCCACAAATTCATCAATACTGGCTGTGTCCTTGCCGCGGAGAAATCCTTACGTGTTTCTACCATGCTCACCAAGGAGCACAAATGGGCAATTTGCCAGTGGATAACCTGGGATTGTCATCTTAAACTGGCAAATATACAGGTCATGGTCAAATTTACTTTTGGGGTTGCAGCCTCAATTTCCTTTTACTACCATCTGATGAAGGGAATGTGCTTTTCCTGCAAAAAGCTTGGGGTATCTCTGTACAATTGGAATAGCCCAACTAATGTCAAGACCTGGAAAAAATACGCAGAGGCATTCAATGCCCTCAAAAACAAGGGGATCATCAGATTCTACTATATCAATAAATCAGCATTTGCCTCATCTATGTACAATTTATATGGGTATGTTCTAAAAGGCTCCCATGATGGGGTGGCTTGGCGTGCTGCAGTCCAAGCCACAGCATATTCTATGGTGGCTCTCCTTGGCCTAAAAGAGATCAAGCTTTATCAAATGAGATTGGGTTCTCAACAGCCGTACCTTCTTGTCATTCCTCTGATTGGTCCAGGAGCACATGAGGCGCATGAGCCTGGGCCTTACCAATATAATAGTACTGGACAATGTTGGTCTCCACAAGGTGGCAGATATTCTTGAGGAATTTCCATCAATTGACACTAGCATTGCAGTGGGCCCCCAGCAATTGGCCATGGAAAATTTGCACCTTCTCTTCCTCCCTGCCTATTTGCCCTTCCTAAATCCCATCAAGGAGGTCTTTGGGTGGCTAAAGCAAGTTGTCAAGCAAGGGATCCCAACTGGGACCGAGGATCTCTTTGATTTTCTGCAGGCTGGGATCCACACCCTTCCAGCTGAGACTGTGGCCAAATTCTATGGCCACACTGATTTGTTCATCCTTGTGTGCCTTGCCCAACAGCCAATCAATTAAAGACTTAGTGTGTCTGACTTTTTTATAATCTCAAATTTACTATTTAAGATTTATTAATTATCATTTTATATTTAGAAGCTTCCAAGCCTGCAATCACATTCAGTGGGACCATCAATGAAGGTTCATGATTTATTTATTTTATATTAAATTATTTTATTATAACTTGTGCTGGCTATTCCAAACACTTGATACTGGATTGAACATATATATTTATATCACTATTGTCAAATAAATATAAAAATTAAATTTAAAAAATTAAATATAAAGTGCTCAAGTTAGAAATGAATTTTATTAACATAATCCATATGCTTTTATGAAGACCTTCTCCAGGATTTTTTTAAAGTATATTTCACTAAAAAAATTAATTTAAAAATCAATCATAATAAAAATAATATATAGTGTAAAGATGTTTATTTGTATAGAGAATATATCAGGAACACCTGTAATGGGTTCTTTGATATGTACCCACCCAGCAATGGAGGTGGCACACAACCTCCACTGCCACACTGTATACAGTGGATAAACCCTGATTTAAGTATTCTAGGCAACTTGTAAAAGGCAGTAGTGTCAGGTGGGAATGAAGCAGCAGCTTTTCAGGCGGGGCTGCAGACCCGTAAATTCCAGACAGGACCAGGGCGCCCTGGATAACATGGTCAACCAAATTGTAACCTGGGGGGACCTTCTTCATGTCCAGGGAGAGCCTGGAGACATCAATCCCAAGAAGGACCCCATCCAGGTCCTCTACGCTGGCACCCATCCTAAAGAAGAAAAGATATCCCATGTAAACCACAAGGTGAAGCCTTTGCTGGGGAAAGGCTTCTGTAAACTTGTACAGTTTGTTGTATTCAGCACTAATCTTCTTCTCATGTTTGATCTTGCCAAGGGGAGACCTGTCTCATCTGCACTCCAGGCCAGCCCAAAGTCTGCCAGGAGGATTTTAGTCTTCTTTGTGGCTATTGCATCTGCAACAGCCAATTTCCCCACTACGCACCTGAAGTTATCAAGGAGATAAAAGAGTGTATTCTCCAATGGGAAGCAGAAGCAAGCAGCCACATGATCCTGGCCCATCTCTGGTATGTTCTTGAATGGAAAAGTTGCCAGGACGTCCCAAACAAGCTCAATGGAGTTCACACAGTAAACTCCACTGAGGGATACTGGGTCCAAGTGGACCAATTAGGCATCCTTGTAGGCAGTAACTGCCCACTTGGATGCCCCTTCCCATGTGTCAGCTCAGCTAAAGCCTCCTGCAACATCAGAAAGGTCCCGTGAATTCTGTCTTCAAGCTCCTGCAAGACAGGGTGGACAGAAATAGCTGCTTGGCCATGTGATTGGCATAATTGTCATAAAAGGTGGCAGAGACAAAGGGGACTAGGACTTGGAGTATTTTTCTGTCAATGTTTTCTATAAAAAAACAGTTAAGTATTTTCAAATTTTTATTAATTTTTTTATTAGGTTACCTTCTTCTGTCATTTTCTTGCCCACAGCCTCTGCTGGTCTGGCCATCTTTTGTGCAACCAGCTTTACAGGCATCTCAGTGTCATCCTTGCAGGACCTCTTGGTTGGGTTAAGATGTTCATACATCTCAGGGTCATTGGTCCAGACAAACGGTGCAGAAAGGGCATAGGACTTGAATTGTAAGCCCTCCACAACTGTCTTTTGGATGTTAAGAAGACACTCAATGGTCTTCTCAGGGGTTTCAGGTATTTTGGCCATCAAGGCCTTGGCCAACACCTTGTTAATTTTCTTGCCTTTGAGTACAGCAGACTTTACTTTTTCTTTGACCTTGCAGTCAAGCTCCTTGATTTCAGCAATTGCTGAGTTGAGGTCTTTTAGTAGCTTTTCAAGTTCTCTCATTGATTTTTTACTAAACTTTTCATATATTTTCATATCTTTCACCCCAATAAAATACATGTGGTTCTGATACTATTGCCTCTTTGCTTATACCTGTTTTTTTCCCATTTACTACAATATCTCATCTTTTTACCCATTGTATGTATGTTTTACGCTTATCTCAAAATGTGTTATTTGCTTTGTGTTGACATCGTTTCCTTAATTGCCATATTATTTTTATCACCCAAACACAGCTCCTTGTGAAAATATTAGCAACAATTTAGAGATCAGCTAAATTTAAATTAGAAACTTATAAGTTTATTGTTTTTAGATAAAGTTGCCGCTGATCCAAATTCAAAACATTAATGATAAACTTTAAGCCAATCAGGAGCCTAGTGATAAAGTGATTGTTGTGACATAAAGAGTCACTAAATAATTCTTTGGTACATGTGCACATATTAATCTGATTAGCTGGATTTTTTAGCATTGTGCGCCACTGCTGCTGTGGTAAGTTGTTGGTGGAATAGTGCCCAATCAGCTGCTGGGTTAGCACTAGTCCACCAACAACTTGCCACAGCAGCAATGACGCTCAATGGTAAAACATCCAGTCAATCAGATTAATTAGTGCACATGCACCAAAGAATTATTAAATTACCTTTTATGTCACAACAATCACTTTATCACTTGGCTCCTGATTGGCTTAAATTTTATCATTAAGGTTTTGAATTTGGATCAGTAACAACTTTATTTAAACACAATTATTATATAAATTTCTAATTCAAATTTAGCTGATCACCAAATTATTGTTAATATTATCACAAGGGGCTGTGTTTAAGTGCTAAAAATAACTGTGTTCTGGATCTAGATACACAGCATGGTAAATATATGATTTTATAGAAATAAACTGAAATTACAGAATAAAACCAACTATAAACAAAGAGAAAATGAACAATTGAAATTCAGAATAAATATAATATAAATAAAAAAATTTGGTGACAGGGAGTTTATTGGGGGAAGAGAGATGCCTAGGAGGCAGAATAACGCAGGAAGAAAGACGTAGAGGCAGTGCTGGCCTGGGGGGTCTTGGATTGGGTGGGTTGGGCTTGCGGGTTATGGGGGTTGGTGGTAGGGGTGGAGGCAAAGGATTTTGCGTGATGGCTGCCATATAACGCTTGTCGTATTCCTCATTGATAATTGACTGGATGGGCTGGTAAGTGGCAGTGGTCTGAGGTGGAAGGCACTTATCCTTATGTGATTGATTGCCCATGTTCACATGGAAAACCATTTGCGCAAACAAGTCAGCCATTGTCTGGCGGCCAAAGAGAAAATTGTGGTCAAGCCATCCCAAGTCCAGACCGTGACCATCTCCACCTCAAACCAGCATACTGCTGCCCCCACAACCTTTCCTGACCTGCCAAAATTGGATTTGGCTGGTTTCAGAAAAGTAATGATCATGATAAACACCTTGTTCTGCACCCACCCTGAGAGCTTTAGAGACAACACCCAGAAGGTTATGATGGTGGCTGCCCAACTGAAGGACAATGCCAGAGAAACCTTCTTGACCTGCCTTGAGGAAGACCCAGACCTCATACTTTCCTGCAATCAATTCCTGGAGAGAATGGACTCTGCAACTACCCCTGCTGGGGCCAAGACCCAAGCCTACATGGGGCTCATCCGCCTGACCCAGGGAAGAGATAACCTGGAGACCTATATAAAACAATTTCTACGCCTGGCAGATGCAGCCAAGATTCCTGACAACATATCAGGCTTGCATTTCAGAAACGGTCTGAACCCACACCATGCCAGCCTAATGAGACACCACCAATGTGAGCTTCCCAAAGACAAGCTCCTGGCTATTGTCAGAGGCATGGACTTCAGCCAACCACAAGGGTACCACGCTGGCCAACCCTGGAACAACCAAATCCCTGGTACAAGTAGGCCCCGCTTGAACATGACCCCCAAAGAGTATCAACACCATGCCAGAAATGGGCTATGCTTCTATTGCCATCAGAGTGGCCACTTATCTAAGGATTGCACTAGCTGCTCCAACAGAACCCAAGGAGCAACTATCTCAGCAATAAATAATGCTTCACAATCTTATCCTATCATTGACACTACCTTATATTATAATGACCATGGGGTGAACACTGTAGCTCTCCTAGACAGTGGGGCAACCCTCAACTACAATGAACGTAGCCTAGCTGAGAAACTTGGTGTACCAATCCAGGGAAATTCCTGACTGGTAAACTTGGGTAACAAGACAACAGACCTGTCCCACAAATGTGAAGAGTTTGTCTCCCTGAAGTTAAACAAGAGATTACTGCCCACCAGATTCCACGTTATGGAGAAGCTTCCCAAACCTGTAGTGATAGATTTCAAATGATGGGTTAACCACCAGTTGAACTTGGACTATAAGAACCATCAAGTGACTGTCACTCATGAGAGCCAAACCTTAGAGGTCCCCTGCCTGAACCCTCATCAGACGCCTGAGCTAAACAACATCACCATGGAATCTTGCAAAGCTGAGATCCCAAAATATTTGAAGCCTTGGGAGTCCATCTTCTCCAAAGAAGAAGCCACTGCCTTGCCAAAACATAGCCAGTTTGACCACGCCATTGACCTCCTCCCTGGAACCCAACCTAAGCATGGACCAGTCTATAGTTGTAACATGAAGGAACAAGCTGCCTTAAGAGAGTACTGGGAAAAGATGTTGAAGAAGGGATATATATGTGTCTCCAAATCTCCCTGTTTGTCCCCTCTATTGTTTGTTAAAAAGAAGGGTGGCAACTTACGTCCTTTTGTCAATTAACAGGACCTAAACAGCATCACAGTGAAGAACAGATACCCCGTACCCAATGCCAAAGACCTCTCAGACCAGCTTTCAGAAGCCAACATTTTCTCAAAGGTTGATTTGAGGAACGCCTTTAACCAGATCTGGATCAGGCCTGGCAACAAATGGAAAACTGCCTTCAAGACTAGGCAAGGTCTTTTTGAATACTTGGTTATGCCATTTGGGCTGTGAAAAGCGCCCAGTACCTTTCAAACTATGGTGGACGTGGTCTTGGGAGGACTCAAGGACCAGTGTTGTGTAGCCTACTTAGATGACATCCTCATTTACAGTCACACACCTGAGGAACATGTTGAACACCTTCAAGCTGTCCCACAACGCTTCAAGGAACACAGACTCTTTGTTAAACTCCAGAAATATGAGTTTTTCCAAGAAGAAGTAGAGTTCCTGGGGTATAATGTACTGAAAGGGGGTTTTGCAATGATGCCTGATAAAATAGAGGCCGTGACCTCATGGCCTGAACCTAAGAACCGCAAGGAGGTCAGAAGTTTCCTGGGCCTGGCAAACTTCTGCCGGGAATTGTCCAAAAATTTTCTTCAATCTGCTTGCCCTTGACCCACCTCACCTCCAAAAAACACCCTTTTGTGTGGGATGATACCACCAAGTCAGCCTTTGAGTCGCTGAAGAATGCCTTTGTTTCTGCCCCTGTCTTGGTAATGCCAGTTTACAATAAGCCCTTCATTGTGGAAACGAACGCCTCTGACTTTGCATTGGGGGGGGTGTTGCTTCAGGAGGGGCATGATAGTAAGCTGCACCCTATAGCTTACTACTCAAGGAAGTTCACTCCGCCTGAGTTGAACTACCCCATCTACAATAAAGAGATGCTTGCTATCATCCAGTCCTTGAAACATTGGAGAAGATACTTGTGTGACGCCTACCACCCTGTGAGAATCATGACCAATCACAAGAACCTGACATACTTCTTCAAACCATGACAACTGAATCAGCAACAAGTTAGATGGGCCTTATTCCTAGCAGATTACGGCTTATCAATCAGCTACAAGCCTGGCAAGATCAACATTGTATCATATGCCTTAAGCCAATGAGTCGACCTTTTTCCTAGTGCCAAAGAAATTGAAGAATTCAACTCTAAATCCTTGCTGTCCCCAAACATTATTGAGCCAATGCTCCTATTCCTGGGGCTAGCCGGTAGAAGAGAAGAAATCCAACTAGCTCAGACTGTAGACCAGCACTGCATCTCCATCATGGAAGACTTAAAGAAAGATATCAACAGTTGATACTACCAAAATGGTTAATCCCTACATGGAAACACCCTGCAGCTACATGGATGCACCTATGTACCAGAAGGCCCATTGCGCTTAGAGATACTAAAGGAATACCACAGCTCCCCCATGTCAGGACACCCGGGACGTACAAAGACTCTCAAAGGGATTCAGAGAACCTACATGTGGCCCATGATGAAGCCAGAGATTGAAGGATATCTCAGTGGTTGCGAGACATGCAGATGTACCAAAACCTAAGCGAGGAAAGCCAGAAGGATTACTACAACCCCTTCAGATTGCAGAAGGCCCTTGGAAGTCAGTTTTCATGGACTACATTGTGGAGCTACCCAATTCAAAAGGATTCAACGCCATCTTGGTACTTGTCAATTGCTTCACCAAGATGGCTCACTTCATTCCAACAACAACCAAAGTAACCACAAAGGAAACAGCCACTCTATTCTGTAACCAAGTATTCATGAACCATGAACTCCCACAAGAAGTGGTCTTGGACAGAGGCCCACAATTCACCTTTAAATTTTGGGCCCAAATCCTAAAGGACTTGGGAATAAAAAGATTGTTGTCTACTGCATACCACTCCCAGAGCAACAGACAGACTGAGAGAGTGAACCAGATCCTCAAACAGTACTTATGATGCTATGTTAACTCAGAACAGAACAATTGGGTAACCCACTTACCAATGGCTCAGTTTGCGTACAACAACCAAGACTACAGCTCCACTGGTATGTCCCCCTTCAAAGCCAACTACGGATTCAACCCCACATGGGATGCCCCCCACAGAGAAAGCCAACAATCCCAAAGGATGAGACTGGGTTAGCAACATCCACATGTGCCAAGAAGAATGCGCCAAGGACCTGAGAAGAGCAGTACAAGTATACAAGGATTTTACTAACAAGAAACAAAGCCATGGCCCCCAATTAAAGTAGAAGACCTTGTGTATCTCAGCGCTAAGAACATCAAGACCACTGCCCCTTGCGCTAGCTTGAGCCCCCATCAAACAGGTCCTTACAAAGTCTTACAACGCATTGGCACTGTAGCATACTGACTAGAACTCCCCCCTGGATGAAAGATTCACAATTTATTCCACCGCTCCCTGTTATTGAAAAAGAAATGACCCTCTCTCCCGCACCAGATAGTGAGAACAGCTCCCCTACCCATCAAAATAGGAAGCTTCATGGAACACAAGGTTGAAGCCATCCTGGGACACAAACTCTGATACCAAAAACCTCACTTCCTGGTCAAATGGAAAGGATACCCCCATGAAGAGAATACTTGGGAACCTGAGTCCAACCTGGAGAATGCTGCCATCCTACTAAAGGAATACAAGTCTCGGAGTAAAGAGTTGTGCTCTGCAAGCTTGACTATGGTAGGGGATGATGTCAGGGTCCAGAGTGCCCTGGACAGTCAGCTGGCCTCCTTAGAGGTGATAAAACATGAAGCTTGGAAACCCCACAAAGCACTTTCCAGGGCAAAATACCCTCCTTTCAACTAGCAAATGGTCCAGGATTTGAGAGGCACACAAGCCTTGAATCCCTGGCATTGAGCCTGTTATCAAATTTGGGCCACCTACCTATCAGGAAATGGCACATTGGGAGCGTGATCATTCAATCGCGCAATCGGACAATCAATTCATTGTGGGAGCTAAAAATAACTGTAGCAACTTGCCATGCTGCAAATTCCAAAAGGTTCATGTTATAGCAGCCAATGAGATCTCACCCTCTTGGCCAAGCATGCAAATTCCGGTTAAAATCACAAATCCAACTCCAAATGATGCCATCAGTTCTCTGGTGGCACAAAAGGCCACAGAATCATCAGTAAGTATAAGTAGTGAGGGAAAGAAGCCCTCCTCACTGTTGACATCTTAATAAAGCGAGTTTATGCCTAGAAATTATTATCTTATTGCAGGAATTGTCCATTTTTGCTCAAATTTAATTATTCTCTTTGCATCTATTTGTGAATCCACTACTCAATACAAACTTGCATACCCATATCCTTCCGGCCATACTCCTGTTGTCCTTGCCAAACTGCCCTGCACCCTTGACCTGGAGTATTTCCATCCCCATCACCTGGATCTACCACCAGTAATGAAGGATATTCCAAATTCCCCTCCTCTCCCCGAAGCGCCTCCCACCCAGGACTTCAGCAAGCTGGGGTCGTCTACATAACAGTGTTGAGGCTGGCCAACCAAGTCATGCCCCATACTGGGAGTTGTCACCCCCTAGCCACTGCTCTAAACTACCTGGTCTGCATAGTGCCTATTGTGTACATGGCCTTTCAGGCCCGGCCTGCCTCCCCTGTGGGAGTCCAGCCGGACTCTAGTATGAGCCATGACACTTCTCCCCAATCCCCAATCCCAATATGTCACCATCTAAGCTCTTGGGATCTTCACTGCTCTATTTTCACTCCCACTTACAAAACTTTGCACAGTGGGAGCAACTTAAATAAAGCATTTTCTCTCAACAATAGCTTGTGCTATTATTGAGAGCAATGCCCTCTTAAATAAAGCTATTCTAAATCTTAATCTTTAAAGTCCACCCTTAGTTAAATTTAAGGCTTCCCCCTCAATCCCCAAACCAATGAAGATGAACCATCTCATCTTCACAGCTTCTTACAGCTTACCTTGGGATTGGAGGGTACCAACAGAACCTGGTACCTTTGGGCCCTCACCAGAAGGGTTGGGCCACAGATACTATGACAACCCCAGCCAACTCAACTCTTCGCGCGTGGGTTCTTGGCCTCCTCTGGTGTTGCCTCACTCCACAATATCCGTTGCTGCGTACACCTCCATTTACTATGTATTGATATACTTTGAAGGAAGCCTTGGCAGGTATAACACCCATGCCAAGGTATTCCAATGGTTGATGACTATTGGCCCCAATGTCACAGCCTTGGCAGGGTTCCAGTTTGCCAACCTTCTACCATACCTATTGCAAGTAGTACCAACAATTTTTGGGTATTACACCAACGGTCCAGGTTTCACAGTCCTGTGCCGAAACCCTTCCCTATCTCTGACTATTCCTGGCTTGCATTAGGAATTATCAAATACTATTTCAAGGGGGACTCAAATCAAAGTGAAAAGGGTACAGTTGGTCTAGGGTGGGGACAGGAACAGCAATTGCGTAAACACTGCGTCACAAACCGGTTTTTTTTGGATGGGTTGAATTGGGCCGGGAAAACAATCTGGATGGATTTGCGCCGCAACTTTTGGAGTGGGTCACAATTTATGCCTCGCTCCATTGTGTAGCGCACAAAATATAAAGGGAAGGGGTCACAATTTGTGCCCTGCTCCATTGTGTAGCTCACGAAATATAAAGAGAGGGTGGGTTTCAAATATGAAACAGATGATTTCATTCTGGGCAAGGCACAGGATGTAAAGTCAAAGCGGTTCTTAAAGGTGGAACATGTGGTATCATTTTGTGCAAGGCACAGGATATAAGATTAGAGCAGGTTTGGCTGTTGGATCTTATTTTTAACTAAAATTTGGTAAAGCTTTATCTGTCATTATCTCACAATGATAGCTTTGATTGTACCACAGTTTGCTTTAGATGATTATAGTAACATAGTGATCTATATATAAATATATTTCAATTGAAAGGAATAGCTTGCATACTTATGATTGGACACAACACAAAATCATATGAGATTCTGCTTGGTCACATCACAATTCATGTATGTTGTGCTGTAGCTTTAGGAGCAGGACACAAAATAGGGCAGTTGCAATTGTGAACTGCCCCCTAAAGGCACTAAACAAATCTGCATGAATTGTGATGTGACATGAAGGTCACAAAATGGTTTGTGCCCAACTGTCAAAGCCAAAAAACCAATTGTGACAGGCAAAGCTTGGTCACAAAACCAATAGTGATGATTCTGGTGCCTGTCCCGACCCTAAGTTGGTCGAAGAGGGGTAGCGGGAGATTTAATCCACCCAATCAGACCTTTGCAAGTTTTCCCGGATCCGAGAGCATCTGATCCTTGTGCGGATTCAGATCCGGTACCAAGAAAGATTGTTATTTTGATCGAGGGTTGACCTTTGAAAATTTTCTACCTTCCGTCAACTCCCCAAAGGTGCTAAAAGTATGGGGTTTCGAGTGCCACCATCACAAGTTCTTGAGGATTCCCTGGAGTGGACAAATGACATAATGGATGGACATTGGTTAGGAATAGAAGAAGTTTCAAGGGTTCGTGGAGGGTTAAACGCAGCATTAACTTTAAAGGATAAAAATGATAGCTGAATATCATTTTCTTCTCTCAAATGGTGAATAGCAATATAAATTAGCTAGGAAATAATTGTTTATCGGGGTGTAATATCCATAGTGTAGGTGGATCTTATACTAACCAATGATAGCGGAAACGCAAGTAAAAATGATATGTTTTGTTGACAATCTTTCCAGAGTGAGGATGTTCCTGTTTGGTCGCTGAAGGGATTACAGTATTAACTAAATTAAAGTGATTGAAAAATAACTAGCGCTTCATAAATTTATTTCGAACTTGTATTTTTAATAGAGTTATCTTAAACCCCATCGATACTTTAGAACATAGGTTCTAAACAGAATTCTTGAAAGCGTGAATGATTGGTTTACGGCGGCCAATTAGCCAGTTTAATACAAAAGATTCCGTGAATGTATTTTACTTGATTTTAAATGCTTACAAGATGTATTTATAATTAACATAGGTAGCCTTTAAATAGATTGATATCAAATAAAAGGGTCAAACCACTCTGGCCACTGTATGGCTCCCCAATCTTCTACAAAGAGTATCCTGGTGCTGCTAGTCGCCTGGACCCAAGCCGAGTATAACGTTGAGGAAGTCCCCCAGCAAGACCACGAGAGATTCGACTACTTTACAGCCAGGATCACCAATGATACCAGCGACATGCAAGCTGTGGCAAGCGAATTACGAATCAAATATATTGGCCGAGTAGCCAAGTTGGACTATTGTCTGTTTCGTAAGCCCAAAGCCCACGGACGGGAAGCCGGCAGGGTCCTTAGTGAAGCCCAGAAGAGAGATTTCTTGAACAGACACGGCATTAAAGATTTTAGAGCCGACGTTCCTCACCAGATCGATTACTACTCTACACCCAATCCAGACAATGCTGGATTCAAGAAGCAGTGGTACTTGGTAAGCAAACAGGGTATCAACTGACATTGTAGCACAACAGCGTACCTGGGGATGGGGATCTGCGCGTAAAGTACCTCTGGGAGAAGGGCATCACTGGAGCCAACATCACCGTTGCTGTGGTTGATGACGGTAACTCTTTACACGCATTGCTTACCCTTTAGGCGTCAATTACCTCCACAAGGACTTGGAAGCAAAATTCGTAAGGCCAATAGCAATACTAATTTGTAGTCAAATGAATCATCCTACAATCTAGCAACCCATGGCATTTGGCCGTACCCAAGCGACAATACCAACACCCACGGAACCAACTGCGCCGGCATAGTGGCGGCAAAAAAAGATGGCATCTGCGGCAATGGCGTTGCCTTTGATGCTAGATTGGCAGGTACTATTCCCATCCAATAGCTTATTTTAGGCATCAAACTTCCTATGAAAGGGTTAACTTCCAGCCAGGAAGCGTTTGCCCTCAACTTCCGATGTGGAATCAACGACATTTTCTCCTGCTCCTGGGGCCCAAAGCTAAGGATTGATCAGTTATTTTCTCTCCCAGCCATCCTCCACAGCGCGCTTGCTACTTGCACAGAGAAAGGACGCATGGGCAAGGGGAGCATCTACGTCTTTGCCTCTGGAAACAAAGGAAGAGCGACAGACAACTGTGCGTTCAGCGGCTACCTCAACTCCATCTACACCATCACTGTTGGTGCTGTCAACAGGTTCAACGAGCACATTGACTATTCTGAAGGCTGCTCCAACCTCCTTGTCACTGCGTATGCCTCGCCATATGGCCAGAACGACATCGTAAGCCAATGGATATTCTAAACGTTTCAGCAAACCACTGCCTTTAGAAACAGCGACTGTGAACCCCGCTTCAGTGGAACTTCTGCCTCTGCACCCATGATTTCTGGAATGGTGGCACTGATGCTATCCAGCAGGTAATAGAATACACAATGTCTAATAAGAGCGAGACCCGATCTGACATGGAGAGATGTCCAGCACATGCTTCTTCTATCTGCACGCAGGGTTGACGTTAAACATCCCTCATGGAAACCAACATATGCTGGCCGCCACTTCAGCAACCTCTACGGGTATGGCGTTGTGGATGGCGAGAAGATATCAAAGCTCCTCCAAGACTACACTCTAATGCCCGGCCAAATCAAGTACCAATCAGCCCCGTCTGTCAAAAACTCCCAGCTACAGATTACCCGATCCAATGCAGAAGACGGGTTCATGGACACCATTGAAGTCACCCCTGCAATGCTCAACAACAAGAGAATGATCTTGGAGCACGTAGTTGTGACATTGAACCTTAAATATCCCTCCCGCTCCTTGCTCACCATCAAGCTCATCTCACCCAACAACATTGTAACAGATCTCATTACTGCTCGAGACCAGGACTATTCCCCAGATGGCTTCTCCGACTTCCCTGTCATGACGTTGGCGCATTGGTAAGCAAGGTTTCGGCAGTTTCTAATCTTTCTAGGGGTGAGCCTGCCGCCGGAAAGTGGAAAATCCAAGTCTTTATGCGCTATACCCGCGTTCGCTTTGTTGGAAACTTTACTAGTTGGCAGCTTGACTTCTACGGCCATGCCACCAGTACCTGAATAAAGCTAACCCTTGAGCCTTTTATCAGTGAGTTTTAAAATAAACATGCACCATTTAATTTCATCTATTTTAGCTTCGTTCTGTAAAATCAATCTGAATGCCCAGCTTAAAGATGCCATATTTACTTTAAATTAAGCATTTATCTTAATCAACTGAATCAGTCTAAGAATATATTAAATAGCCAATTTATTTAAATTAAAACTGGGCTAGCTGATCTGAACCACCATGGAGTTTGGGGACGCTTGAATAGGGCTGCAGCAGAACTGAAACGGTGGCTGATCCATAATAAAGTATCCATCCATCTCAGATCCAGCTACGACTCTGGAACAATCGTGCTGGCCACAATTTTTTTTGGAATCATACCCCTACCACATTCACTGGATGTATCCCCATTTCAGATTCATGCGCTGCATAAATAAATCGAATGGGTTAAGTTTAAATTCAATCTTTTAAATATATAAATTTCAAATTGAAAGGATTTTTAATAGTGAATATTTATTGTTAAAATACTTTTTTCTAAGATCTGGAGGAAGAGAGCCTTCCTCGCCTGGATCTGTTCAAAGAAAGCTGTATTCCCACGCTTGTGAACCCTTTTCCCAACATTGGGCGGGCCCAAACGCATTGGTTTCCAAAAACCTGTCTTTAGGCCGCCACAGCCCTATGCTTAAATAAACCAAGCTGCTCAAAGCAAAGGATTTTTGAGTAGGGCATAGTATCCCAAACATTCACCATCCCAAAAGTAGTAGTAGATATAGCATCTTGGTTGGCAACCATCAGAATTAACTCTGCAGCATGGAACATCCTCCACGTTGACGATTCCCAAGGATAAATTCACCATTCTCGTTATTCAAATATAGTTCTTTCTGGATTAAAAAATCGATATCGGCATAAAAGGTAGGCTTTGATTTTAGTTTGAGCTGTCAAGTTAAATAATAAAATGTAGCGCTAACTTCTTTAGAAGCTTCAACTTGGAGGACGCTCCGTGCTGCATGAGTTAACTCTGGAGGTTGTCAGATCAAGTTACAGCATCCCAAACAATAGCAGCACTATCTTGGGTGTGTGTATGTTTGATTTTTAAAAAGCAGTAAGAATCATATAGAAATAGATTGACATAGATAGACTGAAAAATATATCAGAATTCCAAATATCTAATAAAAAATGGGGTTAATTAGTACTGCTGTGACATCTTTGATTACTCCCTCTCGGGAAAGTAATTCCCCGAGTAACTCCTGAATGATTCCCCAGCTAATCATTAAGCCGGTGGCACTCTTATCATTTGCCTATCTATTATGGGGATCAAACATTTTGAGTCCTAAGCAGAACACTACTTGGACAAGCCTCATGACTGCCATGATGTACATGTACAACATGTGGCTTCTCATGATACCATATAATACTCCAAAATTATATCCAATCAAGTATCCTTCTCTTCTTAGTTTCCCCCTTTATCTTGTTTATTATACTTCCCAGAAGTATATACTCAACAGTGATATCACAGGTAGGTTATTCACACCTACACAAATTAAAGAAAAAGTTCCTCTAAAGAAAAGAACCCAGCAGATGGAACTCCCCACCAGCTGGAGACAATACAAAGGACAGGATGCCCCCACAGGATTCACTGTCTTCAACAATATCCTCTTACCAACCAAACAATACAACTTGCTCAGTACACAAGGAGTCCTGGATCTTCCTCCAGTCCCTGAAGCAACCAAAATACCCAACATTATATTCCAATGCCTACACTCAGCAGAGATTGGAACGTTCTCAGGACTACGCTGTGAAAATGCCAACCTCTGGATTCATAGCACCCAAAATAAGTTTGCACAAGTAGGCTGCCCCCAAACTCTGGGCAAGTCAAATTGCTTTATGTGTTACTGGAGCCGCCTCACGCTTTGTAAGCAAACAGTTCAACCAACATCCCAATAACAGTGAAGACTGGGGTATATTCAAAGCCGCCTTCCTGGAGAAATTTGCCATAAAAAACTCCAACATGGTGATCATGACAGAAATCAGAACCTTCAAAATGACAGGAACCATTGAGGAGTACATTGCAGCCTATGAAGAGATACATGATTGAGCTCTCAACACTATCAACTTTGATGAGGCTGGACCACAACTGGACTTCTACAATGGCCTCCCCACGCACATCAGACACTAGTCTGATATGAGCAGTTGTAAGAACCTCCTAGACGTGTTCTTGGCGGGAAACAAGCTTCACAAGAATCTGATGGCCCACATGTAACCAACAATCAAAAAGAGAGTCCCACAGCAAAGAAGGACCCTCAACTTAATAATAAAAATAACTGAGTAAATAACCCTCAATCCTTGAGGCAGAAACAGTACAACTCAGGATAACAGATGAGTACTGACAACCCAACCAAGGAGGGAAATTCCAGGGGAGTGCTTAGGCAAGCTGCCCTCCCCCACCTTGCAAGACTTGTACAGGGACCAGGACGTGGGCTCAATTACCATGATTCAAGTACCCTCCAGCAATTTTATACTGTTTGCCACCCAAGCAGGAAATAAATCCCTCACTTATCCTTTCCCATTTTGCAGATATCAGGGTACAGCATTATTTGACACTGGAGCAAACTGATCTCTTGTTGACAAGAAATTTGCCAGCCTCATGAAACTACCCCAGTTCAAAGTAATGTCAAGAGAGTTGTCATGGCAGACAACAGGAGCACATCAGTCACCAGAGAGGCAAACTCATTTTGTGCCCAAAAAGGAGATGTACAGACTACTCTTAGTGGCCCAATCATACCAACCCCCAAGTTTGATGCAGTACTTGGTCTGGACTGGATGAGAAAGACCAACCCTCATATCAACTGGGATAGCATTACCCTCACCATACAATGAGGCGAGGTGCACCATCATGTATATTCAACTCATCTTGATACACTTATGAGGGACCACATGTTTGTGAAAATCACAGAAACAGAAGAAGAAAAGGACCCTAGCAAGATCAATTGGAACGCCTGCACATATGAGATTATCCACTTTAAAAATGTAGAGACCTCACTTGAACGAGGCCTGATCTGACAACAGCTAATCCAAGAACTCCCTTCTGTTTTACAAGAAAAGTTACCAGGGCTACCGCCTGACCAGGGCATCAAGCATGAGATCAATCTCAAAGGAATTGTGCCAAAAGAACACCCTATCTACCACCTAACACCACAATAAGACAACACCCTAATGGCCTACCTAGACAAAGCACTTGAAAAAGAACTCATACAACCATCCAAATCTCCTTTTGATGCAGCTGTCATTTTTGTAGCAAAGAAAGATGGAGGACTAAGCCTGGTTGTGGATTACAGGGCGCTCAATAAGGTCACAATTAAGAACAGGTATCCCCTACCCCTAATTGATGACCTGTTTGACACCCTGGGGGGTCCCAGCTCTTTGAAAAAATTGATTTAACAGCAGGATATCACTGGATCTGTGTTAAACCAGAGATATCCCCAAAACAGCTTTCAGAACTAAGTATGGCTTGTTTGAATGTGCTGTCCTCAACTTTGGCATGAAAAATGCCCCAAGTACCTTTTTGACTTTTATGGATGAAGTTTTTAAAGAGCACATGGGAAGAAGGGCTATTGTCTGCCTTGACAGTATAATCATATACAGCCTGAATAAAGAACAGCACTGGAAAGACGTCTGCCTGGTCCTCTGCACCCTTCAAGATAACCAACTTATAGCCAAGCCCTCAAAATGTGACTTCTCAGTAGGATTCCCATTTTTAGGACATATTATAAGCAAGGACAGAGTGAAACTGGACCCAGAAAAGATGCCTGCCATAACTAACATGCCATCACTGCAAAATAAGAGTGAGCTTCTGATGAGGAGCGCCTTTTAGGGAAGCTTCAAATATGGAATTGAGAAAGAAGAGAAGTATTTTTTATTGGATAATACTTTAGACTTATATAGCTTTGGCTGTGGCAGAGATTTAGTTGGATTAAACCTAGGGGTTGGTCATGTGCAGGATGGGTTCAAGTCACTGGATACCTGGACAGTCATGCAATATTTCTTGGTTGCCATTTCTAGTATATTAAACTGTATATTGGAGGGGCACCAAATCGGGCAATGACTGGATGTTAAGTGAGTTGGCGGTAGCCAGAATACTTGTACATCCAGATCCTTGACACACACCCCCTTAAGGGGTTACTCTGATACATCAGGAGGGGCTTTGTCTTGACGGCTGCCGCCTGATGTTCCTGGAGTTGTTTGCTAGCTGGTACCAGTCAGGTCAAGTATTCTCCTTTGCTAAGGCAGAGGCAGGCTCTGTGGTATTTCTTGATGACAGGGTCTTTTCCACCTTGGAATTCCACTAGATAGTTGTTTCTGTCTGGTATGTACTTGATGATTATTCCTGGTCCCCTGTGTACTGAGTCTAGCTTCTTTCTGTTTCCATCCAGGACCCAGACAGGGGAGTTGATGGGGAGTGGTTCCTCTGTAGAGGCTACCTTTTGTGTTTTGAGCTGTTTTATTTCTGCTATTTTAGCTTTGAGGTGTATGTGTTGTAGAGTTGGTACTTGTTCTACTGTGGGGGGTTTCCCAAGGGGGATCTTTATGTATGGTTGATTGTTGCAGGTGACTATCTCTGGTTTGTATCCATATGTTAATTAAAGCAGTGAGTATCTTGTCCCTTGATTGGTGCGGACCCGGGATACTAATAATGCATGTTTAACGTATAGTGGCCATGTGTCTTTGGCTTTGCCATCTATTATTTTCTTGAGGGTTCTAATAAGGCTGCTGTTTAGGCGTTCAACTCTGCTGTTGGCCTGTGGCCTGTAGGGCAAGGTTGTAGAATGTTTGATGTTTTTGGATTTTAAATTGTTGCTTACTACGTGACCTGATAACTCTGTTGCTCCATCAGTTATGATGTAGTCTGAAGTGCCGTAGTCAGCTATGATTTCTTTGTTAATGAGTTGGTCAATTGTTTCTTCTTTGTGGTCCTTTGTTGCCCAGCAGATGGGCCAGCGTGTGGCAAAGTTGATAGCTACAATTAAGAAACATTGGTTTGTCTTAGTTTCTGGGAAGGGACCCACTACATCCAGTCCCCAAACCTTGAATGGTTCAGGGTCAGGTACTGGGTTAACCGTTGGCTGGGGAGCCTTTGTGATGGCCTATTTCTTGCACACTGTGCACTTTTCAGAACATTACTTTTATCTTGTTTAATATTGGGCCACCATACTATCTTTTTTAACGTGAGGTATAGGTTGTTAGCTTTTTTATGTCCTAGTAGGCAGTGATGTCATAATATGGTGTCAACTCTTTGTGCAAGTGGGATGTAGGGAACATGTTTGTCATTAATGATTTGGTATACAGTGTCATTTGATACATGGAAATATTTTTTGTTCCTTAATAATGTATTGTGGGTTAGCTGATGTGTTAAGGGGTCTTTCTCTTTGGTTTTATACTCAGTATTATATAGGTTTGGCCAGTCAGGATAAAGGTGGTCAGGATGATCCTCTCTTGGCTGACATAGCCTAGAGAGAGCATCAGCTGTGACCAGCTCTGCCCTCTATTTGAATTGGATGCCCAAATTGATCTGTTCCAGCAGGGACATCTATTTGACTTGTCGCTGTGCGAGTGTGTTCTGAGTTTTAAAATAGATTAAGGATTTATGGTCAGCTAGTACTTGAGCGTTTAAATGTCCTTCTAGATAAAATCTCCATTTCTTGCATGTGTGATATATTGATAGCAATTCCTTATTTCTGTATTGGGTACCTCTGCTCAGTATTGGTTAGTTTTCTACTTTTTTAACATACTGGCAGGAAGTCTTGCTGCCCTGGATGGAAGATGCGTAGGACTGCACCAATGGCGGTGTCACTGGCATCTGACTCAAGCTTGTAGCACCCATCATTGTTAGGATATTGTAAGATTGGTGCTTCAATCAGAGCTTGTTTTAATCTATGGAAATTCTTGTCACATTCTGGTGTCCAGATGAATTTCTTTTTGGCATTACCCTTGTTAAGTCATTTATTGGTGTGGTGGGCTTTCCACAGTTTTTGATGTATTTCCTTAGGTAAGCTACCATTCCAAGAAAGCATCTAACTTGTTTAATGGAGGTGGGGTATTGTATGTTATTCATGGCTTTTATTTTGTCTGGATCTGCTTTGATGCCACTGTCAGAGACAATGTGGCCCAAGAACAGGGGTTCCTTTTCCATAAATTGGCACTTACTGGGCTTGGCGTAGAGGTTGTGCTTTGCAAGTCAATAAAGTGTCTTGCAGACATGCGTGAGGTGTTCCTATTTTTTTGAGAATATGATGATATTGTTGAAGTAGCATAATGTATTTGAGAGGCCATTCAGCGCTTGGTTCATCATGGTGACAAATGTTGCAGGAGCGTTGGTCATCCCAAAGTTCATTACCCTACATTCAAAGGATCCAAATTGCATACAGAGCGCGGTTTTTGGTATGACCTTTTCTTTTACATTAACTTGGTTATAACCTGAGGTGAGGTCAATTTTAGAGAAAAATTTGGCTCCAGAGAGTCTTGCAAACAGATCCTCTATGAGTGGAAGGGGATATTTATTCTTTACTGTGCTTGCATTTAGTGCTCTTTATTCAGTTACTAGGCAAAGAGTGCCTTCTTTTTTCTTTACAAAGAACACTGCTGCCTCCCACGGGGATTCCAATGAGCAAATGAATCCTTAAGCTAGGTTGTCCTCAATATGGGTTTTGAGGGTTTGGGTCTCCATGGGGGAGAGTCTGTAGAGAGGTGCAGGTTTGGGCATGGCTTTACACAGGTTGATGCCATTTTTGACCTCCCGTTTGGGTGGTAACTTTGTGAGCTCTTCCTTGAATACATGAGCGTATTTGTTTAGGAGTGCTTCAAGTTCTGGGCATCTGATTTTGGTTCTTTGTATATTATTAATTTGGTGTACCTCATTATGTGGAGGGTACTGTCTTTGGTTAGAAGTTCTGAGTTGTCTTGGTTCATGACCTGGAAAAATACTGTGTCTCTTAGAATGAGGTTGTTGGGTTCTTTGAGGATATTAAAATTGACTCTGTTGTGTTTGATGGTCATGGTTTTTGTTTTCCAACATACACTGGGGTCCACTTGGGTGAAACGGTCCATGCCTGCTACAATTTCATAGTTTATGTTGTTCATGAAAAGTCCTTTGATGGATGTTTTTATGCCTTGGAGGTCAATTCTGAAGGAAGTTGTTTTGCCTTTGAGTAGAACCTTTGATTTGTCTGCCATTATGGCATATTTGAAGTTGGATTTGACAACTGGTATTTTGTACTTGGTTACAAATGGTTTGCTAACCATGGTGTGTTGTGGACAAGAGTCAAATAAAATTTTGTGTGTATGTGATTTATAAGTGCATGGGTAGACAAGAAGTTGTGAGCAGTCTTTAATTTTTACGTTCATAAAAATGGAAGATTGCAGGACACGTGGGATGCCAGCAGCAAGGTTTGTGCCCTGGTACACTTTCTTGTTGGTTTGGGGGGAGACATGGGCACTTAAGCCTGTTTCCCCTCCTCTTTTCCCTGTTCCTCTGTTTTGAGACCTTTGAGGTCAGAGAATGTGGGGTCAGATTCATAGTGGGTTACTGTTTCAGCATTGTCTACTTTGGCGGTGTCCTCTTTCTTGGGACAGGAGCGGTTTGCGCTCTGGCTGCAATTGGAGTTGCCATTGCTATGATTGGTGTTTTGGTGTTTGTTGCTGTTGGAGTTTTCTCTGCCATTGTTGTTTGAGGAGTGGGCGCCATTGCATGCAGTATATTCCATGTTTGTGGGTTTTTCTGCGCGCTTGGCTTCTGCAATGAGCGCAGGCATGGAGGTGTTGGCCTCTGGACGGATGAGAGCAGCAACAGAGGGTTTCATTCTGTTGAGAAATGAGGCTCTGGTGTGTACGTTATCAGCTTGTGCTGGGTTTTGGATTTTGCAGTGTATTTCCTCAAATTCATTGGCATAAGCTATGATAGTGGTCTTCTAAGGAAGATTGCTGAGCTGTATTGCAATGTCTTGGAGGGATTTGGTGACACAAAAGTTGTGTGTGATGTCTGCTTTGAACTCTTCCCAGTTTTCAAGCTGTTTGTCAGTTTGTGAGCCAACCCAGGTGCCAAACCAGTTAGCTGCGGCCTTGTACAGGCATTTGCTGGCTTCCTGGACCCATTTTTGTGGGGGATGCAGCTGGTGCAGAGTTTAGCGGCTGAGTGGTCTGGCCAGTTGATGATATTTTCCTTGTTTTTACCAAAGAAATTGTCAATACCAATATATTTGGTGTTGGTAACTTCACCTGTGATAGGTGGCTGTGTGTTTGTTTGTGGTTAGAGAGAGCAACTGTATTGGATTATCTTGGTGCATGCTTTGGGCATGACCAGACCTTTTGTCATGATCTGAGGCACGGCATAGAGTCACAACAGGAAATCCTAACCTTAGGATTGGATTTATACTAAGTCTTGATTAGGATGGCAGGGAAGGCTATGTGATTAACTTGTGGCCCTGATTGAATAATATCTGCTAGACATGGCTAGAGAGGCACCAAAGTACGTGGAGAAACAAAGACAAAAGTGTGAATAGAACTTAAATTTTATTGGGTATAGAGATTGGGATTATATACTGTATAGCTTTACCACAAAACAGTGCATGGACGGTAGGATCACTTGCCACAAGAATGAGTGGGGCAAGTGAGTTGTGCAGAATCAGGAAACTGAACAATTGTATTTCCCAATTTAGAGCCAGCCTCATTTTGAAGGGCAAAAGCAAAAGAGAGGGATTTTTCCTTGAAATAACCCAACAAAGGCAAAATCAAAACATGGTGAATGGCAGCATTCATGACACCGTTGAATACAGTGCATCCACTAGGTATATCTTTGTCAATGCTGTGGGTGCAGAAGTACGTCTTCTAAGTTTCCTGGGATGTGGCCTGGTTGAGTATGTTAGCAAAGGTGGGTGGGTTTTGGTCTATCATTTTCTCTTTCATGGGGGTGGTCAAAAAACCGTAGCTGCTACCAGTGATGAGGAGCTCCTTTTGGGGAAGCTTCAAATATGGAATTGAAAAAGAAGAGAGGTATATTTTATTGTATAATACTTTATACTTATATAGCTTTGGCTGTGACTGAGATTTAGTTAGATCAAACCTAGGAGTTGGTCATGTGCGGGATGGATTCAAGCCACTGGATACTTGGACAGTCATGTGATATTGCTTGGTTACCATTCTTAGTATGTCAAATGGTATATTGGAAGGGCACCAAATTGGGCAATGACTGGATGTTAATTGAGTTGGCAGTAGCCAGAATGCTTGTACATCCAGATCCTTGACACTTTGTACATTCCTAGGCATGGTAGCCTATGTTAGGAGATTCATCCCTAGCTGGGGCGCCTTGGATGCTCCCTTATATGTGATCACTGGCAAGGCAAAAAAATTCATGCAGACACTTTTGAGAGATCAACACTTTCAACAATTAAAAGAACAAATAGTCACCACCCCTATCTTACAATATCCAAATTGTGAAGGGGTGTACAAATTAGAAACTTACACATCTGATTACGCAATAGGAGGAGTACTCTAAATTTGAACTGCAGAAAAAGACTTCCTCCTTGCAGCATATGAATCAAGAAAGCTTTTGGACGGTGATCAAAGATACCAAATACATGGCAAGGAACTGATAGCTATTGCCCACTGTCTAATGAAGTTGCAATGCTACCTGTAAGGTGCACATATATTCAAAGTGCTAACCAATTACAAGTCATTGGTATTTTTAAAACTCAACAACAGCTATCTAGACAACAAGCCAAATAGATGAGCCTTATAAAAAGATACCCCATGATAATTGAATAAAAACCAGGAAAATAAATGCTTGATGCAGATGCCCTTTCAAGGCTATACTGTAAACATCTCCTATGCACTGATGGAGACCCCAATTGGCCCATGTTAATAATGGGGAATCTCCAAGAGGGATTCCTAACTGGTACACCAATGGACATCCAAGCAAAATTCCTCAAAAACAAACATCTGTTCAAAAATATACATTATTTTTCAAACCTGTTGAGTTAAACATATCTTATTCAGTTTAGAACGCATGAACTTAGTCTAAAAACAAAATCAAAGTGGATCTAAATCTATTGTAATTTAAAATAAATTCCTTGATTTTTGATTTTGTTTTTAGACTGAGTTCATGCATTATAAACTAACTAATATACTTTTATCTCAACAGGCTTTAAAACTACTGTATATGGTACTCTTCACCACATACTACCAAGTGGCAATACTGGTGGGATACACTATCTAGAAAGACGCCGTCTAGAAAACACCATCTAGAAACCCTATATCAAATTTCTGACTAAACCACGCCAGATAACTTGAAATACTAATGAAAGCCCAAAAAATTTCAAAAATAAAAAACATATGGGTCATTATTTTAGGAATTAGGCCATTTTCTAATACACATGCTGCTCAAGTCGCAGCATAACAGTTCAATTTGAAAAAATCAAATTACAAATGTTTATATTTAAAACAGTAATAACAAAACAAATGTTTAATATTTTTTCACATTGTAAGCTATCAAACTGAAGCTAAAAATCTTATCTTTCTATTGGTGTTAAAATATTAATATGTATACTATATTGAATATTAAAGAGAAAGAAATTTAAAAGAGCATATGTCATATTTTATTATATTATTTTGATAATGAAATAAAATAGATTGCTTTAAGCTAAAAAAGCTAATTTTTTATTAATCAATATATATTTTTTATTTAATAAAATTAAATATAATATTAAGAGCTTTATTTTTGCACTTTATTTTCTTCAAAAAGCTCAATTCTTTAGGATTTTATGGTAGTTTGAAGTTAGAATGTTTTTATCACTGTTTAGATTAATTTTAAGGTTCAAGTGAGCTTTGGACCTCAAATTAAGCATTCTTTAAATGGAATCTTTTAATATTTTATCATTTTAAAAACATGTGGAAGAGTTACAGTTAAGTGAATACATCATTTTAATTGATTTGCATTGATTACAAAGAGGATATGATGTAACAATGATGCTTAGCTGCTTCACATGAATAACTTGTGTATAAAAACTAGGTATTTAATTAATTCTATAAACATAAATTCAAGTTCAAACTATAGTAAAAGCTATCACATCATTTCTTTCAGAATGGTGCCATTTAGCTTGGTATATAAGAACTAAAGCACCACAAAGCTTCTAATCTAAAAGATCCCATTCAAAGGCCACACTCTGATCAGAACTACTCCATCATTAAGGCATATTTAAGAGATCTGACCTAATTACAGATTCAAAATACTACCATGTCTTCAGTTAAATTTACTTCTTCCATGCTAACCTTTTTTCCTTGGAAGCTTCAACAAAAAGATAAAGAATTACAATGTTAAAAAAAGCATTCCTCTTTATTGCTGGTAATGATCTTGATACTTTCATCAAGTACTTCCTTACTCAAACTGAATTTGGGAGATCTCAGTTCCTTCCAACTATTAAAAAGCAAAAAAGCAATGAGTTTGTTGCAACTAAATCCCCAGACTTGCCTGCCAATGTATCTTAAAATACACAGGGGGCGCTCAATGAGTTGCCCCTTGATGTGTCTAACGACATGAATCAATCTGATGGTAATATCAAATTGCGGGCACTTCCTCCTAATTAGGAGTGCTACCAATTCAACCTATTGATCCCCGCATGAGTTATTCCTTGGATCAAATCCTTACATGGAACAAGCCACCATGCCACCCCCTTGTGGCTGTGTGGCTTTCCCCATATGGTATATTAATTACAATATCCTACAATAAATGATACCTTATTCTTATTACCCCTGTCCTTTTTATTGGACTGTTGTCTTCCCCAATTCCAAATACTGAATCTTCATTGGTTCAGTTGCAACAAGTTCATTGAAAACTTAAAGGATCTCTTAAATCTTCTCCCCAAAAGCATCTCCCAGCCTTGCAATCTCTGGTTACTTCCAGCTACTCTTTAAATGAGCTTAATAATATGGGGTTTAATATAACCAAAAGTAAGTTTGAATACTCAACAAAAATAAATAAAAATAAAAATGTAATCTTAAACAAAAAAGCCAAAAAATAAGAACTATTCATTAAAAAAAGAAATAATTTAAAAAATGATTAAAAAATTGCTGGAAAATTCTTTTAAAACAAGCCAGTTTATAAAAAAAGTGCCTGAAAATTTATAAAGATATTGAAAAAATGAGTGTTTACTCAACTACAATAAAATACTCTCTCTTAAAAACAAAAAAGAAATATATGAAAATAAAAAATAAAATTTCAGTTTCAATCTCTACTTACTATAAATTAATCCCTAAAAATATAATAAAAAGTAAAAAACAAACTGATATGTGCAATATTTGTAATTTAAAAAATTCACTAGAAAAAAGAAGGAATAATGTGAAAGTAAAAACTTACCATTACCAGAATCTATAGACAATGACTTAAAGACCATTAAGCAGCACCAAGACTTTTATGTTCATCAAAATAGTGAATATAAAAAAGATATTGATGAATTAGATGATGAGTCTTGTGTTGGAGTTTTAGATTATAAACAAAACTTAAAGGTTGGAAGTGGTCCAATTGAGACCAATAATTGTTTTTATTAAAAAACCTATCTCATTATTAGGGTTTGCATTAGTTTTTAAAGAAAACAATAAAATTAAATATTAATATCATGATTTAATTCTCAAATATTATCACATGATTCTTTATTTTCAGGTGAATGTCTAATATTTCTTCTTAAATTAGATAGAGTTAAAAAAATATAAAATATAAAAGTATTGACTGATAATGGAAATCATTTTAGATCATATGAATTTTTATATTACTTATTTAAAGAGGCAACTAAATATATTAAGGGTTCTATAAAATATAATTGTTTTGTTGAATGTCATGGAAAAAGCATTGTTGATGGTCACTTTGGTGTAATATCAAAAATGTTAAAGGAAAAAGAAAATGAGCTTTATATTAAAAATATTAATGATCTTAAAAATATTTTTGAGCAAGAAGAAAAAAGAAAAGAATTATATAAATCAGTACTATCAGGCTCAAACATTTCTCAAAAGTCATTATTTTATATTTATGAAAGAAAAGTTAGGCCTATAAAAAGAGAGCTTGAAGTTATAAATCTGTGCATTAATCTTTCATATTTGATGAAAGATGGGAAGTTATATACTTCACCTCTAACATTTGAAAGTTTATCAAAATATTCTGAGATAAATTATCATTTGAAATCACATGATGATACCAGAGAAACAAAAATATTAGAAGATGCTAGTGGTGCATTAGGGCAAGTTCATGAAGTAGGGCAGATTACTAGAGGGTGTATTTTAAATAGAGTTATCAGTCTTTCAAAAACAACAACCTTTTTTCTGAAACAAACTAAGAATAATTATGATGAGCCAAAGATAGGGTAATAGCATCTATAGCTTTGGGGCTGCTATTACTCTCCCATGCAACTCATCATAAATATTTTTGGTTTTTAGTTTTTAGTAGCACTTAAGATATTTTCAGTAATACTATAAGTTGCAATTTTCAATTCTAAAATTGATGACTTATTTTTTTTAAAAAAATCATCTAAGCCCAAGATCAATTAAAGTTTTAGGATTGGTTGTATTTTAAGCTTTCTGAATAACTTGAATATGAATAATGTGATTAAGTTATAAAATAATCAATCTGGCGCCTAGGCATAAAAAGAAAAATAATGACCCATATGTTTACCATGTAAATTTGTGACAAAATACACTCAAGCGTGGTGAGTCAAAAGTCAATACAAAAACAAAGCATTATATCAACTCAACCAGTAAATGAAACCATTCAGTTGTGTGAAATCAAATGTAAATAATAAATGAAACTAGCTATCTAAAATAAGGCACATGATCTGAAAGACAAATTATAAAAAATTGTTCTAGGTGTTAAAATATTATTTAAAATCTAGGGAAAAATGGGTAGAGATTAATTTAGTGATTTTAAAATGGGCTTTTTAAACCAAAAGCAACCAATTAAGAAATAAAATATCTAAAACAGGTAGCTGGGTGGTGTAAATTCTAATTAAATAATCATACTAAGATAAAAAGAAAAATTTGAACCCAGGATTTTAAATTAACTTGGCTTGATTTGGTAAGTATTTCATAATAAAATGGAAGGGAAACAACAACAGAGTGATAATATAGATGGTGTGTGAAGTGTTTGGAAGCATCCCTGTGGGTAAAAGAATTGTGTTAGTGTAACACAAGTGCTAACTCAGGAGGGAGATAAGAATATTGAGGAGATTTCACAGACATAACAAACAATTTGAGCCTCATAGGTTGGAAGGGTGCAGAGCATAAGTGTCAGGAAAACATCTGATAGGAAACATACCACCAAGATGATGTATGGCTGCAGAGAGATGCAAACCTATAACCAATGTGCAGATGGGAAAAGAGACCATTCCCATATGTAATATATCCCCAAGTAAGCCATATATGCCCAAAAGAGGATTAATATACCAAAGAAGAATTAGGCTCCCAAGTAGCTGAGAAAGAAATCAAAGGTCAAGGGATGGAACAGAGTGGGTGTCAGAGCCTTGGTGTTGTCAATAAACATACAATATTTCTCTGTAAAAGGAGGGACTGGGGGGACAGTGTACCAGATGCCTGATATCACAGGGTGCCAAGGCTGATCAAGATACTGAGGAGGAGTGGAGGAACTAGAATCAGCTCTAGTTTCTAGTGATATGCTGGCTGCAAAGGCCTGTACCAGGAGTAACCAAATAAATTTTTTTACCCAAATGGCTCCTACTGGGAGGACTTGGGTAATCTCATGGCTATCAGAGTGAAAAGATAAGTAATGATAAGCAAGTTTCAAGTTGGTTTAGGAAAAGACTTTATTAGCTGAACAATAATAAAGAATGTATATCTCAGGATTATATAGGCTCTGAAGAGATTTGATGTTTGGAGAAAAGGGGAAATGATGGGAGATTTTGGGAAGTTTGTGATGGATTTGCCAAGAAAAAAGCCTGTTATTTTAACTCAAATTAAAATATTTGAATTAATTGATAGTGACCTATGATCTATTCCCAAGGCTAGTGCAACCTTTGGGGATTATCCTCACTGGCCCCACAATTATGGGGTTAGGGGTGGGGTCACAACAGACACAGGAAGAGTCCAAGACAGGAACTACAGAGCTTTGCTCCCCAGGCTTGGATTTAATGTTGTCTAATGGTAAATAATCAATTCAAATTGAGATCACAGCTCCTGATTGACTGCATAACTCTACAGGTAATTTTTGATTCAAATTTATGTCTGTATTAATTTCCTTTAGTTGATGACTGTCCTATGGAGTTGTCTCAAGTCTGATTCCTGTCCCTATCAAAAGGGATTGGTGTGATTGATGAAAATCAATTACTTCAAGTAATTCTGAACATGTGTTACCTACTAATATTTCCTTTTTTAGGGATAAGTTTAATAACAGGAGTATCAACAGGACCAAGGCCTGAATTACTGACTTCAGGGTTGTCAAGAAACATTAATTTGATGTTTCTGACAATAAATCCAAGGCTTTCCAAGATTTCCAGAAAATTTATCAAGGTTTTCAATCTAAAAAAGTGAACAACAAGGAAGTTAAGCTCACTTCCTTGGTATTTGACCCTGTTTACTGCCAGAAGTTGGTTCCAACAAGCATGATAGAAAATGCTCAACCAGTGTTTGGCACTAGCTATGAGCCATATTTAAGTGATAGCAACCAAGACAATGATGAAGAGACAGAGTTTTATAGAGCTTTGGAGGGGCAGAAAGTGTTAAAAAAAGGCCACAGACTTCTACAACAAGGTGACTATGCTTTGTGTGCCAATCACAGTACAGGATTCAGATTCAACTGTACCCAAAAATTCAACTCAGAAGGTTGATTATGACATAAAGAACATTATCCTTATTAAGCTGATAGAATATACTGTTGACCCCAAGAAGGCTGTGGGTATTGCAGAAGTGGATTCAAAATATGCCAATAAAACATTCAACTGGTTTCTCAACACCAATCAAATTCTTCAAATGGAGAAAATCAAGCACCTGCCAACCCTGCTCACCAAGGAGCACAAATGGGCCATTTTTTAGTGGATTAACCAAGACTATCATCTTAAACTGGCAAATATACAGTCTATGGTCAAGACTACTTTCAGGATTGAGGCTTTGATTTCCTTTTTCTGTTGTGTGGTCAGTGGGCTGCGGTTTTTGTAAAAAAACTCAGGGTATCTCCCTAAAACTGTAACAGCCCTGCTGATATTGAGGCCCAGAAAAAATATGCAGCGGCATACACTGCTCTTAAAAACAAAGAGACAGTAAATTATATTATATTAAATAATCAGTATTTGTATTGTCTATGTGTAATTCATATAGCTATGTCCCCAGAGGTGGTAAAGACAGAGTATATTAGTTTGTGTCATTCTGCAACACAGCCTATTTTATGGTGGCTCTCCTTGGTCAAAAAGGGGGTGAGATGTATCAAATGGAAAATAGTCAGAATTGAAACTGTAAGCATGTAACATCCTCCATGTTGACAATCCCAAATTTTATTTTGGCTTTATTTTTTTAAATTTTACTCAAAACTTGAAAATTAAAATCAAATTTAACTTTTAACATTAGAAAAAATTATTTAAAGTAAAAAAATCAATAAAATACAATAAAAATTCAAAAATATTTTTTAGGAATTGTCAACATGGAGGATGTTACACATAGACAGTTTAAATGCTGGCATCTGCCGTCAAATGATCAAGGGATCTCATAATTACAGGACCTTCCTATAATTTCTCTGATTGGTACAAGAGCATCTTAGGTGCACTAGCCTGGGGTTCACCAACATTATTGTATTGGATAATATTGGGCTCCACAAGTTGGCATATATTCTTGAGGAATTTCTAACAATTGAGACAGGAATGACAATTGGCCCACAGCATTGACCACAGTGCCTATGCACCTGTTATTTCTTCCTGTTTATTCACCATTACTAAACCCAACCAAGGAAGTATTTGGGTGGCTTAAGCTAGTTTTCAGACAAGGGATCTCAACTGGGCCCAAGGCCTTGTTTGATTTGCTACAGGTTGGGGTTCATACTCTTCCAGCTGAGACTGTGGCCAAGTTTTATACCCACACTGATTTGTTCATCCTCACATGCTTTGATAATCAGCCAATCAATTAAGGGGCTTATCTATTCCAAATATTTTTATTTTTTGTTAACTTTATTTTATTATTTTTTATGCTTAAATTTATTTATATTTATTTCATATTTAAAATTTGCCAATAACAGAATCAAAAATGCCCTGTCAATAACACAGAGATTCAATTTTCATATTTTATTTTAATTTTACTTTATTATAGCCTGTGGTGAATATTCCAAAGACTTGATAACAAAGTAATTCATATCTGTCCATATCCCTTCCATCAAATAAATATAAAAGTAAATCAAATTAGTAAGAATAAAATTATCAAAGATAAGTATGACTTTTTATTTAATAAATATATTAAGATATAATATATAAATATATGCTTTATATATATTGTAATGTACCTTTTATGTGAAGTTGTTTAAACTTTAATTATAGTAAAAAATAAAAATATATTATAATATATTGAGAGGGGAATATATTTATTGTTTACGCCTGTAGTTAGTTTGCCTTGTACAACCACCTGGAAACAGAGGTGGTGCACAACCTCCACCATCACATTGTATAGAGTGAATACATTGTGATTAAAGTATTCTTGACAAATTTTATAATGAAGTGTTTTCAGGCACTCACCCACTTGGAAGTAAACTTTCAAGATGATGGATGATAGCAGACAGATCAAGGCTGATCACTAAGGAACCTACAAGAAGGGACACCATCTAAAGGTGGAACAGCTTCCAAATAAGCAATAACATCCCAGAAGAGGATTGAATCTCCCCAATAAGAAGTATACCCCCAGATAACTAAAGAGGAAGGTGGAAGCCAACAGATAGAATACCATGTGAGTGATAGATTTGACCAACACTTGGTACATTTGAGGCTTTTCTTTAAGCATTAGATTGTGTGGCAAGAAGTAGCAGTGTACCACACTCCCAGAATTATGTGGTGCTATGACTTCTCTAAGTACTTGGGTGAAGAGGAGGAACCAGGGTCAGCTCTAGTTCCCAACAAAATGCTGGCTATGCAAGCCTGCAACAAAAAACCCACAATACCAATTTATACCCAATGAACTTCATAAAAGGAAGTCTTGAGCAATCTCATGATTGCAGTGGTGGATGTGTTGTGTATATACTTCTTGGAAGTATAATAAACAAGATAAAGGGGAAGATTAATAAGTGAATGATACTTTATTGGATATGAATATAGGATAATATATAGTATCATGGAAAGCCACATACTGTCCATGTACGTCATGGAGGTCATGGGCTTATCTGAGCAATGTTCTTCTTGAGTCATGAGGCTTATTCAAGTAGTGATCCCAGTAATAGATGGTTGACTTATAATAGTGTCACCAATTTACTGGCTGGTTGGTGACTCATTCAGTGAGTTACTTAGGGCGTTAATTCCCCAAGAGGGAGTAATCAAAGATATTGCAATATCTCCTCCTGGGGTGCTGGAAGGCAGAGCCTTGGGAATTGTCTTAAGTGTGTTGGGGATACAAGCTTGGTATTGATCCAGTTTGGCTTTGGGAACAGGGAGTTTGGAGCTGCGCTGGGCTGGGCTGGGCGGTTCTTGTCTTGCATAGGCAGAGTCGGGCATGGTGCATACGTTTTAGTTCAGTTCAGGCCCCAATTCCCTTGATGAGATAGGTATTGTTGGGCTTGACTTCCATGATAATGCCTGGCCCATGTAGCCCTGGATCCAACTTATGCTGGTTGTGGTTGACAACCCAGATTTTGTCCCTAACTTGGAATCTTTCCTGCTGTAGGGGGATTGCTTCCCTCTCAACTCTTTTTCATTCCATTTCCTCTTGGTCTTTTCTAGTGCATTGTACGTTGGGGTCACTGTTGTCTGGCATCTTCTTGGGTAGAGGTAACTGCAGTCCTGTGATTGTACTAACAAGAGTGGGCTTTTGTCTGTAGAAAAATTTGTAAGGGCTTTGTCCCATGTTACAGTTGACTTGTGTTCTAAAGACCATGAGTGCTGTTGGTAGCATGTTGACCCAGGCCTTTGGATTGTTAGCATATAACTTACTGAGGGCTTTTAAAAGTAAGCCATTTAGTTGTTCTACTCGTTCATTTGCTTGAGGGTGGTACGGGCTGGCTGTGATATGTTTTATTCCATTCTTGGCAAGATAGATATTGGTGTCAATGGCCTTAAGTTTGGTGCCTCCATCTGTGATCAGGAAGTCAGGTTTCCCAAACTTGGCTATGATTTCTTTCCCAATAAATTGTCTCACATCATTACCTTTGTGTTCTTTTGTAGCTTGTGTTACAGGCCATCTGGTTGCTTAGTTGATAGCTGTTATGATGTACTTATTGCCCTTGTTTTTTCCAGGCGTTGGTCTCACAATATCCAATGACCATACCTTGAAGGGTTGTGTGATGGATACAGGTACTACTGAATTGGGTGGTGCTTTGGTTTGGGCGTACCTTTCACAGAATTTGCATTGTTCCAGTACCTCTCTGATATAATCTAGCATGTTGGGCCACCAGTAGCTTGTCTTGAGATATTTGTGCAAGTTTCTGCTACAGGTGTGTCCCAGGTCTCTGCAATATCAGATAATTGTGTCAAACTTTTGCGTTGGCGGGATGTAGGGTACAGTGTCACCATTTAGAAGTATTTGGTGCAAGGTACCATATAAATTTTTGAACAGATGTTTGTTCTTAAGGACTTTCTCTTGGATGTCCATTGGGGTGCCAAGTGGGAACCCTTCCTGGAGATTCCCCATAATTAACATAGGCCAGTTGGGGAAGCCATCAGCACAAAGGACATGTTTGCTGTATAGCCTTGAATGGGCATTTGTATCAAGCATTTATTTTCCTGATTTGTATTCAATTATCATGGGGTATCTTTTTATAAGGCTCATCTATTTGGCTTGTATTCTTGAAAGGTGTTGTTGTGTTTTGAAGAATATCAGCAACTTGTGGTTGGTGAGTACTTTGAACGTTTGGGCCCCTTACAGATAGCATTGTCATTCCATGAGGCAATGTATGATGGCTACTAACTTTTTATTGTGTATGGAATATCTTTGTTTGCTGTTGTATAGTTTTCTTGACTCATATGCCATGGAGAGGAAGTCCTTTTCTGCCATTTGGATACAGAGTAATCCTCCTATGTTGTAGTCAGATGTGTTGGTTTCTAACTCATAGATCCCCTTGCAATTCAGGTATTGAAGGATAGGAGCAGTGACCATATGTTCTTTTAGTTGGCAGAAGTGCTGGTCTTGCAGTGGCGTCCAGAAAAACTTGGTTGTTTTGCCCATAATGGAATACAGGGGGGCTGTTAGGGCACCCCAATCAGGGATGAACCTTCTAAGGTAGGCTACCATTCCAAGGAATGTAAAGATTTCACTCTTATTCCTTGGTGCTGGCATTTCAGTTATGGCATGTATCTTGTCTGGATCTGGTTTGATTCTGTCCTTGCTGATAATGTGACTGAGGAATGAAAGTTCAGCCAAAAAGAATTTGCACTTCAATGGTTTTGCAATTAGTTGGTTTTCTTCAAGGGTTCAGAGGACCAGGTGGACATCTTCCCAGTGTTTTTTTTCAAGTTTGGGCTGTAGATGATGATGTTGTCCAGGTAGATAATTGCCATTTTTCCAATGTGTTCTTTGAAGACCTTGTTCATGAAGGTCACAAAGGTACTGGGGGCATTAGTCATCCCAAAATTGATAACAATACATTCAAAAGACCCATATTTAGTTCTAAATGTGGACTTTGGAATGTTTTTAGGCTTTACACAAATTTGATGGTAGCCTGCTGTCAAATCAATTTTTGTGAAGATTTGGGACCCCCTCAGGGCATCAAAAAGGTCTTCAATCAGGGGTAGGGGATACCTGTTCTTAATTGCAACCTCATTGATTGCTCTGTAGTCTGTGACTAGGTGGAGGCCTCTGTCTTTCTTTGCCACAAAGAAGACAGCAGCACCAAAATGCAACTTTGATGGTTATATGAGTCCTTTTTTGAGGGCTTCATAGAGATAAGGTTTTAGGGTGTTGTCTTCTTGTGGTGTGAGGCAGTAGATAGGTTGTGCCTTAGGCGCACTCCCTTTTAGGTCAATCTCATGTTGTATGCCGCGGTCTGGTGGTAAACCTGGTAGGACTTCTTGGAAGACAGAGGAAAACTTACTGACTAGTTGATCCCAGATATAGTCCTTTTCATGTCTGGTCTCTGTATTTTTGAAGTGGATAACTTTTTATGTACGGGTGTTCCAGTTGATTTTGCTAGGATCAGTTTCCTCTTCTGTCTCTAAAATTTTCACAAACACATGGTCCCTTATAAGTGTGTCAAGATGAGTTGAGTAAACATGGTGATGCACCTTGCCTTGCTGTATGATAAGGGTAGCGCTATCCCAGTCAATATGAGGTTTGGTCTTTCTCACCCAATCCAGGCCAAGTATAACATTGTACTTTGGGATTTTTATGATAGGGCCACAAAGCTTAGTTTGCATGTCTCCAATTTGGGTGCAGAAAGGTTTTTTCTCTTGTGTGACTGGTTTGCTTTAGTTGTTTGCCATAATGACTCTCTTGATGTTGCTTCAGCCTGTAGATAGTTTAATGAGGTTGGCAAATTTCTTATCAGCAAGAAATCAGTCTTCTCCAGTTTTGAATAGTGGGGTGCCCTGGTATCTGCAAAAACAGAAAGGATAAGTGAGGAGTTTATTTCCAGTTTGGGCGGCAAACAGTAGAGGGTTGCTGGAGGGTAATTAGATCATGGTGATTGAATCTACGTTCTGGCCCCTGTACAAGTATTTTAAGGTAGGGGAGAGCAGCTTGCCTAAGCACTCCCCTGAGCTTTTCCCTCCTTGTTGGTATCTTTTGTGCTTGCCTAGTTGGCTTGAGCAGTACAATTACTGGTTCAAGGGTGGGTGTTGTTAGCTCAATTTTTTGTTTGTTCGAGGATCCTTCTTGGCTGTAGGGCTCTCCTTGTGCTTGTTTGTTGCATGTAGGTCATCAAACTTTTGAGCTGCGCGCTTTTCTTCCAAAAATACATCTTCAAGGTTCTTGCAGCGGGTCATGTCAAACTGTTGCCTAATGTGCGTGGGGAGGCCATTGTAGAAGTCCAACCATGGCCCAGGTTCATCAAAGTTGATGGTGCTGGGAGCACAATTGCATAGATCCTTGTATGCAGCAATGTATTCCTTGATTGTTCCTGTCATTTTGAAGGTTTGAAGTCTTTCATGATCACCACATTGGAATCCTTCATGGAAAACTTTTTAAGGAAGGTGGCTTTGAACATGTCCCAATTTTCATTCTGGTCAGGGTGTTGGTCAATCCATTCACTTACAAAGCAAGAGGTGGCTCCCATGACACAGAGGGAGACTTCACTGGCCCAGAGTCTGTGGGGTTAGCCTACTTGTGTGAACTTGCTTTGCGTGCTGTTGATCCAGAGGGAGGCATTTTCCCAGTGTAACCCTGCAAAAGTCTCAATTTCTGCTGTATGTAGGCATTGGAATACAGTTTTGGGTATTTCAGGCTGCTGTGGTTCTGCCGCAACTGGGATTACAGGTAATAGTCTGCGGGCTTTGAGAGTGTTGTACTGTTCAATGGGTACAAGGATGTTGTTATAGATGACGAGGCCTGCAGGGATGTCTTGTCCTTCTTTGTAGTCTCTCCAGCCGTTAGGGAGTACCATTGCTTGGGTCTTTTTCTTAGATAGAATTTTTCCTTTGAGTTGGGTAGGTATGGATAACCTACCTGTGCTACCACTGTTGTGTATATACTTCTGGAAAGTATAATAAACAAGATAAAGGGGAAGATTAAAAAGAGAATGATACTTTATTGGATATGAATATAGGATGATATATAGTATCATGGAAAGCCACATACTGTCCATGTACATCATGGAGGCCATGGGGATTATCTGAGTAATGTTTCTCTTAAGTCAGGAGGCTTATTCAAGTTGTGTTCCCTTTAGGATCCAGATTATGTGATCCCTGTAATAGATGGTTGACTGATAATAGTGCCACCAATTTACTAGCTGGTTGGTGAGTCATTTGCTGATCCATTTGGTGAGTTACTTGGGGCGTTAATTCCCCAAGAGGGAGTAATCAAAGACGTTGCAGCAGATGATTTGAATTAAAAGGTATAAATCAATGGATGAGTGAAAGACTTTATTTAATTTAAAAATTCATAAAATATAGCTTGCCAGCCTTATATAGCATGGTGGCAAAGAAATGGCTTGGAGAAAGATATAAAGGGGATGAGGAAATTTGGGGATGCTTCTGGGGAAATTGGATACCTGTAAACTTAAAACTGGAGCTCTAAATTAATTTCTTCATAATTATCTTCTTAACAACTGTGATATTAGGCTGATTGATCACAAATGATCAGGCTAATCACTTCACACAGATCTTTATCAGTTACACACTGTATTATCATTTGATTATAATTATATTAAGTGCGGTGATTATACACTGTATAATCATCATTTTATTATAATTGATATGGAAATTATACACTGTATAATTACTAGTTTATTATAATTGATATGACAATTATACACCATATAATTGTTAACCAATATAGTAATTATCACTGATTGCATGCTGTGCAATCACTAGATTATCAATTGTATACCTCTCATTCAATCCCACTGAATGTTGTATCAACTCAGCCCCACCCAGCCTAAAAGGTGTATATGCGTATATCAAACAAGTGATGTGCATATGGCTAAGAAATGCCAAGTTTGGATCAGCATTACACAGCATATAATTGGGTTCCTTATTGGTTTGGGTCAGCATTACATGGCAGATAATCCACAAGTCAATATTGAATTGAGTCAGCTATTATACAGTATATAATCCCCAATTTAAACCACATATTAATAACCAGAAGGCTTATCAGCCAGAAAAATAATCACTGATTAAACCCTAAAAATGGAACTAGGAATAATAGAGTTCTACCTCCCAAAGTAGGAGGATAGAACTGGGACCATTTCTAAGCATCAACCAAATATGGCATATTTTTCTAGTGCCATAATAGGTGTATAAAGATACAGCCAATTGATAACTGCCAGTAGGCTAGCTCAAGAAGAGTGTATGCTATAGCTGAAGTGCCATGTATGCCTTGTTAAGACCGGTAGCAGCACATGTGCCAAGGTTTAAGGTCTTGCCAATAATGGTGCAAGGTTATAGACTAGAGTGTGCAAGGCATTAGGATTCAAATTTAAAAGATATAAGAACGTAGGAACTGTCTGTAAGATAATCTTACAGAAACCAGCTAAAAACCTATATTATGTCACAAATGGAGTTATAGAGTGTAAGAACCCTAAGCAAAGAAGATAAAATAAAGTGTTCAATAGTGAACAGTTTGTAACTAAGTGAATATCAATATTAGGATATTCTCCATCAGCAAATTGATACATATAAGTATTGAAAGATTCCTTAAGGGAAAAATGGATACAACAAGCCTAAGGCTTGTTGTTTTACAGTTCTATTGGATTTAAGGAAATAAAAAGCTAAACTAAAAAAATAAATTAAAAAAAACAAAATTCTTAAAATTAAAAATCTGAATTTAAAATTGTAAAAGATTGAAGGGAAGAAATCACTTAGAATTTTGGCTTAAAGCCTACTCTTTAAAAGCTCTTTATTTATAGAAGAAAAAGCTTTTTCTGTTGGAGTGTGATAACCAGGAGGAAACAGCCAAGAAGAGGAGCAACTGGAGAATTTGGAGAATCAGGTACAGAAAAAGGGGAAACAGAATACCAGTTTGAAGTTTGATAAGCAGAATGAGGCTGGAGAAAGCGGTAACAACGTGAACAGGAGTTTTGAAAGGTGAGCAAAAAGTAAAATTTCTCTAACTTAAATTAGAGAATATAAGCTAATTGAATAGCTGAGAAAACAGAAGACAACAACAATAGCATCAATTTGAATGTGAATTGACAAAAAACAAGGTAATTAACTTAAAATACTTATATATTAACTATCAATTCAAAACTTCAATATTTAGAAAATACTGAATTGTAAATCAATCAAAAACACATAAAAATAATAAATTTAAAGAGCCTGCCCTTCAGGGCAGGGCATGACACAAGGACAGCCAATCAGGATAAGTGCAGCCAGCAAAGATAGACCTATTGCAAAGTTAGCCACTGAGAACTTTCTAAAAGGACAATAAAAATGGTTGTTGCAGTATATATTAATACAGAAACTGTTAGGAATTTCGACCAAGAAATGATGCCAATTATGATGGAGCTCACAGATTGGGGTTTCTGCAACCAAACCCATAAATTAAAGTATAAAAAACAATGATGCTAATTATGACAGAGCTCGCAGATATGAATTGCAGCTACCAAATTACATAAATTGGTAGTATAAACTAAGTGCATATTGGATCAGAAGTAGTCTGCTGACCTGAGCCTTAAACTAGCCAATGATAAGTGCCACTGTGGCAATTAAGTGATAATGATCCGCCGCTGTGGCACTTTTGAAATACACAAGCGCTGCGGCGCCACCTAGCAATTGGATTAGGCACCAAAGCACCAAACTACTTTTACATCAAGCGACAACCAAAAATTATTGAAAGCGCCGCAGCACTGCCTGGCAAATATTGCAGGCGCCAAAATGCCACTCTACTTTTACATTGAGCGCCAAGGCGCTGGGTTTGTTTACCCATAATCTCAAATTCTCATATTTATCACATTAATAAGCATTAAGCTTGCAGTATGCCAGAGAAGTAGGAAGTGATCCTGAAATACTAAATTATTACATGCAAGCAAGGATCACCTGTTCTGGGTGAAGATGAAGATATTATATTGGTTGACATGCAATAAGCTCCAAACCTAGATTAATAATTACCTAAATTAGGGGTGTGTTAGAATGTCCTAGAAGGCATTGCTAGCATCCTAGGGATTAATCTTGCAGAAGGTATAAGAAGAATTAATGACTTAAAATAAAAAGTCTACCATCTTAATATTAATCTTGATCCATCTTTGATATATCTTTAATCTGGTTGACATTTATCCTAATCCTTAAGTGCTTCTGCGCAATCAGAAGCCATTGCTAGACAATAACCATATTTCTGTTCAACCCTGGCTCTTCTGATACAATACTACTCATATCCTCATATAGACTTTATTTGGGCAAATGCCCTGTACCCTATAATCTCAAATAATTGTGGTGCTGTAATGCAAAAAGCACCACAGACACCCAAAAGGATGATAACAAGTTCTTAGTTACACCTGGATAGATTGCAGCCGCTGGCTAGATTGTACTCCAGTCCCAATAAATGTAATTATCTTAAAGTTCTATTCTATTGTATTCTGTAGTGCTCTTGCATAGGATTAGGTAGAGTACATTGGCAAGGCTAACATTTATCTGTAGCTTTGAACATACCAGCAATAAACCAAGTTGCTCAACAACAACATAATTACTTAAATAAAACAAGATTATTTTCCCTAACAGACAGGCCAAAGCTGGAAAGTTCACCTTTTCACCCTCACATAGAAGATGAGACCAGGAGAAGGAATCAACAGCAGAACCAGAGAGCAACAGACCAGGAATTACATAACCAGAGTCAAAAACCTTTCCAACATCACCAGCAGAGGTTAAACAGCAGTTCAAAGTTGATTTTAAGCTGTACAATTGGCTGGAGCCCAGTTCAAAAGGTAATTATTGGTTGAAGTTCAACTCTACACTAAATTCACTCTCTAGGCAACTAACTGGAGTTCAATAAGACCTGGGATTGATCCTCGTCTCAGCCAACAATGGCTCAACTAATTCAACCCAGAAGGTATTATCAGGTAAAATATAACAAATACTACCCACTAATCCTTCATTTTTATGAGAATTAACTGATACAAGTGTAAAATTACCCTCTGTATTTGGTGATTCTGTATGATTTTTGGCAGTAATATTATAAAAATGATTCCTGACAGGAGGATTGTCAGATGGGATTTGAGAAACAGCTTCTCTGGTAGGGCTGCAAACCCATAGATGCCTTCCAGGACCAGGGCTTTCTTTTAGTTTTTGTTTTACCTCCCAAAGGGAGTAATTAAGTATGTGCCACTTGATAGGAAGTACCAGCACATTCCAGATAACATGGTCTACTAAGTTAGAACCTGGGGCAACCTTCTTTCCATCCAGGGTAAGCCTGGCCCTGTCAATTACAAGTGGGATCCTATTGAGGTCTTTCATGCTGGCACCAATCCCAAAGTAGAAAAGGTATCCAAGGTAAACTAAAAGATGGAGCCTTTTCTCAAAAAATGCCTCCATGAAATTGCACAGTTTTTATACACTACACTAATTTGTTTGTGTTTAGTTTTAGAGAACATTGTCTTCATGTCCAAAGGAATTATTGTCTTGTCCCTGTCTAGGCTAGTCCAAAGTCCACCAAGAGAATCTTGGTTTTCTTAATTACTGTTGTGTTGGCAATGGCCAATTTTGCCACTGCTCTCCCAAAGTTATCCAGTAAGTATGATAATATGTGCTCAAGAAGAAAGCAGAAGCAAGCTCCTGCATGAGCCTGTCCCATCTCCAGCATGTTCTTAAATGAGAGTGTTCCCAGGACGTCCCAAACAAGTTCAATGAAGGTTAATCTGTAAGCTCCACCAAGAAACACCAGGTTCAGGTAATGCCAGCTGTGCATCTTTGTATGCGTCTATGGTCTATTCAGTAGCCCCTTTGACATGCATCAGTTGAGAGAGCACATCTTTTGGTATGGGGAACACCCATTTATGCAATCTTCAAGCTTGTAAATAACAGGAGGCAACAGGGCCTGCTGTATGCCCACATGACTGGCATAGTTTTCATAGAAAGTGACATTGGTATAAGGGAACAGGGTTTTTATTATAACACCATCAACAATTTCTAAAAAAAGATAGTCATTTAGAATTTTTATGATGTTTTATGATACCTTATTATGATGCTTTTTTGCCAGAAGCTTTTTCAGGGCAAGCCATCTTTGACACAACAAGTTGTGCAGCTGTTTTGTTGTCCTTCTTGTGGGCCCTCTTGACGGGCTTGAGATCTTTGTACATATCAGGGTCATCAACCAAAATATACAGTGTGGAAATGGTGTGGGATTTGAACTGTAGTCCCTCAACCACAGTCTTTGGAATGTTAAAAAGATGTTCAATTATCTTTTCTGACATATCAGGCATCTTGGCTATCAGGGCCTTGGTCAACACCTTGCCAATTTTGTTACCTGTCAGGACGGTGTACTTCATATTTTCCTTGATTTTTCAATTAATCTCATTGATCTCAGAAACTGTGGAGTTAAGATCTGTAAAGTCACTCCCCCCTTTAGCCCTGTATAGGACAATCTTCCCGCGTCATACAAGAAAATCTGCTCAGAAGCCAGCCAAGCCCTTTAATTCCCTTGAGGATTTAGCCCACACAATTGATGAGAGATTTGTGTTGGCATACCCTTCCCAGGTGGCAAATACTGATGTTTTGAACTCTGTTCCCACTTGGGAGGAATCTCTGATTAATTTGGACTATTTGTTGGCTTGGGCTTGTCCAAACTTAAAATTAATCTGGTCCAAACAATCAGGTCGTGCTTTGGTTACTTCAACAAAATCTATTTCTACTGGAACTAATGACATCCTGAAGTGTTCTTTGGGCACTAGCCAATCAAAGGTTGGGCCAGAAATTGATGAGAAACCATCCAAGTTCCCTGAAATTTCTGGAAAAATTTCTATCTCACCCAATCAAATGACTGGCTGAGGTCAGCTGACCTTCAAATTCAAATTGGTTTTCCTTAAAGCAAGACAGGGTACTTTCAGTCCCATGCTTGCTCACTTTATCAATTAAAGTTATACTTTTAAAAATCCAGTTTACTCTTGGGCTCCTCTTGGCCCTCTTTGTTTTCCTGGTTTTTTAGAATTTTCTTTACTATTCATTACCTTTGTAGCCTCTCCCTGGTTCCTGGCATCCTTTTCAAAGCCTCTAGAGATAAATTTAGTGTCAACAAGACCACTTACCTCTCCTGCTTTCAAAAACTGAGTTTGAACTTTGAATTTAGTATTAAAAGCTTTGTATATACTTAATTTAAGTTTGAATTCATCTCCTGTTTGCTTTGCTGTCCCCTTTGCTACCTATATGCTTCAAATAGCACCCCCCCTGTTGTTTAACTAAGTGTATAGCCTGTATTTTCCACCTCCTGCACTTCAAAAATCCCTCAGCAGTATTCATGCTATCAGGATATCCTTTTTCTTTGGTTCTGTGATAAATAGTCATAAATAAACTTGATTTGCTTGAGATGTCACTCAGTTTGCAAATGCTGGCCTCTTTCCTGAAGTTTATGGCCTTCTCCTTGGCTCCTTCCCTGGTGATGATATGAACCACTTCTTCAGACCTTTGGAGTTGTGTTTCCCATATATTCCACCATGTTGGGAACAACCCCAGTCAACTTGTGAACATGTTTGAGGACCTCCCTGAACAGGCTCAAGACATCCTTGTTACCAGTGAGAATGTTGTAAGAAGTCTGACCTGTGATGCCCTTGAGCTCTCTTCCCTTAAACCAGTCCCCTCAATGGCCCCTAGCTTGACTCCTCCATTTGCTCCTCCCTCAGAGATTCCAGTTACTCAGGTCCAAGAGGAGGATTTGGGCAGTCAAGATTCTTCACTCAAGCGTGCTCTGTGGTTGCTTGGTGGCATGGTTTTGATGGGATTGGACTCCTACTTTCCCTGACTATCTGCTGTGTGCTCTTTATGGACGCCATTTCAAGCGGCCATCCCGGCCCTGCACTGGATGGTGTCCTGGTGGATCCTTCTCTGGGATGGGAGCCAAACTTAGTTAGTTTAGCCCCCTCTCTCTCACTAGATCCTTCAAAAGCTTTTTGAGTTCTCTTACTTGATTTTTTACTAATTCTTTTTTATAGATTTAACTCCAATAAACTCAGTTCTATTTTGATCTTATTTTCCTTTGTTTACTTGTTTGTTTTCTGTATAATTACAATATCTCATCATTTTTCTTCTTTTTACTAATTGTGTATGTTTTGTTAGATATCCTTGAATTTTATTGTTTGCTTTTTGGTTTGCCATGCTTCCATAATTGCCATATTGGCTTAAGTTTTTTAAACAGCCTCTTGTGATAGAAATAACAACAATTCAATATTTAGTTAAGTTTAAAGTTTATCCTTAAGGTTTTGAATTTAGACTGTTAGCAAATTTCCTAAAAAAAATAAACATATAAAAATCTAATTTAAACTTGACTAAATATTGAATTGTTATTTCTGTCACAAGGAGATGTTTAAATAGCTTAAAATAACTGCATTCTAGTTTTAGGTATATGGCATAGTAAACATATAATATTATATAAAATATGATAAAAATTTAGTAAACAACTAAATAAAAAACAAAGAGACAAATAAAAACTGTAATTTTGAACAATAAAATATACAAATAAAAATGATTACAGGTAGAGAGTTTATTTGGAGCAGGAAGAATAATGTCTATGAGGAAGAATAATGAAGGAAAGAAGGAGTATAGATAGTGCTGACTTGAGAGATCTGAGACTGAGATTGAGTGGGAAGGGCTGACATAAGAGATTAGTGGTTGCAGGGGATAATCCAAGTGAATTTGATGGCTGCCATATAACAGTCATTATATTCCTCATTGGTCATTGGTTTGATTGGCTGGTAGACAGCTGTGGCCTGGGGTGGGAGACACTTGTTCTTTTGTGACTGGTTGGTCATATTCACATGAAAGACAAGTTGAGCAAACAAGTCAGCCACTATCTGCCAACCAAAAAGAGAATCATGGTCAATGATACCAAGATAAAGATTATTAAAAGCCTGTGGGCGGTGCTCCCAGACTGTGTCTCTAATATTAAAGAACACAACACCTGCCAGATAGATGTCTACATGGCCAGCTGGGAAGACTGAGGTCTGATGCCTGTGTCCTTGGATTGACTTGATGGTGGTAGAGCTGCCCTCTATTTGGTATGTAATACCCAGATACTGTAGGTACCACTTGCAGAAAATATGGCAGAAGATTGGAGAATTGGAAACCAGTCAGGGCAGTGACAATTAGATATATGGTCATCAACCAGCAGAAGACCTTGATGTGGATGTTGTATCACCCAAAGCTTCCCACAAAGTAATTCAGCACATAGTACAGGGAGGTGCACACTGCAATGGACAGGGTGGAGTGTGGAGACACTAGATGAGTCCAGGAACCAGTGTGGGAAGAGTTGAGCTTTCCTGGATCATAGTGGCAGTCTTGTCCTAACCCTTTGGATGAAGGCCCAAAGAATTCTGGTCCCTGTTGATATCCTCCAATCCCAAGGCAAGCTGTTAGCACAGCTGTGAAGATGAGATGATTCATCTTCCTTGGATTGGAGGTTGTTGGCTGGGCCAAACTATTTAAAGTTGACTTAAAGGTGTTAAATAGGATTAGCTTTATTGAGGGTATTAAACTCAATAATAGCACAAGCTATTACTGAGGGGGGGCTCCTTTATTTATAGTGCTTCCCACTGTGCAAAGTTTTGCAAGTGAGAATGAAAACAAGGGATTAGAGAACCCAAAAGTTTGGAAAATGAGATTGGGAATTGGGGTTTGAGAAGTTGGCCAAACTCTTGTTCTTTGACAATCTGTTGGGGGTTTGGCCATTCTTGACTAGAGCCAATGATCTCTTCTGGGCATGTGGTCAGGTGGTGGTGACAACTCATGGGATTTCCAAAATCTATTTTTGTCCTGGAGGGATTTTTTGGTTGGGGTTTGGTCTCAGCCATGTGACTTGGGGTTCAGGGTCCCATTGGTTCTGTGTAAAATTGCTGTTCTCTTTTAGCACTTGAGTTTGGCCCTCTTCTGGTGGCCAGGAATTTTTTTCTAAATTTTGCCCTTTTTACAGGGACTTATTTGATTGGCTGCATTGGGTGGGATTTTCTGATTGGCTGGAGAGTGAGAGCTGGGACCTGAGTGGGAGGCTGGCAGCTGGGTGGGCGAGCGGGTGGCTGGCCGGGGCCTGACTGGCAGGTGGAAGGCTGGCAGGCAACTGGCTGGGCAGCGGGGGACAGGTGGGGAGGCCCGCTGGCGCTAGCTGGGTGCTGGAGGGCTGGCAGAGGGTGCTGGCAGGCATGGCAGGCGCCTGCCTGGATGATAAATTATTATGGTGTTTATTAAGTTATGTTTTTCCCTCTGTTTGATTTTTATTTTTCCCAATTAAAGGGGGGAAATCCTCATTGAATTGGGAATTTTTAAAAGGAACTCACTCTATTTTTTTCCAACATTGCACTCCAGTAAGAATCTGGTTTATGTCAGGAATATTCCTGACAGGTAGCTCAAACCCCCAATAAGAGGAATTTGAGCTGTCTCAAGAGTCCAGCAATTCATTGAGAATATGGCTATACTAATAAACATTGATGCAATCAGGGGGTTTCTGATAATAGACAACCTCCTTGGCTGAAACAGCTAGAAATGCACCAATGAATGTCTCCTTTTTGACCTTTTTTCTTCCATTTTTCTTGGTAGCTTTTTCTTGCTTGCTGAAATTGTCAAAAGTGATGGAGAATTTGTAATATGATATGAACATGATGTCATTGGACTAACTTGTCAGGGTTCAGACAATAGTGGACTTAATGAAATGATCATATGGAAAATCCTTGCAGCTTTCCCATTGGTCCCCGTTGCAGTTGGTCAGTATCTGGACCAAAGCCACTTTCTTATGCATCCAGAGCTGCACCATGCGCTCAGAAACCCATATGCCATGGTACACAAGTTGTTTCTGGACCTGAGTCAGGGAAAGCTTAGGGTACTAGGCAACAGACGCTGTAACCTGATTGGCTGCTGCCGGGAAGTTGTTTCAAGCTATGGTTGTCATTCTGATTGGCTGGTTGGTTGGCAGCTTGTGTGGGGGTGGGTAAGAGGGTGGGGGCAGAGCTGGATGCCAGGTGACTCTCAAACAAGTCAAAGCCATAGGGGTCAGGAGTCAGGTATAGGTCAGCTTTCTCGTTACCCACATCAAAGGCTTGGGTGTAAACAGGTGCCTCCACGTTCTGAGCCTCACCTTCAGGAAAGCTGCCTTGGCTGCTCCTGTCTTGTTCTCTGGAACCATCAAAAATGTTGTTGTTGATGAAAACCATTATAAAAAACCCAGGATAAAATTACTAAAAGTAGAAGTTTAAAATTTTATGATTTTTTTGTTGTAATCACGAGTCCAGATTTGGATTGTTCCTAAAGCCATTATACATAAATAAAGAGCCATGAAAATCAATAAAATGCTCTGTTTTCAAATTTTATAGTTGTTAATATTCTGCTAAAATGTCTTTTTCTATTTCAGGATACACATCTTGTGTCTTCATTTTGTTTTGTGTTTGTGAAATCTCACTTCTAGGTTGCTCTATTTTTGCTTCATTTTAGTCTATCTGTTGGTGCCTCATCTGAATCCTGATATGATTATAATATATTTCATAACAACCCCAATATATTTCTTTTGTTGTGCCAAGTCATTTTGTTTATAGCTTGGAATATATTGCTTGATTTTTGATATAATTGTATTTTAAGTGAGTATTACTATGCTTCTTGTTTGGCCTTTCCCAGTTTATCAGAAATGTAAAAATTATTTGCAGTCTGGAACTTGCCAGACTTGGATTTTGCTTAAATCTGAGTCCACTTTTTTAAATCTGAGTTATTTTCGCTTAGTGTCATAGCTTTGAAAACTACTGTAAAATCAAGACAGTTTGTCTATCTACGCTATTTTGAACTAAAGAAATAATAATACTTTTGGAAAGAAGTGACATGCAGTTTGAAAGGATATCTGTGCAATGTACCAAGGTAATAAATAGAGCTCAGGGGGGCTACTCTGGTCCCAGGCTTGATTTAAAGCTGCCTCTTAGAAGAATCCCTTTAAGACTACGAATTTCTGATTTGAGGCTGGCAGCTGGGGAATCAGACCTAGTCCAAAACATGGGATCTCCGGAGGGATCTGGTATCTGATGTAGGTAGTACTTAAAGATACCAGAAATTTCTCGTGCCAGACTTGAAGTTCGCCCAATCACCTTGCTGCGATGGGCATCAAGTGAACGGACTTGGCCTTTGACTTGATCGCTTTCATCCAACAATTCAGATATGGATCTTTCGTCATCTTGCCTTTCCTTTGGTGGTCGAATTAGTACTTTTGGGTTTTTTTCATCTTTAACCAGAGCATATTGCTGACATAGCTCTTCCTGATCTTTACAATCCTCTTGAAGCTGAAGGAAATGCCGCTTCCGAATATTCAATATGTAACAACGTGCCTTAAAGATTTTGGCCAGAATAGGAATGGCATACCGCTAGCAGTTATAAAAGCTGTAAAGTGAAAAAAAGATACCTTGAATAAAAATGCAAGAAGGAGTCCACTGCTGGCCAGAGGGAGAAAAATCAACCCGATTTGTCTCCATATAAAAGTCAGAGGTGGTTTGGGTAAAACTATCCTTTGAGAAGAAGTAATATCATAGTTGCGAGGAGGGAGGGGAGGCCCAGCATTTGTATTTTCCTTACTAATTTCGAGCTTAGGCTTAAAGGAACAAGGCAAAGTTACCTCAAATTATAGGATTCGGTCTAAATAGAGTTATTAAAAATCAGCCGTTTAAAGTTACCCTTGTGAATGCAAGATTTATTTCTTCTTTGCTGAGTCCTTTAGATTCAAGGAAGGCCTTTTTCTTTTGAAGTGGAAAGGCTGATACTTTAGGATCAACCAAAAACTTTATCGCATTTTTCCACAAGGTTCTCTCGGATTTGGGTCGGTAAAAAGTTATCTGAATAAATAGAGTCCTTTTTTAATCTGTCTCCAGTTTTGTTCAAGGGGGAAGCTACCTCGTCATCTACCCGCTTTGCCTTCCATGGCTCAAAGGAATCCGATTCACTCGCTTTTTTCTGCTTTTCTAAAAGCTCCTGGCGGCGCAACTTTCTCTTTTCTGCCTCCTCAATCAAGGGTTCTATCACTTGCTTATCTTCTCTCTCGGGTTCGATGCTTTCTAAATTCTTTGTTTTTTCTTCGTAATCAAGATGGGCGCTTTGATCTTTTTGGACTTTTAATGGGCAATATTCAGGGGAGACGGTTCTGGTAGTATCCATGTTATCTTCTCCAGGATTCATCCCACTCTCTTTGATACCTGTACTTTGGGGTGAACCATCTTCTTTGTCCTTGGGCTCCTGCATAATGTTGGGGGTTGATTTGAGAAGCTCTTATACTTGCAAGATGATTGATGTGACTTGAATATTTGGGCCGTCACCCATCTGTGGCGACTGCTGGCGGGCTGAGTAGGCTGTGCTTGGAGGCTTCCCAAAGATTCCATCTATTTTTCAAACAAAACTCTTGGGGGAAATGCTGCCCATGCTCCACCAAATCAAAAGCCTGGAATCTTTTTGACCCATTAAAAAAGCATTTCCAACCCGAAGTTTATAAAGAAGCTTAACTCTTTAGGAGCTATCCAAAAATCTCGCTGAATGTGGATCCGAAATCTGACTCACGGGTAGGGATTAGAGATGGGACAGGTGCCAAAATCGTCACAATCCGTTTTATGACTTGAGCAGTTAGTCAAATCATTTTGGGACCTTCAAGTCATAAAACAAAAATGTATGAACTGTCATGTAACTAAATACAATCCTATCTTGTTTTCTATTGTGTCCAATCATAAGTATGTAAACTATCCCTTTTGAGTGAAATAAATATTTATTCATTCATTTATTTATTCATTTAATTAATTAATTCACATTTTACTATAGTTAGCTAAAACAAAATGTGGTTCAATTAAAACTATCATTATTAGATAATAGTAGATAAAGCTTGTAATAAGTTACAGTTAAAAAATAAAATCCAACCACTGAAACTGCTCTAATTTTATATCTTTGTTGTGTTTTACTTTGAGCGTGGCCAAGGGACACAACGAGGAAATCCTAACCATAGGATTGGGTTTTTACTAAGCTGGGTGGTTAGTTTTCAGGAATGAATACAGTAGTTTTAAAAGCTATGGCAACAACCAAAAATACCTCAGATTTAAACAAAATGATTTCAGATTTAAACAAAATCCAAGCTGCACGAGATTCAGGATTCAATTAATTTATAAAATTTCAGTTAATAAATGGACTGTCAAACAAAAAACAAAATTTCACTAGCCCATTATACAAAATTATATCAAACATCAAGCGGTGTAGTTCAAACCACAAACAAAATGAACCAACACAACAAGTGAAATGGATGGATGCTGTTCCGGAGTATATTATAATCCAATCAGGATTCATATGAGGCACTGACAGAAGAACTAAAGTGAAACAAAACTTGAGCAATCTAGAAGCGAGATTACACAAGCACAAAACAAAATGAACTCACACAAGATGTGTAATATGAGCAGCCTAAAATAGAAAAATAACAGTTTAACAGCCAATCAACAGCTATCCAATTTAGGAACAGAGGCATTTTATCCATTTTCATGGCTCCAGAGTTGTATGAAAAGGTTTTGAGAACCTTCCAAATATGGACTCAAGATTACAATAAAAACAAATCATTAAATTTTAAAATTCTACTTTTAGTGATTTTATCCTAGGTTTTTTACAATGGTTTTTAACAGCAATATCTTTGACAGCGCCAGCAGCCAAGCCAGCAGCAGCCAGACCAGCTTCAATGGAGGCGAGGCTCAGAACGTGGAGGCACCTGTTTACACCCAAGCCTTTGAGGCAGGTAACAAGGAAGCTGACCTGTACCTGACCACCGACCCCTATGGCTTTGATTTGTTTGAGAGTCACTTAGTGTCTAGCTCTGCCCCTGCTCTCGTACCCACCCCCACACAAGCTGCCCACCAACCAACCAATCAGGATGGCAACCTTGATTTGGAACAACTTCCTGCCACCAGACAACCTGCCCCCCTACAGCCAATCAGGCTTCAGCTCCCCTGGCCCAGTGCCCCAAGCAACAAATCATCACCACCCTAATTCTTCAGAAAATTGTGGCACTGAATCTACAGGGTCTGTACTGGGAACAGATTGCCACCCAGTTGCAATTTACCTGAGCTACTGTCATGCAGGAATTCAACAACCTGATGAACAGGGGGAATCTGATCAGGACGGCCAAGAAGCCCAAGAAGGCCCCCAAGTCACAAATATCTGAGGCATACCCAATCATGCTTGACCTCCTCCAGTGGGATCCCAAGCTTCCCTTGACTCAGGTCCAGAAGCAGCTCACGCACCAAAGCATATGGGTCTCCGAGCGCATGGTGCAGCTCTGGATGTATGGGAAGGTGGCTTTCATATGGGTTCTTACCAATTTTGCCGGCAACTAATGTGATGGCACTGAGGATTCCCCGTATGATCAGGCCATCAAATCAACCCTGGTCTGATGCTTGACTAGTCTAATAGAGGACATCATGTTCATCTCCTACTACAAGCTATCAATAGATTTTGATGATTTTGGCAAACACAGAAGAGCCGCCACTCAAAAAGGAAGGAAAAAGGTCAAGAAGGGGACGTTCATTGGTGCATTTCTGGCTGTTTCAGCCAAGGATTTTGTCTACTATCAGACAAACCCAGATTTCATCAATGGCTACTCATACAGCCACATCCTCAGTGGATTACTCAACTCCTGGGATGGCTCAAATTCCAAGTACTGGGTTTTCTTGAGCCACCAGATTGAGGGTAGCTCCACCGCCCTTGAGGCCATCCAGGGACGCGGGCACCAGGCCTCAGTCTACCCCGCCGGCCATGCAGACGTCCATCTGGCTGATGTTGTCTTCTTCAACATGGGATCCACATTACAGGAGCGCCGCCCTCAGGCTTTCAACGACCTCTGTCTTGGGGTCCTTGACCACAATTTTCTCTTTGGCTACCAGATGGTGGCTGACTTGTTTGCGCAAATGGTTTTCCATGTGAACATGGGCAACTAATCATATAAGGATAAGCACCTTCCACCTCAGGCCACTGCCACTTACCAGCCCATCCAGCCAATGACTGATGAGGAATACGATGAGTGTTATATGAAAGCCATCACGCAAAATCCTCCTGCCTCCACCCCCACCACCAACACCCCTAACCCGCAAGCCCAACCTACCCAATCCCAGACCCCCCAGGCCAGCACTGCCTCTACGTCTTCCTTTCCGCGTTATTCTGCCTCCTAGGCATCACTCTCCCCCGCCCCAATAAACCCCTGTTGTGAGAGAGGTGGGCTAAACTAACTAAGTTTGGCTCCCATCCCAGTGAGATAAACCACCAGGATGCCGCCCAGTGGAGGACTGGAACAGCCGCTCAAAGGGGGGACCACAAGGACAACACTGGAGACATTTGAGGGAAATAAGCATTCTGACCCATCAACATCAGTCCGGCAAGCAGCCAAGAGGTGCAGGTGGGAGTAAAGGAGGACACCACAGGGACCACAAGTGGTACCAAATCACTCGGGGGCAAGGTGAGGGAAGAAGACGTGAAGGGTGCCTCCCCCTTGGAGACAGGCAAGGAGTGCTCTATAATTCCCAGGTCCAGGTTGTTGTACGTCAGACTCTTTACCACAGCCTTCCCAGAAAAGAGAAGGCCGCTGGGAAGATCCCAGAGACTAGAAGGATCTTCACCCACAAGAAGGGCAGAGGAGGAGATTTCCCCCCAAAAGTCTGGGGAGGTAGTCCACAAAAGCACCAAAAATGGGGTCAAAGAAAATACCACAAATTTTATAATGGGGAGTATCATCATAAAAACCAGTGCAAAATTTGAAGAATATTGACACTAATTTCCACACGCAACAATTAAAAAAATGTGGAACTAAGGAACACACACAAAGGAAAACCAAACAGGAGGAAGCAGGACAGGTCTGGTGAGCTTGGCAATGAGCTCAGATACCTTGGGAGTAATTAGAAATAACAAACAGGTTCAAAAACCAAGAATTTATAAGAAATTCAAGATTAAAGAAGGTTTTTATACTAATTTTAAATTCAATCTTTGGGTTCAAACGTGAATTTTGAAAGCAAAACAGAAGACAAATACAGCTATATGCTTGAGTCTGTTTGGGTGGGGCCAGAGGAGAGCCCAAGTTTGAAACAGGACGCGGAAAGGTAATCGGGAAGGTTATGACTAACACTTTGTAAAACTATAGGTGACAGGAACTCCAAAAGGGGGGCTCCAATAACTACTTGTAAATTTTTAAAAATCAAGTGCAAATAACCAAACTTTATTAAATTGGAAAATAGACAAGCAGGGTACTGGAAGTTCCCTTGCTGCATTAAAAGGAATGGGCTGCAAGTAAGGTGAATCACATGGCAGTGGACTCTGAGTCCAATTGGCTGGAGATAAAACTTTGCTGGGCAGGAGCAGGGAGACTGGAGGGTTTCATTCCAATTTCTGCGGTCAGATCTGATTGGCTGGAAGAGGTACTGGTCATTTGGAATTCACTTGAGTTGTTTAGTGTCAATGTGGTGACCCCTGATTGGCTAGCTCTAATGGTTTTTAGAAGTGGACGACACCACACTAATAAGTAGTCTAAATTAACCAGTGTTTCTTCCCAGGAGGGAGCCACCAAAGGCAAAGTATTTGCAGGGCAGGCTAACACAAACCTCTCATCAACCGTGTGTGCTAAATCATTTAATGAATGGAGGGGTTTGGCAGGCGTTTTTGGGCCTTTCTTGGTACAACAAGGGAAGATTGCGCAATCCAATGCCAGAGGTGGCAGTGAATTTACACCTGTCACCAAACATTTTCTATTTATATTATCTTTTTTTGAATTCCATTTGTTCATGTTCTCTTTGTTTATAGTTGGTTTTATTCTTTATGTTCAGCTTATTTCTATAAAATCATGTATTTACTATGTTGTGTATCTAGATCCAGAACACAGTTATTTTTAGCACTTAAACATAGCCCCTTGTGAAAATATTAACAACAATTTGGTGATCAGCTAAATTTGAATTAGAAAATTATAGTATTAACTGTTTTTAGATAAAGTTGTTACTGATCTGAATTCAAAACCTTAATGATAAACTTTATGTCACAACAATCACTTTATCACTTGGCTCCTGATTGGCTTAAAGTTTATCATTAAGGTTTTGAATTCAGATCAGTAACAGCTTTATCTAAAAACAGTTAATACTATAATTTTCTAATTCAAATTTAGCTGATCACCAAATTGTTGTTAATATTTTCACAAGGGGCTATGTCAAGCGCCAAAATAATATGGTAATCAAGGAACAATGCCAACACAAAGCAAACAAAACATATTGTGATGAGCGTAAAACATATACAAAATGGGTAAAAAGATGTGATAATGTAGTAGATGGGAAAACAAAAAGAAATAAACAAAGAGGCAACAGTATCAAAATAATACAGAATTTATTGGGGCAAAAGCTATAAAAACATATGGAAATGTTAGTAAAAAATCAATGAGAGAATTTGAGAAGCTTCTGAAGGATCTCAACCTGGCTATTGCCAAAATAAAGGACATTGACTGCAAGGTCAAAGCCAAAGTGAAGTCCGCCGTCCTCACTGGGGACAAAATTAACAAGGTGTCTGCAAAGGCACTAATGTCAAAAATGCCAGACACCCCAGAGAAGACAATCAAGCACTTACTAAATATTCAAAAAACTGTGGTCAAGGGCCTGCAATTTAAGGCATACAATCTTTCTGTGCTGTCCGTCTGGGTTGATGACCCGGAGATGTACAAACATCTCAAACCTGCCAAGCGTGCCAGGGCAGAGGATACCAAATTGCCTGCACAATTGATTGCACCAAGAATGGCTAAGCCGGCCGAGGCTGCGGGCAAGGAAGAAACACAAGAAGGTAGCCTAAAAAAAAATTAATAAATTTTCAAAAAACTTGCCTTTTTTCTTAGAAAATGTAGACGGCAAACTCCGCCAAGTCCTGGTCCCCTTTGTCCTGGCCACCTTTTATGAAAATTATGCCACTCATATGGCAAAGCAATTGTATCTGTCACCCCTGTTGTGCAGGAGCTAGAGGACTGTATCCACGGGTCCTTTCTGATGTTGCAGGAGGCGTTGGCAGAATTTATGCATGCCAAGGGGGCATCCAAGTGGGCAGTTACTGCCTACAAGGATGCCCAACTGGTCCGCCTGGACCCGGTATCCCTCAGTGGAGTTTACTGTGTAAACTCTATTGAGCTTTTCTGGGATGTCCTGGCAACACTCCCATTCAAGAGTGTACCGGAGATGGGCCGGGCTCATGCGGCTGCTCGCTTCTGCTTCCCAGTGGAGCACATCATATCTTACCTGTTGGAGAGCTTTGGGCGCGCGGTGGGCAAATTGGCTGTTGCAGACGCAATAGCCGTAAGGAAGACAAAAATTCTCCTGGAAGACTTTGGGTTGGCCTGGAATGCTGAAAAGACAGGGCTCCCTGCAGCCATGGAGCTGACCTTCACAAAGACTAGGCACAGCAAGAAGATCAGCACAGTCTATAATAAACTGTGTGAGTTCACAGAAGCCTTTACAGGGCAAAGGCTTCATCTGGTTGTTTACCTGGGGTTCATATTCTACTTTGGGATGGGCGCATCTGTAGAGGACCTGGACAGGGTCCTTCTGGGAATCAACAAGGCCCGGCTTGCACTCAACGGGAAGAAGGTCCCCCCTGGATACAACTTGGTTGATCATGTGATCCAGCACGCCCTGGTCCTGGCTGGGATATACGGTTTTGTAGCCCCACCTGAAAAGCTGCTGCTTCACTCCCACCTGACCCTACTGCCTTCCACCAGCAGGAGGGAGTATTTCAATAAGGGTGTATCCACCGTTCACGGTGTGGCGGTGGAGGTTGTGCGCCATCTCCATTGCAGGGTGGGTACATACTGAAGAACCCACTACAGGCGCACACAATAAAAATATGATTCCAATAAATTTTATTACAATTTATAGTATTTTAATTATAATAAATTTTTATAATTTTTATTTCAGCAAACCAGTTTTGCAAAATATATTGCAGAAACAGTTTTCATAAAAGCATAAAATTATATGTTAATAAAATAAATTCTAACTTGTACATTTTACGTTTAATTTTTTTAAAACTATTTTTATATTTATTTGACCAAAATGATTTAAATATTTTTGCATAATCCAGTATTGAGCGTTTGGGATTACCTCAAATGGCATAATAAAATAATATATAATAAAATAAATAAATTACTTACATCTATTGATGGATCTTCTGAATGTGATTGTGGGCGTGGAAACATCTAAATATATAATGATAATTAATAAATCTTGAAAAGGAAATAAGAGAATATAAAAAAATTGGACACACTAAGCCTTTAATTGATTGGCTGTTTGGCTAGGCACGCGGGTATGAACAAATCAGCGTGGCCATAGAATTTGGCCACAGTCTCAGCTGGGAGGGTGTGGATCCTGGCCTGCAGCAAATTAAAGAGGTCCTTGGTCCCAGTTGGGGTTCCTTGCTTGACAACTCACTTGAGCCACCCAAAGACTTCCTTGATGGGATTTAGGAAGGGCAAATAGGCTGGGAGGAAGAGAAGGCGTAAATTTGCTGTGGCCAATCACTGGGGGCCCACTGCAATGCTTGTGTCAATCATTGGGAATTCCTCAAGAATGTCAGCCACCTTGTGGAGACCAACATTGTCCAAGACAATCACGTTGGTGAAGCCCAGGCTTGTGCGCCTCAGGTGCTCCTGGACCAATAAGAGGAATGACAAGAAGGTACGGCTGTTGTGAGAACCCAATATCATTTGATAAAGCTCAACCCCCTTTGGACTGAGGAGAGCCACCATTGAGTAGACTGTGGCGCAGACTGCAGCACAACAAGCTATCCTGTCATTGGAGCCTTTGGGGACATACCCATTGCGCATTGACAAGGCAAATACCAATTTTTTCAATATAATAAAATTTGACTGTCTCCTTGGCTTTGAGGGCAGTGTACGCCTCTGCGTGGTTTTTACGGACATCAATATTGGCTGGGCTGTTTCTGTTGTAGGGGGATACCCTGAGCTTTTTCCAGGAAAAGCACATTCCCTTGACCAAATGATAATAGAAGGAAATTGAGGCCTCAATTCCAAAAGTAGATTTAACCATGGCCTGTATATTTGCCAGTTCAAGATGGCAGTCCTGGGTAATCCACTGGCAGATTGCCCATTTGTGCTCCTTGGTGAGCATGGTAGAAACACACAAGGATTTCTCTGCGGCAAGGACACAACCAGTATTGATGAATTTTTGGAAGGTCTTGCTGGTGTACTTGGGATCCACTCCAACAAGGGCCGCGGCCGCCTTGTAATCACCCAATTCCCGCATTAGCTTAAGCAGGATAAAGCGTTTGATGTCAGGGATGAACTTCTGGGTGGGCTTTTTAGCAGTGGGGATTGAATTGTTGGCATTGGGCACAACACAGGGCATAGGTACCTTGGTATAGAAGGCTACAACCTTTTTTAACACCAGCTATCCCTCATTGGTTTGATAGAACTGGGGCTCCTTGTCATCCTCCTGATTGCCATCACTGACATAGGGCTTGTAGCTAGTATCAAATACAGGCTTCATCTTCTCCAGCATGGCTGACGGTGTGAGAGAGAGGGGCTAAACTAACTAAGTTTGGCTCCCATCCCGGTGCAACAAACCACTAGGATGCCATCCAGTGTGCAACTGGGATGGCCGCTCAGAGAGGGGACCACAGGGAGGACACTGGGGACAACTGGGGGAAGTAGGCGTTCAAACCCATTAGAATAAGGCCAGTGAGCAACCAGGGAGTGCAAGTAGGAGCAGGGGAGGCCACCTTGGAGGACCTGGGGGGCACCACATTTTTCTGAACCATGGAGGGGAGAGGAGGTGTGGGGGGCACTACCTCTTCAGAACTAGGCAAAGCAAGCTCCACGACGTCCAGGTCAAGATTGTCACACGTCAGGCTCTTAATCACAGCCTCTCCGGAAAAGAGAAGACTGCTGGGGAGGCCCCAGAGACTGGCAGGGTTGCTACCTACCAGACTGGCCAATGAGGAGATTTTCCCCCACAGGTCAGGGGAGGTGGACCACAGAAGCAAGAGAAATGGAGCCAGGGAAAAGACGGTAAATTTAAGAGCCGGCAGTATCATAGAAAGAACCAGCACAAAATTTGGTGTAAGATGGTGTAGTTTCTGGAGAAAAAGGAGAGAAAATGGCAAGACTAGGGTAGTCTTTGGCAAATCCTTGGGAAAACAGCAGAACAGGTTTGGGTAGCCTCGCTGTTGTCTTGGGGCCCTTGGATTATAACTGCAAGCAAAAGCAGGTTTGAAAACAATGATTTTTAAAGGAAAATTCAAGATAATAATAGAAATTATAGGAAAATTCAATTGAAATTTTGAGCTTCAAACTTTGATTTTGAAAGCGAGAGCAAAAGAGACGACAACTAAGTGAAAGAACACTTGTACAAGGAGCCAGAAGAGAAGCCAGGTTCAAAACTGCTGGCTAAAGGTAAGCTTAGGGCAGGGGCTACACTCTAATATTTTGAGCTTTAGGGACACAACTGGTTCCAGGCAACTCAAAATTAAGAAAATTAAGGTGCAGGTGACTCCAAACTTTAATGTAAGTGGAAAATAGACAAGCGGGGACAGAAAGTCCCCTTGCTTAGTTAAAAGGAATGGATTGCAAAAAACTGGTCACATGACAGTTGGGGGTGAGCCTGATTGGCTAGGTACAAAACTTTGCTGGATGGGCTCAGGGGGACTGGAGAGTTTTACTCCAATTTCTGAAATCAAATCTGATTGGCTGGAAGAGATGCCAGACATTTGGGGGTCAACTGGGTTATCAAGCGTCAATGTGGCAACACCTGATTGGGTGGCTCTGATAGTTTTTAAAAATGGACAACACCAGGCTAATAGGTAGTCCAAATTAACCAGGGTTTCTTCCCAGGAAGGAGCAACCAAAGGCAGGGATTCCACAGGATAAGCCAGCACAAACCTCTCATCAGCCGTGTGAGCTAAATCATTCAACAAATGGAGGGGTTTGGCGGGCGTTTTGGGACCTTTCTTGGTATGACGGGGAAAGATTGAGCGGTCCAAAGCCAGAGGTGGCAGTGAATTTACAGACGGGACCAACTCTTGCCAGTACACAACATCAAACACATATGAAGTAAGTTCTAACTTTCTTTGTAGTGGTGACCTTGGTTGGCTTCTGGGTCAGCTTTGGGACCCAAGGGTGTATGCTCTGCACCCTAGCAGCTTGTGCTCCTTGAACTGGCTGTGTCAGTGCAGCGTCACTATGGAACTCTCCTCTCCTGTCTCCTTGAGTAGGCACTTGGGTTGCACTAACTCTATTCTTTGACCCGCGGGGGCAATCACAACCACAGCACCCAACGGGTGTATTGGTGCTCTGGTATTGTGTTCCTTCCTTTTTAAAATCTAATAAAATATTAAATAAATTTCAATTAAGTTACTCCCTAATTTTAATTTTTGTTTTTATCTGAATATGGATATTTAATTAAAGTTTTCCCCACCCAATATCCCAATTATAGATTTTTTATTTCTTAATTAGTTGTTTTTGGTTTTACAACACCCATTTTAGAATACTCAAAAAAATCCACCCATTTTCCTAGATTTTACTACTAAATTCAAACACCCAACACAATATTTTTAAAATTTGTGTTTCAGATTGTGTGCCCTATTTTAGATACCTTGGTATCATTCATGATTACAATCCATTGCACACATTGCGTGAGTGATTTTATTTACGTAGTGAGTTGCTATTGTGTTTTGTTTTTGGTTTGCCTTTTGACACACCTTGCTTGGGTGTATTTTGTCACTGATTCACATAGTAAACATATGTACACCAAAAGTCAACTCACACCATTTTTTTTGTGAATCAATGTATTTTGGATTTTATTTTGATTGGTTTTGCTTTGTGTGTGAGCCCTTTGTTGCTGTGTTGACTCATTTTTCCCATTAACGCCAATAAATACTGTTAAAAGAGTGTATATTTTAACCTGAGAGATGGATTTTGTTTAAATCTGAAATCATTTTGTTTAAATATGAGGTATTTTCAGTTGTTGCCATAGCTTTTAAAACTACTGTAAGGGTATTACTTTAAGGCCCTGAGAAAGCTTAATATCAGATTGCTTCTTTAGATGTGGCTAAAGGACAGGAACAGAAAAACTGGGAAAACACATCAAAGATGAATGTGAAATGAACTCAGATTTTATTTAAGAATAAAAGTAACTTATATAGTAGCCTGCGTTACAGTAGTTTTCAAACCTGTTGAGATAAACAAAAATTGTTCAGTTCAGAATGCATAGGTTCAGCCACACAAAAAGTTCAACTGAACCCAGTTGAAGGTTAGTTTTGTGATGGAAATTGCTGGGAAATATGAGGAGGTCTCCAAGTGGTGCAGAATAACAGCCCAGATCCATAAGAAGTTGATAATCAACCACCACTGAAGCTTCAAATACTGTTTAGTGAAATTTCCAAAAGATACACTAGGATTTAACAAGATAATTAAACCCAACCAAAGTATTCTTATATTACCTGCAACAAGATTAAAGAATTCTCAGAATAAAGCTCTGGATATTGGGAGGTGACAACAGTCTCAGCTTCATATTCTGGGGCAAATAATCCAAGGTCAGAGAGCATTGACATAACATTAGGCAGCATAGACAACATAGAGCCCAAAGTAGGACCCTGTCTTCCCGTTACAATTTGATTTAAATCAAGTTGTAAGGAATATAGCAGAGCAGGTCCATTGCAGGGTGCATTTTAAATAATGGTTAAACAGGAGATAATTCAAGTTTATTGAGTATAATTTTTAGGAAGAACTCAACTCTTAAGAGTTGAACAGTGAAAATTTTCCAATATGCCCTAAAATTTTCAGCTAAGCAATACCACCTGAATTCATGGCTTCTATTCCATCTCATCCCAAGATTACCTTGCCTGGCATGCAAAAAACCCTTTGTGTAATTAATTTTTGATCATCATTCTGATAAACAAGGTTGTATCAGGTGACCCTTAGATTATGTCTATTTATCAGCGTCAATTTTCCTTGGGTAATTGCATTTTTCTGACAAACCAGAGTGGCTGTAACCCATTTTTGATCAAAAGTTTGATTTGGATCTGTCAACTTGGTTAAATGTTCCCCCAATTTGAAGGCTTTCCAGTTAGGGAAGATAATACCTGGCATTATAGACACTACTGTGATAAGTTTACTGAACAAAAACTCCATTTATCTAGGTCTAGATTACAAAAATAGTCAATCTCACAATAAAATTTAAGTGAATTACTAAATTATAAAAATGAGACAGTAAGAAAAAGTAAACTATATTCAAATCAAACACAAACCAGTCAAATCTTGAAGCAGTCTACATCAAATTTGACAATGGGTGTGTAGAAAAAATGATATAAATAGAGAATGTATGAGTTTCTGTCACAAAGTAATAAGTTAAAACACAAAACAACTGATTTTATTGAAAATATTGATTATTTTTGGGACTCAAACAGGAAATAATGGCTTTCAATAATTAATTCACCAAAATATATTCAGGGAACCATTTAATTATTATCAATGTATGTGCTTCTAAATTTGGCCATTTATGTCTGAGAGAATGTCTCAAATAGAAGCACAAACTTAAGTAAAATTAATATTCTAGAAATAATTTGCTTTTCTGTATTTAATTGAATTTTAATTGTTTTTTGTTTACAGTGATTTTTACAAGTGAAGAGAACTTTGATATTATTGATAAGCAGTGCCAGAAGCAACTTCAAGCTCAGGCTACTAATTAAGGGAGTACAGCTATCATGGCCCATGTCTATACCCAATTCAACTTAAGTTGTGAAAATGTCAAGTTGTATATGTCACCAGGTGCAGCACTGGGTGGCTTTTCTGACAGCCAGTACGCTGAACCCCAAGACCAGGCCTAACCTGATCCTGTGCCATACTTTGAAGACTGAGAAACTGTGGGCTAATCTACCCCAATACAATTATTGCTTGAAAATTTGGGCTAATCAGAGCAATCTCTGCCTAATTTGAATACCAGTATGCCAAGTGAGCCCCACAAACAATGGCTAGTAAGCAATGAGATTGTTGAGGAGATTATAAGCCTCAGTCAAAGAGACATGGAATTTGTAGAAATTGTCACCCACCTGCAATTCACTGAGGCAGTGGTTAGACACAAATTTCAAGCTCTCATGAAGAGAGGGGGGCCAAGCTGACCAAGAAGGAGGTCAACTTCCAGATCAAGGATGCCTATCCTATCATGCTTACCCTATTTCAGCAGAACACCTACCTCCAAATGACTGAGATCAGACACCTACTCTGGATCCACAGCATCTTTATTGCCTACTGCACTGCACAGCTCTGGATGCATGAGCTGGTTTTTGGAATTCTGGCTCTAATCAATTGGCTGGGGGATGTGTGAGATGGTGACTCTGATTTTCCACAAGATCCAATGATTGGTGTCACAATCACTCACTGCCTGTCCAGTATTTTTAGACAATGTTATTTTTATAGCCTATTATAAATTGGCATTAAATGTCCAGGATTATGATACCTTGGGGAAGAAAAACACCCCCAAAGGTAAAAAAGGAAAAGCAGGGCAAAGTAATTGGTGCACTCCAGGAAGCTTCCCCCAAAGAAACTTATTCTACCAAATCATTTCCAGCTACACAAATGAATACACATACAGGAAAAATTCTATCAGAACTGCTTGTCATCTGGAGCTCAACTAATTCCAAATTAATCATTTTCCTGATCCATTGCATGTAATGTGCTGAAGTTGTAAAGCTATTTCCCCCCTTTGGCCTTGGATAGGGACATCTTTCCTTGAAGAACCAAGAAATCCTCCCAAATTCCTGCCAAGCCCCTCTATTTGCTAGCAGACTTGGCAAATGCAAATGAAAAAAGATTTGTGCTGGCTTATCTTTCCTAGACTTCTCACACCCGGTCACAATTACCGGTCCCAACACTGGAAGAATCTTTAATTAATTTGGATTATCTTCTGGCATGATACCGTACCCATTCCAATCAACCGGTGATTGCCCAATCAAAACTGGCCAAATCAGATGCTTCCACCTGCCCTGAATCCTTAGCTTTAAGCAATTCTACTCTTCTGGCTGGTTCTGGCTAATCAGAGGGGCCTGAGTAAATTAATCCCAAATGCTCCAGTCCCCCTGGCCCTGAAGTGAAAACTTTCTTCTCCAATCAACCAGGAGCCTTCCCTGCTCCTGATGGCTCCAAGGCTGACAACCACACTCTCTAAAATCCAAGAAAGTCCCCAAGGGATTCTTGCTTGTCTATTTTTACAATAAACTTTTGGTCTTGCCCTGAAGACCTTATTTTCTTGGTTTTTTTTGCTCTAGACTTTGAAGCTTTAGTTAAAATAAGTAGTTTTATTATCTATCTTCCCTTCCTGTTGTCTTCAGGTTACCCAGCATTGTGCCTAAGCCTTTACATTAGTGTAAACTGAGTTATTTTACCTGATTTGTTTTTGAGAGTGGTTTGAAACTTGAAATTGGTTGGTAAAAAGCTTATAATTTCTTACTTTAAGTTTGAATTTCTAGACCTCTGTGCAAAACTGACTTTGAAGTTCTTGTAAAAGACTCAGAAGATCCTTTAGCAGCCTCTCTGTCCTTTAAATTTGTGCTGGGTCTATCAAAGTGCTTATATTTTCATGTTATCTTGAAAAAACTTGATTTTACACAAAAAGCCCACTCAACTACCCAAAGGTCTCCCAAATTTTCCAGGAAATCAGAAAATGCTGTTCCATCCTCTCAATTTTGTAGTATTTTTGGTCCTTCCTGTGCTGTTTGTGCTGCATGTTATATCTCCTGACATGTGTAATCATTTGACTATTTTGACCACAACTGTTGGGAGAGATCCAGAGTGTCTCATCTGTGCGCTGGATAACCTACCTGCCCAGGTATGTGCAGTCTTAGCTTCTGGCACCACTATCCTCCATAATCTGGCCCCAGATGAAGGTGACTTTGCCATGGTCCAAGAGATGCCCCACTATTCTCCTGTGCTGATGGAAGAGACTTCCCTGCCTGGTTCTGTGGTTGAGGGATATTATGCAGAACCAACCCTTATGTTGCGCCTGCCTGATCCCTCCTGTACGCCCTGGCTATTGTCCTGGATGCTACTGGTGGCAGTCAACACCTACTTTCCATCAATCTCTTCTACTTTTTCCTTCTGGACCCCTGTTAGAGCAGCCATTCCAGCGCTTCACTGGATGATTTCCTGGTGGATTCTTCCCCCAGGTTGGGAGCCAAGCTTAGTTAGTTTAGTCCCCCTCTCTCACAGAAGTGGCATCTGAGAAGATCTAAGCAGGCAGCTAAGACGTCTCAATTTTCCCTTCTGGCTATTCTAATATACACCTAGGAGATGTGTTATTCTACAACATTGCAGACAAGATCTGAGAGTGTAGTCCCAAGATGTTCAACCAGGTGCTTCTTGCTGCCCATAATTACACTGGGCTTTCCCCCCGTCAGAAGGTTGCTGACATGTTTACCAATCTGGCCCTGAACTCCCACAGCAGTAGCCAATCATCAAAAGATACAAAGCTTCCCCCTTGTGAGTCCTGGAATACAAGCCAATCAACATGTTCCTCAAGTGCTATTATTATGTCATGTATCATCAATTTCTCCAAGCTGCTCAAGGCAACCATGTTGTGAGAGAGGGGGGCTAAACTAACCAAGTTTGGCACCCATCTTGTCAAGATGAACCACCAGGATGCTGCCCAGTGGAGTACTGGGATGGCCACTTGGAGAGGGGACCAAAGAGAGGACACAGGGGGCAGCTGAGGAAAGTATGCATTCAACCCCATCAACACTAACCCAGTGAGTAACCAGGCTGTGAAATTGGGAGCAGGAGGCAACCCCACAGGAGCTAGGAGGGGTACTGGATTGTCTTATTCCAAGCTAAGAATAGTAGACGCTGGTGCCACCTCCAATGTGGGGGCTGGCACAGCATAATCTGCAGCGGAAAATTCTAAGTTATCACAAGTCAGGCTCCTGACAATTGTCTCACCTTAAACAAGAAGCTCACCAGGAAGGTGCAGGAGACTTGAGGGATTGTTTCCCACAAGGCAAGCAGAAGTAGAAAATTGCAACCATAAGTTGGGGGCAGTTGTCCAGAGAAGAAACACAAAAGGAGCCAAAGTAAACACCACAAATTTAAAAATAGGGAAGATCATAATAGCAATCCACAGAAGATTCTAAATTTTTGGGTGCAATTTTTGGTCCTAAAATTGGTAAAACTAGGTACTGTATGGGTGGTCACAAGGAGAAACCGGCAGGGAGCAGCAGGAAGCGTCAAAAAGGCTTGGTGATGGTCTTGGATGGCTTGGGTGGGCGTAAAAGCAAAAGTGGGCTCAAAAACAATGAAATTAAAGAAAAACTCCAAATAAAAATAGAAATTATAAGAGATTTCAAGTTGAATTCTTGAGTTTGAACTGTAAATTTGAAAGCGTAAACTACAGGTGCAATAATTAAGTGAAAGGCCTAAGTTACAGGGCTTTGAAAAGATGACCGGGTATGAGCAGACAGCGTAAAGGTAAGGTTTGGGACAGAAAATGACTAACACTTTGTTCAGATATTAAAGAGGACTCCAAAAGAGTCTACAAAATAATGACAAAGTTTAAAAGCAACTGTTTCCAGGTTTAATAATTTTGAAAATTGACAAGCAGGGGATACAAAGTCCCCTGGCATTGTTAAAAGGGGAGAATTGTTAAGAAATGACCACATGACCACTTTGGCTTGCATCTAATTGACAGGAAGAGAAATTTTGCTGGACAAGACCAGGGGCACTGGAAGGTTTCAAGTTAATTTCTGCGGCTCCACCTGATTGACTAGAGACCATTCCAGGCATTTGGGATTCACTTGATTTTCTGGTTGTTGATGTGGCATCATTTGATTGGGCGTTTCTGATAATTTTTAAGAGAGGACAACACCATGACAACAAACAATCCAAATTGATCAGCGTTGCTTCACAGGCCGGGACACCCAAAGCCAGGGGATCTGCAGGGTAGGCCAGAAAAAATATCTCATCAACAGTATGAGCTAAATCTTCTAGAGAATTTAGTGGCTTGGCTGTTATTTTTGGCCCTTTTTTGGTGCGGCGGGGAAAAACAGTTTGATCCAAGGCCAAGGGTGGCAGTGAATTTACACATGTGTCCCTAAGACCTCCAAATTCCCCAGTCCCCAGCCAAACCTCACAGTCAAATAAAGCCCACCCCTCTGCAAATCCAGTTCTCCCCCCAAAACCCAGCCTGCCAACTAGTTTGACCTCTCTACCTCCACATTTTGCTAAATAAACCTTGTCCTCCCAAACATTTTTTAATCATAAAATATATATTCTTTTAAATTTTATGATTTTTTTTAATTAAAATATATAAAAGTGAGTCTTTCTGGATGCCTGTAATGTTGCCTTGAGTGGGCTCAAGCTGTAAGGGAGTTGACTGAATTGATTTTTCTGTAAATTAATTTTTAAAAGTTGATGATCAAGCCAAAAGCTCAATTTGGCGCATCCTTACATTCAATCTCTTACATCTTTAAAAAGCATGAAGGTTAAAATGAGTTGAGTATGGTCTAAACTATGTCAAAATGAGAATATAAACCACTCAAACCAAAATAACTTTACATTTAATTAATTAATTTTTAAAACAGTAGCCAACCTCATACATTCATATCAAAGAGTTTTATCTGCATAGATTACCTGGCTCTAGAATGGGTGTATTAAAATTAGGAAGGAAGCAGAAATTTTTAAGATCCTTTTATATGATTGGATGTTTAAACTCAACTTAGGATTGAATTGAATGACAAAAAAGAGCTTGATAGGTTTTAAAAATATTGAATTAAAGAAGATAAATAAATTTTAGTTTAAGTACAGTAGTTTTAAAAGCTATGGCAACAAGCAAAAACAATTCATATTGAAACAAAATGAACTCAGATTTAAATAGAATTGAAATGAATTCAAATCTATTGTAAATCAATATAAATTGGTTTATTTTTAATTTTGTTTAAATCTGAATTGTTTTTGCTTGTCGCCATAGCTTTTAAAACTACTGTAAAGGATGGTTGGCTTGGACATTTTGAATTTATCTATTCCAAAGTAAAATAATAGAATATTTCACTTGGATGCATCAGCTGATCCAAGTGGCTGAATATTGTTTCAGAGTAAACCTTGTTTGCCACATCTTCATATCAAAGAACACCAGTGGAGTAAACTGACAATGATAAAATTATGACTTGATGTAATGATTTTTATGAAATTCAGAGTATCCAAATAAATTATTTAGCTAGTTGCAATCAAAATGATACTAAATATAGTAGCTCTAGCTACTCTAGATACTGTAATATTTAGTTAAGTGCTGGAATTGGGCTTGCAACATAATCAAAGGCATAGACTCAATGTGATTAATTTAAATTCACCCTAAAAATACATAAAACTAAAAACAACATATCTATGTGAAATCTAAGCCAATCTTAATGTCTAATAGCTTAATTTAAAGCTACAGATTAGTTATAAATCTTTTAGGGATTTAATAAATCTGTCAGACTCCAGAAGAATATGGTAGAATTGACCATTATTCCCCTGACTGATTGGCTAAGATAAACAATCACCATGAAGATGGAAAGCTTAAAGAAGTATCAGCTGATCTTGTTCCTGGCCTTGGGTAATCAGTGCTCTTATTATTACTCCAAAGATTGATCCTGATCTGATAATAGTCAGCTCATTGGATCAAACCTGAGTAAAAAGGCTTGATGATTCATGACTATAATCACAGAACACTCCTCAGCCAATAAGACAGAGTGTTCTTGAATGATAATGCAAGATGGCTACTGCCAAACATTTGCCTAAAGATACATTGAAATCTATAATTAATATAGAAGGTTGTTCCAAAGAATACTGCATGATGCAAAAACCCAGTTGACAGGGTAACTAAACTCACATATCCATAAACTGCCAGCAAGATGCCGCCATTACACTGATAATATAAGCTGAGGTCTGGTAATCTATTGGAGTCTCATGCCAGGCCGGCATGGCTGCCTAACTCTGAGGGCTGAAACTAGCAGTCTGGGGAACAGATAGACTGACTATTAAGAGCTGGAAGCGTCAGATTATAATCTGATAAGAGGGCTTATCTGCCCTATATAAGGTGCTCTCCTGATTAGAGATCAAGAAGAATTATCACCATTGAAGATAGAAGATCTCTATTGTTGTATCACTACTAGCCAACTCCTAGTAGTCAGAAGAATCCAAAAAGGCTGCTGCTGTCTATTTGCAGACCAGTGTATTTCTCCTAAAGACTTGGAACACCGCCAGGCTGTTTCCACACCTAAGACCTGATTGGTAACAAAGATTGTCCTCATACAATCTATATCAACATCCCTACTATAATGAATAATAAAGATCTTTAATCAAGATCTCAAAATCTTGACAATGATGCTCACTACAAAAATGATCTGCCATTGGTGTCAAGTCAAGGCGCTGCCTTGCCCCTTTCCCGTCCCAGCTTGGTTAATAAGTATGGGGGGATGAATGGATACTAGTGACACCAAAAGGGACACTAGTCTCTGCATGGCTATTATGCTGCATGGAGCTGTTGAGCTCCAAGATGACCGTCTCCACTTGGACCCTGCCAATATTCCAGGACCACATCAATCCTGCCTGTATTCCTTATACAAGGTCTGCGCTATGCTAGTTGCATGCCTCCATGATTGACAACATGAGGTGTCACAGTAGGTTCTATCATGCCAGGAATAATCCGGCCAAGTAGGAAAGCTTGGAAAGCCAGGAAGCCTTTAATGAAGCTGACTGATTTAACAGACTTGAATCAAATGGTTGATCACAAATGGGTTACAGCTGCTCCAGTTTTCCAGTCAAATCTGATTCCCCCTGTAAGTTGACGTTGATAAATTGACGTAATTTAAGGGTCACCAGATATAAACTTATTTATCAGCATGGTCATCAGAAATTGATTACCCAAGGGTTCTTTGCAGCCTGGACCAGATACTCACTTGACAATGTAGAAGGAATAGGAGCCCAGGATCCAGGTGGTATTGCTTAGTCAATTTGTGATATATATTGAATAATTTTCACTGTTTCAACTCTAAGAGTTGAGTCCCCCCAAAAATTTACTCAATAAAAATCAAATATCCCTTGGTCTAATTTACTTTTGAAAATTCATCCTGTAGTTGGATTGTTGCGCTACATCCCCTACAATCTGATTCTGAGCCAGATCATTACTGGAAGATGGGGCCCTGAAGTTGGAACTTTGTTGTTGGCACCTCCCAATGTTAATTCAATGCCTGACAATCTTGGAGGGGTTCCTCCTGTCTTTGAACCTGAAAATTGTGTTGCATCTCAATGTCCTGAATTTTATTCTTAAGATACTCTGATGCTTTTGCAGGCTATTTATCTTGGGCTACTTTGGTTAGGATTAATTATTTTACTTAATCCTATTATCTCATTTGGAAATTTTAAAAAACAGTATTTGAAGCTGCATTGGTGGTTAATCATTAGCTCTATGTGGATTTGGGTGGTAATTACCCACCACCTGGAGTCAGCTTCTTACTATCCTGCAATTTCTGTCACATGAGGGGGCCCAACAGGATATGGAATTCACACTGTTAAGCTACAATCTTAATGCTGCTGACCTCTGGACGGCATATTGCCAGTACCAGGAGGCAAAAAGCATGCAGATTAGTCAGCTGTTGAACAAGAAGAAGGGGCAAGTTGAAGCCTTCCTCTCTTACTTTGTTCATCCAAGCATAAAATACTTGCAGCAATTTGTTGCAAGACAAAGCTTAAAACTTACTGAGCTGGGGGCTAGCCACAATGAATTGCAGGAGGCCCACTTGGCTACAATCAACAAGCTGAACACCAACTTTGATTTCTTTCAGGGTATTTTAAGAAATCTGTTCAATACCACCAAACATGCCCACTTCAGAGTGGATGAAATTGTGCAGCAGTTCAATTCTCAGGTTAGAAATATTGTTGCCAATTGCTTTGAGAGCACTGGTATAACTCCACAGTGGATCACTGACGTGACTACTCACTGTATCAGCCTGACCCGTAGGGTCAATAAATTGGCTCACAATCTGAACCAGAGTGAAGGGACTCCTGACAGAGAAGCCTTAAGCCGTATGTTAGACTATGCTAACAATAGAAGCACCAACTAATACAATGAGCTAGTGGCTTACATAAACAAGCTTGCAAGCAAGATTGTCGGCATAAAGAATGGGAAACTCCCTGCCCCTCTGGGCATTGCTGCTCAAGAGCTTTCTTCCAAGCCCCACAACTGTTGCTTGTACCACAACGCCTAAGTGGACAACAAAAACAATCTTTGGGAGACCGTTGAAAGCGCACGAGAGCTTGTTAGCTTGCTTTATGAGGATCTTGAGTCCTCTTGCAAACAAGTTGCCCACCTGGAGGAAGGCTGTATGAAGGACAAGAAACGCCATGATATTCTCATCTCTACAGTTCTGATGCTGGAGGAAAACCACAGCAACTTACTGGAACAGCTTGTACAGGAATGTGCAGCTAGGAAGGAGATGTAACTTAAGTTTGCTACCAGACTAAGCAATCTGGAGACCCAGGCAAGCAGAGCAGGAAGTAGCAGCTCTGGCCAAGGCTTGTCTCTCCTTAATGCCTCTTCTTTGGAAAGACAGAAGACCTCCTCTCCTGATTTTTTCCACAAAGTAGGGTCTAAGCACAAGAGTAATGGCTCTCAGTACACGCGTAATGTGCCCATGGGAGTTGCTGCACTGCCTCTTCTCACACCAATGTCCTCCACTAGGCTTCCTCCTATCCCCGCTGGAAGACCTATGGTCACTCCCATAGAGGAGATCTTGGTATCTGACCATAAGTTTAAATCATTGAACTTACCTAAGTTTGATTGCAATGGGAACATTAGGACGTTTTTATGCCTATTTGAGATGTCCATGAGAGGATATTCTGACCATATGAAGGCTACAAAACTTATCAACACCTTGGATCCTGCCAGTGTGGACGTCATTATGCCATGTCTACCTCAAGAAGAGTAGATATACATAGATGCCAAACAAGTGGTCATCAACAAATTTGGCAGTGAGACTAAACTCCAGGCCAGAAAGGCGGAATTTAGCAATATTTCCTTCAAGAAATACAAGACTGTCTCTGACTTTGCCAATTAATTCTACCATGAGGCACAGATTCTCCTTGGAACCAGGGTACTTTCCAATCTTGATTGCTGCATCATCATGAGCAGAGCTATACAACCCTATTGTGAACTTGCCAACATGATGTTTCCAGTACTTGACTAGTCCAATGACACACAGAAGATCACTAAATATCTAAGCAGACTTGGTTTGCAGTTTGAGGCCCCAAACAAGGGACAGTCAGGTAAAAGTTTTAAAAACTTTAAGGAGCAATCCCATACTCCCAATCCTGCCAAAACCATACCTGACGCAGATAAGTCAAAAGGAGAGAATAAATACTATCAAAACTCTGGTAACTGCAATAAGTGTGGAAAGCAAGGCCACTTTGCGGCAGACTGCCAAGGTGGGAAGCCTAGTCCCCCTTCTCTTAACGTGATCACAGTAGCAAAGCCTGCAGATCAGGTAAAAGGGAAGGCGGGCCAGTAATGGAATTTACTGGTCCCACTAATCCCCTCCTCATTCCAAAGGACCCTGATTGAGAGAAAGCCAGTCAGCACCCTGAGGCCAGCAAAACTGACCCCATGCCTACCAGCAAGTAGACAACACCTACTCTGGTAGCACCCCTAGATGTGTCCACAGCCATTAACCAGCCCCTTCCTGATTTATTTCTACTGGAGAAAAACTTTGAGAAGGACTCTATCCATAAGATAGTAGCAGACAATCTGTATGTGATCTCCACCCAAGGGAGAGGCTGCCCCAGGAAAATTGACACCAGCACAATAGAGACCGTCTCCAAGCCCTACACTGCTCAGGTTCAGGAGGTATTTACTGGTTCTAACCCAAACATGTCCAGCAACCTTCTGCCACTGAAAGGTGTACAGTTCTCCATGTCACTGGAAACTATAGAAGAAAACTTTTCTGAGATTGGCCAAAGTCTCTGCTAATACTTTGATACCCCAGGATCTCTGGGTATTCATTTATTAAATCTTCAATCCAAATCTTACATAGAATGTACTTATGCTGATATTTTTGTAAACAAGGTAAAAGTATGGACCATTATAGAAATTGGGGCCCCAATTAACATAGTCTCTACCTGCCTGGTAAAAAGGCTGGGTTTGGCTCCAGATGTGGCCCACTCCAAAGTCTATGGTACTGCCAGGATTCACACCACCACTTCTGTCAGAGTGTACAGTTTTTTGCCAATGAGGTTTGGTTTGATTGCAGTTTCTTTGCCTGATGTGGTTTTACCCAGTCAAAAATATGATATACTGATTGGGATGGCATTTCTCCACAAGTATAGGGTGAAGCTAGACATGGAAGTGGACACATTGACGCTGCTCAGCTAGACAATTCCGCTGTACTGCTCCAAGGAGAAGATGCCTCCAAAGGAGACAAAGAGAATTCACCTGGCTTACAAGGACAGAGTAGTATCAGTACCCTATCAAATCAAGGGGGGAAGGCAAGTGGCTGCTCAAACAGATAAAGGAACACAAAGGCATTCCCCTTCAATCAAGTTCAACCTTTGCACTGCCAAGCAGCACACAGATGATCATCAACTTTGGTCTAATGTTAGATATACCAGAAGGACTTTATGGTGAAATTCATCAGCCCTGGAGCCGCTCCCATTTTGAGCCATGTGTTGACCCCAGAATTATCATTCCTGGGCAACAGGAAATTTATTTTCTATTGGCTAACCTACAGGAATTTGACCTAAATATCAAAAAACATCAGATAGTTGCCTTTGTCTACCTCCTCCCCATCGTGAAAATAGAGAAATTCCATTGTATAGGTGACTTCTCCAACATATAGCTTCCAGATCAAGTAGAAGCTTCTGCTTACACAACCACTCCATTGTCCAACCTATCCTCCTTGAGAGATGAAGAATGAAAGAAGGCTAATGTGCTATTCAAAAAAAACTGCTGCATTTTTGCAGAGGATGATTTTGATCTAGGATGTGCCACTGATGTCACACATCACATTGACACAGGTGACCTAAAACTTATTTGCCTCCACCCCATTAGAAAGTCCAAAGCCAGCAAGGAGATAGTAAGCAAGGAGATTAAGGAGCTCTTGGATAGGTGCATGCTTGTGCCATTGAAAAAGCCCCTGGGCATCTCCTATGCTCATAGTAAAGAAGAAAGACAGTAGTAATATAGTTGTGATTGATTACCGTTGGCTCAACCTGATAACAAGAAGGATTTTTATCCTCTTCCACAAATTGACAATGCCCTTGATTGTCTGGGCGGAGCCAAGTACTTCTCTGCTATGGATCTGATATCTGGTTATTGGCAAATTGAGTTGCCACCCAAAGAACAGGAGAAATGTGCAATAATAACCTTCCAAGGGTTATTCCAGCCAACAAACATGCCTCAGGGTCTGTGTAATGCCCCAGCCACGCTCTGTCAGGAATATTCCTGACATAAACCATATTCTTACTGGAGTAAAATGTTGGGGAAGAATATAAGGATTTCCTGTTAAAAATTCCCCATTCAATGAAGATTTCCCCCCTTTAATTGGGAAAAATAAAAATCAAACAGAGGAAAAAACATAACTTAATAAACACCGGAATAATTTATCATCCAAGAGGCGCCCACCCCACCTGCCAGCACCCTCTGCCAGCACCCCAGCCAGCCACCTGCTTGCCAGCCAGGCCCCTGCCAGCGGGCCCGCTGCCAGCCACCCACCCACCTGCTTGCCTACTGGGTCCCAGCTGTCTGCCAGCCACCAACCTGGGTCCCAGGCCCACTCCACAGCCAATCAGAAAACACCATTAATTGAAGCCAATCAGAAAAGTACCTGGCTGCAAGGCCAAAATTTAAAAATACAACTACACCTCCAGAAGAAGGAGGGAAGAATGATTCACAAGTTAAAAATAAGTTTACCACCAACCAATGGGGTGCTAGATCCCAGTCCATATGGGCAGAGTCAAACTCAAGCCAAACCAATGATCCTAGGACAAAAATAGATCATGAGAGAAATTTGACTCCCATCCATCACCTAGCACCGGAACAACCTACAACTATTGGTTCAACTCAGGAACTTCCAAACCAACCAAAGATAGCAGAAGAGCAGGAGTTTGACCATCTTTTCAAGCCCCAACTGCCATTTCTACATTCCAATCTTTTGGGATTCCCCATCTCCTGCTTTTCACTTCCAATTGCAAATCTTTGCACAAGGGAGAGCACTATAAATAAGGGATCCCTCCTCAGTAATAGCTTGTGTTATTATTGAGTTTATTACCATCAATAAAGCTAAATCTTAATTAACACCTTTAATTCTACTTTAATTAGTTTGCCCCAGCCAACCACCTCCAATCCAAGGAAGATGAATCACCTCATCTTCACAGCTGTACTCACAGCTTGCCTTGGGATTAGAGGATATCAACAGGGATCAGAATTCTTTGGGCCTTCATCCAAAGGGTTAGGACAAGACAACCACTATAATCCAGGACAGCTCAACTCTTCCCATACTGGTTCCTGGACTCCTGTTGCAACTTAACCAATGAAGATTCAGTATTTGGAATTGGGGAAGACAACAGTTCAATAGAAAGGACAGAATAATAAGGTATTGTTTATTATAGAATATTGTGATTAATATACCATATGGGGAAAGCCACAAGGCCATAAGGGGATGGCATAGTGGGAAGTTCCATGTAAGGTTTGGAGCCAAGGAATAACTTTTGCAGGGATCAGAAAGTCAAATTGGTAGTGCTCCTAATTAGGATCAAGTACTTGTCATTTGATATTGCCATCAGATTAATCCATGTTGTTAGATACGTCAAGGGGCAACTTATCAAGCGCCCCCTGTGTATTGTAAGATATGTTAGCAGGCAAGTCTGGAAGCTCAAAAGCAACACCCCCTTGCCCCCTGCTTGTTGTTAGATACCAAGAACAGAGTCTGCGGAAGGTCTGGGAAGGTCTGCACAAACAGCCTTTGTGTGGGGATGGCGCGGCAGGGGCGCAAGCAATAATGATGAAGCTTCTTTGTATTTCCTTGGGCGTCTTTGAGTTGATAGGTATGATTGTCATAGACAGCAGCTACCTTGAAGGGCCCTAGGCGGTTGGGTTCAAACTTGGCAGAATTGGGATTGAGGGTATAGACAGGGTCACCTACGGCTTATATAGCTTTGAGGTGCTTTGTCCCTCCTTCAATCCAATTGTGTCCAATTTCCCAGGCTTAGGCACACCATTGATCTAGGGATGGGGTTGTTACTAGGAGAGGCTTGTCAGGAACCTTAGTCTGTAGCTTTCCCTGCTCAACTCCTGTCAGACTAGCAGGCGTCCCAAAGACCAGGGTGCTGGGGCTGAACCCCATGCCCCTGTTGATTCTTGCTTGCAGGATAAGTAGAGCGGTGGGCAGGTGTTCAGTCCATGTGGTGTTGGGTACCCTTGTGAGAGCTTGGCAATCAGTTGAACCAGTGAGCCATTTAAATGTTCCACACGTCCATTGGCTTGAGGATGGTAGGGGGTTGTAACTATACATTGGAGTGCGTTCTTGGTGCAGTATGCCTTCATGACATGCCCAACAAGTTTAGGGCTGCCATCTGTGATGAGACGTTTGGGTTGCCCAAAGCAGGCCACAATTTCCTTGCCAATAAAGCGGGTGATGGTGGTGGCGGTGTGGTTAGTTGTTGCCCAAGCCACTGGCCAGCAAGTGAAGTAGTTGATGGCAGTGATAATGTACTTCTTTCCCAGTCTGTCTTTGGGGAGTGGCCCCACAATGTCAAGGGCCCATTGTTCAAAGGGTTCCATGGCCTTGGTGGACAGGACAGACTTGGGGGGGTGCAGGTTTGGACATGTTCTTTTTGCACAGCACACACGTTTCAAGGAGGTCCAAGATGTCTTGACACATGCGCAGCCACCAAAATTTTTGTTTCATGATCTTGAAGAGGTTATGGTTGCGCCCTCTGATGTACCCAGGGTCTGGTGGTAGTGCAGTATTGTGTCCCCTTGTTGCGTGGTGGGAATGTAAGGCGTCTTTTCACCTGTCTCTGCCTGACAGCAGACATTACCAGCATTGGTGGTGAACTGACTTTTGTTGTCCTTCATCTTGGAGATGGTTACTGAGTTAATGCCCTTGTAGTGAGTTGCCTCAGGGCGGAGGTAGAGCATGGGCCAATCTGGATCCAAACCATTGCCCCCAGTGATGGACGCTACATAGAGTTGCAAAAGGGCGTCAGCTGTGACAAGTTCCTTCCAAGGGTTGTACTTGATGCGTAACTGGTAAGAGGATAGACACTCAACTCATCCTGCTTGGTGGCGTGTCAAGTGGGACTGCGTGTTGAAGTACTGAAGTGACTTGTGGTCTGTTGGAACGCGGGGTGGGAAGGTAGCACCTTCCAAGTAACAGAGTCACTTCTCAATGCAGTGCACAATTGCTGCCAACTCTTTATCATAAATGGGATAGTATTGTTCTAAATTGGTAAGTTTCCTGGACTCATACACCACGGGGAGGAAGACGCCATTGTCAGTTTCTACCCTTAGCACACCCCCTATGGCTCTGTCAGAGGCATTGGTCTCAAGTTTTTACTGATGGTTTTGATTGGGAAACTGTAGTACTGGGGCTGTTGTGATTTTTTGCTTTGACATTTCAAAGGCTTGATCTCTGAAAGGGGTCCAATGGAAGTGCTGTTTGGTGTTAAGAAGCTCAGTGAGAGGTGCAATTAGTTCTCCACAATTGGGAATGAACTTGCGCATGTAGGCAACCATGCCTAAGAATGTCTTCACCTGTCACACATCAGTAGGGGGCAGCATGCTGGTGATTGCCTTGATTTTGGCAGGGTTGGGCTTTATCCCTTGGGCAGAGATGGTGTTCCCAAGGAATAACAGCTCCAAATTGAGAAACTTGCATTTGGGGGGTTTGGTTTTAGCTGGTTTTTCCAAAGGGTGTCAAGGACAGCACAGAGGTGTTGGAGATGCGTGGTTTGATCTTGACTGAAGACAATAATGTCGTCAAGGTACACCACCACACATTTTCCAATCAGGTCTTCACATGCTTTGTTCATCAACATGGTGAAGGGGGAAGGAGCGTAGGTCATTCCAAAGTTCATGACACGACACTCAAACAACCTGTAGCGCATGCAGAAGGCAGTTTTTGCCTCATCCCCAGGTGCAATGCAGACCTGGTTGTACCCTGCAGTGAGATCAATATTGCTAAAGACCTTTGCACCTGCAAGTGTATCAAACAGGTTGTCAATCAGCGGCAGGGGGTACTTGTTCTTAACCGTCACCTCATTTAGAGTGTGGTAGTCTGTGATCAGGCAAAGGGACCTGTCCTTCTTGGCTACAAAGAAGACAGCCTCCCCGTATGGAGAGAGCAAAGGGCAAATAAGGCCCTTATCAAGCGCGCCCACAAAGTGCTGGCAGAGGGTCTCATCCTCCTTTGGTGTAAGACAGTATAATGGTTGTGCTTTAGGTAACAATCCTTGAAGTTGTACAGTGTGCTGGATCTCCTGGGGAGGAGGTAGTTGTTCAAGTATCTCACTAAACACGTCCTTGTACTCCTTGAGGAGTGCAGCAAGCGCTGGTGGTGGTGAAGTGGTCAAGGGAGGGACCACAGATGATTCAGCGCGGATAAGTTTGACTGAGCATTGGTTAAAGTCCAGTTTCCCCCCTTGAAATTGTACGAGCCTGTCTCTGTTATTATGACAAACACAGTATCATGGAGTAACTTGCTCATTTCCACAGGGTAAATCTGGAATACCACCCGTTTCTGTTGAGGGTGATGACAGAGGTATCCCAGGTGATGTAGGGATGGTTGTTACAAAGCCAGTTGAGGCCAGCAATTACGTTGTGGCTGAGCCCTGCCATGATTAGCCCAGAGAGCTTAACCTGGACGTTCCCCATTCTCACAGAGAAGGGTACCATCTTGTGGGTGATTGCAACTCTGCGGGAGTTAGCCACCTGTACTGCCTTGAATCTGCTTGGCATACAATCTAATTGCTGAGAGTTGGCAAATGCCTGGTCCACCATAGTGTGGTTGGCCCCAGTATCTACCAGTAATTTGTGGGTGTTCCCACAGAAACAGAAGGGATAGGCTAAGTGGGTTACTTTATTTGGAGAGTGACTTGCTTGTAGTACTGGGTTGTCACTATGGGATTGAAAGACGTCCAGGGTTTTGACTTTATGAATGTTGTAGTTTCAGGGATTTTTTGCAAGCAGGGATTGAGAGGATGAGTCAGGTGGGGTTGCAGGGCCTCTCATTGCTACAACCCCCAGGATTTTTCCTGATCCTCAATCTGCTCTAGCTGAAGCTCCCCCCTTGCAGGGGCGTTTAGTTCCATTATCCTGCTGACGGGGCTGGCGGCGGCCAACTTGATTGTGGCTATTGCCAGGTGTTGTACGTGGTTGGGATGGAGCGTCACTGGTACGGCAGAAGCCCATTGAGGCCCTGCTGTTAGCCTCCACAATGGCCTTGTAGCAATCATCAATAGAGGTGCAGCAACCTACGGGACCCACTTGCAGATATGGGGTTTTAACCCATTGATGATGAGAGTGAGTAGCATTGCATTTCTGTCAGTCACAGATTTGAGGGCGGCAGCAAGAGCTTGTTGCCAGGTGGCAAGGTACTCAGGAACAGAACCAGTTTGTTTGATTGCTAAAAGAGGAGTCCTACAACAATGGGGGAGAAGGTTTTGCTGTAGCGGGACTTGGAGGCGTCTTGGAATGCTGCCCAGGTAACATCAAGTTCCTGGCTGGCCCAGTTGGTGAACCACACAGCAGCGGGCCCCGTGAGGCGCCCAGACGCAGTGGCAATCCACCTGGGATAATGAACCTGACAGATACAGAGGTGGGTCTCAGTAGATTGGATCCAACTGACAATGTTGGCCCCCTCAACGCCACCCACAAAGGATTCTAGATGAAGGTTGAGCATGCGTTGGAACAGATCTGACTGGGGCAGGGTGACGCTGGCGTTGCGCTGCCCAAGGCAGAGCCAATTGTACATGCTTGTGAGACTAACTGGTCTTGATATATGAGATACCCATTGGGGATGTCCCCCTTGGGGATTGGTAGGAATGTTTTTTGTTGGGGAGTAGCCATACGGCCCGTACTCCATCCTTTCTTAGGGGGATTTTGTTTTAGGTAGGTTGTCAACCTACTGCTGCTAACACTGTTGCAACTGAACCAATGAAGATTCAGTATTTGGAATTGTGGAAGACAACAGTCCAATAGAAAGGACATAATAATAAGAATAAGGTATTGTTTATTGTGGAATATTGTGATTAATATACCATATGAGGAAAGCCACAAGGCCACAAGGGGGTGGCATAGTGTGAAGTTCCATGTAAGGTTTGAAGCCAAGGAATAACTCATGCAGGGATCAGCAAGTCAAATTGGTAGCGCTCCTAATTAGGATGAAGTACCCGCCATTTGATATTGCTATCAGATTAATCCATGTTGTTAGACACGTCAAGGGGCAACTCATTGAGCGCCCCCTGTGTATTGTAAGATACATTAGCAGGCAAGTCTAGAAGCTTGGTTGCAATACTCCCCTGGTGGCTCCATACTCCACCCTGTTCATTGTGGTGTACACCTCCATGTACTATGTACTGACCTACTTTGTGGGGAGCTTAGGAAGATACAACATCCATGCCAAGGCTTTCTGGTGGTTAATGATCATCCACCCAATTATCACTGCCTTGACTGGCTTCCAGTTTGCCAATCTCTTTACATACCTTAACCAAGTAGTACCTGTCATGTCTGGGTATTACACAATCCAATGAGCCATGGATTCAATTCTTGGTGACCTCAAGCTGTCTTGTGTTCTGGTATATTTAGATGATATTAACATATTCTCCAGGACATTCAATGAACATCTGGATCACCTAGAGGCTGTATTAAAAATACTGGCTGACGCTAATCTGAAGATAAAGCCTCAAAAGTGCCAGCTCTTCAAAGATCAGCTTGAATATCTTGGCTTTGTTGTGGATACAACTGGTCTTTGCTCTCAACCGGTAAAAGTTGAAGCAATCACAAATATGAAGCAACCAGAGAGCAAGAGAGACATACAAGTCTTTCTAGGAATAGTTGACTACTACTGGCGCTTTATCCCAAACTTCTCCCACACTGGAAAGCCACTTTTTAATCTCCTAAAGAACAGAACTACCTTTGAATGGACAACAGCATGCCAGACTGCCTTTGATTCTCTTAGAGCCAGTCTTTTGTCCAGCCCAGCCCAGATGTATCCAAACTTTAGCAAGCCCTTTATTGTCCACACTGACACATTGTTGTCAGCACTAGGAGCAGTGCTATCCCAGCTCAACAATAAAGGAGCTGAACATCCTTTAGCCTATACCAGTAGGACCCTTAATGTACATGAGTAAAACTACACTGTCATAGAAAGAGAATACCTTGCCGTAGTATACACCTATAAGCAGTTTAGGGTATACTTGCATGGTGTACACTTTACCACTGTAACAGATCATGTCAGTCTCAGCTGGCTACAGAATCTCTGCAAGCCTGAAGGACGTCTTGCCAGATGGGTACTGAAACTCCAAGCCTTTGACTACAAGATAGTCCACTGCCCTGGAGCTAGTCACCAGAATGTTGACTGCCTGTTCCGCCTTCCCACAGTAGCGCTGGTATCATCCCAAGAAGACAACATGTACGGCAGAATGGTAAAGGCCACCTTTGACAATGATCCAGAGGAAGTCCAGGTTATTCTGAGGGAGCTGAGAAAGAACTTCCAGGTAGAGAACAATAAACTCTACAAATATCACAAAGGTAAAAAGTACTTATTCCCTCAACTGTCAGACAAGCCCAAAATTATACTTGCTACCCACAAGGCAGTGGGTCATGGAGAATTCCAGAAGACCGTTGCTCAGCTGCAGCTCCACTAGTATTGGGAGTCTCTGTTGTTTGACGTCAAAGAGACTCTCACTTGTTGTTCTGAGTGCCAGAATGAGAAACCATATATGGGCCACCACCAGTACAAGAAAGTAGAACCTAAATTTGCTTGGTACACTGTGGGCATAAATGTTGTAGGTCTGCTTCCAATGTGCGTAGGACGCCTCCAATATATCATAGTGGCCATTGACCATGTAACCAAGTGGGTCAAAGTCAAGCCACTACAAAGAGTAAGCGCCAAGTCTACAGCCACTTTCATTTTAGAGCGCATTATCCATTGGCATGGATGTCCCCAGTTCATCCTCACAGACAACGGCACTAATTTTACCGCCAATGTCATTCCCAAGCTAAACAAGCTCATGGGCGTGAGGGGAGTCCTCTCCACTCCATACCACCCTGAGTCAAACAGAATGGTGGAGAGAGTAAATGGGACATTAGTCTCTATCCTTAGAAAATTGGCAGATACTTGTACCTCAGAATTGTACCTGTTCCTGCCTGCTGTGGTCTTTGCCTAAAATATTTCAATCCACAGCACTATCAGATTTTTGCCCTTCTAGTTGGTGTATGGTTGCCACCATGTCATTCTGCTGATTCTCTACTCTGCCTTGGGAAATCCTGAGGACATGACTTATCAGCAATACCTGACTAAGTTAGCCAAGACACTGATCAAGCTTCAAGCCAAAGCTTTCATAGAAACCTCTCTGTCCAGAGCAAAAAGCCAGATAGCCAATAACAAAAAGCGCCATCCTTTGATGGAATTCAAAATGGGAAGTCAGGTTTCATACCACAACATGGTTGTGGGTCAATCCCATAAGTTGGATAGCTTATGGAAGCGTCCTTTGAGGTTATCAAAAAAACCTCACAGGATGCATATACTATTAAGAATCTGGAAGATGGACAACTAATAAATTGAGTACATGCCATATTCCTTAAACCTTTCTTTTCTTTGCCTAGTATTGGCAATAATTAAACCTTACAATTTATATACAATAAACAAATATATATATAATTGTAGACATAGACATTTATTGAACTGCTAAGGGTCTCCCTCTTTATACTTGGTGTCCTCTTCCTCCTTGTCTTTCTTGTCCCCATCCTCCTCATCCTCATAATTTTTGCTAGGATTTTTGCTCACTGGAGTTTGCTGTTCTGCTGCCCTCTCCTGGCCCTGAGCAGTTTGTAGCCGTCTTCCAGACTGAGTCACGCTACAAACTGGGACAAAAGGGAAAGTACAGCCCCTAACAAAAAATGAGGTAGCAATCTGTAGCCACACTCTACAAACTTCAATTGGCTATTGAAAATATTGAACAAGTGGGAAAGGAATAGAATCCTGCTGGGCATCCAATTGCCAGATCCTGGCGTCAAGAGGAAAACAGTAAGAAAGAACCATGCAATCAAGCATGAAGTCAGAGACGTATCAATAGATGTGAGGCAAAAGAGCCTGAATTTCACCTATTTTATTGAAATACTTCTCAGAGTGAGGCACCATATCATCAAACTTCCCCATAGGCAAACAAAGATCAAGCATCAAAGGCAGGTCCCCACACAAGGCCATCCCACAAAAAGCCAGCTTCTTGTTGCCACAATGAAGTGCCTCCCAGTCCCTCCTAGTAGCCCTGAAAATGCAACTATCTCAAGCATTGGGATTTTCAACTCCCAATGAACTGTATACCTCAGAGAAAGGATCCAAAGGGAGAATCCAGCTTTTAATGACCTCAAGGCCAAAGTTGAGGATGAATCCCAAGATTGGCATATCCACAGCACGCACTGTTATTGGGTCAGCAAGAATATTGGTTAACTCTTATAAGGCTTCCTGCCAATAGGACAAGTCTTCCACCGCATAGAACCCACATGAAATTTTTTTGGATCTGTTTCTTAAAATCCACCCAAGGACGCTTCTGAGTCACCACAAAAAGAAACAGGAATAATATCCTTGCCTAGGAACAGATTCTTTACAGTAAAGCCTTCCTCTCCTAGACAAAACCTTGTAAAAACAGACTCTTGGGTCCCCCCAAAGGCATCATACCAATCCCAAGCCAGAGTCACAACTAATTCTTGCCCTTCTGTGGCCTGGCTAGAAGCCCAAGTAACCTGTTTAGGCAAATGTCTCTCTACTGGCTCCTCAATTGAACGCTTCCCAGAAGTAGTCTCATCAGTCCCTCCTGACTGCTTGCCATCCTCTTGAGCATCAGATGAGAAAGGGTCTTCCACCCCAGTAAAGGCTTATTTGGAGCCTCCATCTTAAAGTCCTTGGATCAATGCCTGTCTGGACTTATGAGAAAGGTTGTAGAATGCCTTCAGCTCCTCCTCTGACATCTCTGCAATGTACTGGCAGGCGTCTGTTTTGCTAGTGTAGTTTGAGTAGTTTGATGTATTATCCATATGCACAAGGTCTCTGGGCAAGGGAAGAATATATGGTCCAGTCTAGCTGGGAGAAATGTCAGGACTCTGGAATAATATGGTAGACTTGACTGTTATTCCCCTGACTGATTGGCTAAGATAATCAATTGTCATGAAGCTGGAAAGCTTAAAAAAGTATCAGCTGATTTTGTTCCTGGCCTCAGGTAATCAGTGCTCTTATTATTGTTGTAACTGTGCTGTTTTATCAGAGTTACATGGGGAAAATATTTAGAAGATATTTAATAATCTTTATTGGGAGATAGTCATTATATAGTCCATGTGAATCAATGAATAACAGGAACATGATTGGTGATCACACAGTTGGATAGAATAAGGGGATGGCTTGATCCTGATAATGAGTCACGCGCCAAAACAAGGTATCCACTGTAGAGGATTATCATCTGTTCATGTTGTTAGATTTGGTAATTCAAGTTGACTTCCTAGTCTGACTTTGAGTGACTGGATAATTGGATTGCAGGTCACAAACCCGCTTGGTTGGAACCTTGCTGGCAGGTTGAGCCTGTGGTTTCAACACCCCCCCAACTGAAGGTTGGCCTCCTCTGGGGGCAGGTTGTTAGAGAGGTTGTCAGGAGCCCGGGTGCTGTATTGAACTAGTTGTTGCTCTGTAGCTGGTAGGGCGGTCTCTTGTTGTTTCTGTCTTGCTTTGCAGGGCCGTAGGCAATCATGGTGTAGGGTTTTGTCTTGTTTACGTTTGCCAAGCCCTTGCACAAGGCAAGTGTTATTGTTGTTTACCTTTAGAATGATTGCTGGCCCCACTTTTTCAGGCTGTACCTTGCTCTTGTCAACATTCATGACCCATACTTCTTCCCCAACTTCATGTCTATTGCAGATGGGGACAGATGTCTTTTGAAGACGTTCATTTTCTTTGGCTGCTTGCTTGCAATTAGCCTCCATTACTTGAGGGTCTGAGAAAGGGGTGACTTCACTTGGAATTTCCATTTTGGGTCCTTTCAATGCTTGAATGATATTTAGCTGTGTGCTGTATACCAGTTCAAACAGGCTTTTCCCAGCGGGTCTGTTCACTTGGGTTAGACACACAAGTAGTGCAGTTGGTAGCTGCTTATACCAATCTTCAGGTCTCCTGGCAGTGAGTTTGGCTAAGGCTTGCATGAGGCTACCATTAAGCCGCTCTACTTGTCCATTGGCCTGTGGGTGGTATGGTGTTGTTATGGTGTGTTTGACACCATTCTTGGTGAGGTATACATTGGTGTTTTTGGAGGTCAACTCTTTGCTTCCATTAGTTATCAGGAGTTCTGGCTTTCTGAACTTGCTGATTATTTCTTTGCCAATAAAACGTCAAACGTCATTGCCAGTGTGTGCCTTTACTGCTTGGGCTACTGGCCATCTTGTCACAAAGTCAATGGCAGTGATGATGTATTTCTTGTCATTGTGTTTTCCTGGAATGGGGCCAACAATGTCAAGAGCCCATACTTTGAAAGGTAGTTGTGTGCAGATGGGAAGTACTGACTTTGGTGGGGTTTTGCTTTTGGCAAACTTTTTGCTCACCTCACATTAGTCTAGAACTTCCTGGACATTGTGGTATAAGGTTGACCACCAGGCTTTATGTTTTAGGAGCTCATATAGGTTTCTGCTCTTGGTATGTCCAAAAGTCTCTGTGATAGCAAAGGATAGTGTCAACTTGCTGATGTGTGGGGATGTAGGGAATGGTCATGCTGTCAGTCATTTTTCTGTGAAGAGTCCCATATACATCAGCAAAGAGATGCTCATTCTTGATGATTGTTTCTTTGGTTATGTTGGTGGTGCCAGGGGGGGAACCCTTCATCTTTTGTTTGTAACACCAGGAGAAGACAGTCTGGGTCAAGCCCATTCTCTCCTCTTGAAGCACAGACATACAGACGGGACAGGGCGTCTGCCATGGCAAGCTCAGCCCCAGGCTTGTACTGGATGAGCATGTTAAATCTCTCCAATAGTTCCATCCACCACATTTGGCGGTGTGACAGATTTGCTTGAGTCTTGAAATAAATGAGTGACTTGTGATTGGTTAATGCTGTGAATTCTTCCTGGCGTTCTAGGTAGCAACGCCATTTGACTAGGCAGTGCACAATAGCCAGCAGTTCCTTGTTGTGGATAGGGTATTGACACTTGCCATCTGTCAACTTTTGTGATTTGTAGGCTACAGGCAGGAAGTTGCTGTCACTATTTTTAATTTGTAGTACTCCCCCAATGGATGCATCTGAGGCGTTGGTTTCCATATGGTATTCCCTGTCATGTTTGGGGTATTGCAGGATGGGTGCTGTTGTGAGCTTCTTTTTGAGGCGTCTAAAAAAGAGATCACGTTGGGGGGTCCACACAAACTTAGACTTGGTGCCAGTTATGGCAGATAAGGGGGCAGTCAGAACGCCACGGCCAGGTATGAAACATTGTACATAGGCCACCATTCCCAAGAAGGTATAGAGTTCCAACTTATCTTTGGGTGGTGGCATCTTGCAGATGGCCTTTATCTTTTGACTGTTGGGTTTGATGCCGTCCTTTGAGACTATATGCCCCAGGAAGGGTAGTTGCTCACGGAAGAACTGGCACTTGGAGGGCTTGGCCAACAGTTTGTGTTGTGCCAAGGTTGCAAAGACTGCTTCCAGATCTTTGTGGTGCTGTTCCATCAAGGGTCTGTAGACGATAATGTTGTCTAGGTACACTAGGGTGTGTTTGCCTATGTGGGGGGCAAAGACTTTATCCATGAAGGCTACAAAGGTGGATGGGGCATTAGTCATGCCAAAGTTGAGCACCACACATTTGTAGGAGCCGTATTTAGTGCAGAAGGCCGTTTTGGGAATGTCTTCCTCCTTGATAAGAATCTGATTGTAGCCTGCAGTTAGATCAATCTTGGAGAAGACAGTGGCTCCTCCTAAGGCATTGAAGAGGCCGTCAATTAGTGGTAGAGGGTAAAGATTCTTAATGGTAACTTTGTTTAGGGCGCAGTAGTCTGTGACCAGGCGTAAGGTACCGTCTTTCTTAGCCACAAAGAATACAGCGGCCCCAAAGGGAGATTGTGAGGGGCAGATAAGTCCTTTTCTAATGCCTCATTGAGGTAGGCGCATAAGGTGTTGTCTTCATTTGGGATCAGCCTGTAGTTAGGGCACGCCTTGAGTACAGCCCCCTTGAGTTGGATAGAGTGCTGAATATGCTTCTCAGGAGGCAGCCCAGGTAACACTTCCTTAAAGATTTCTGGGTTTCAGACCACAATGTTGCAGTCCTGAGGCGTGGAGGTATCCTGGTGGTCTTTAAAGTGTATGATCTCAAACTGGCAGGAGTCCCAGTCAATTGACTTTAAATCTTTCTTCTTGTCCTGGGTCTCTGTGATGCGCACAAAGATGTGGTTGCGGAGCAGTTGGTCCATAGAGTCAGGGTAGATTTGGTGGTTGACACCTTCACGTTTGATGGTCAATACTGAGGTTGCCCAGTCTACGTGAGGATTGTTATTTTGTAACCAGTCTAGTCCCAGTACAATGTCAAACTTAGGAAAGTCAATGACGGGACCTTGGATGGTGGAGTGAAGGTTCTCAAGCATGACAGAGAAGGGGGAAGTTTCCCTTGTCACGGCAATGTGATGTTTATCAGCCAGGACCACATTTTTAATCTGCAAAGGATTAGTGGCCAGCTTGAACTTATCCACAAAGCTACTGTTGAATAAGGTTTGTCCTGCGCCTGAGTCCAAGAGTGCTGATCCTGTGTAACTGCAAAAGCAAAAAGGATAGGACATCAATTTATTGGGATGTCTGGCAATGGTGTACAGTACTGGGTCTTCTGAAGGCACCTGGATCATTGGGCATTTGTCCACGTCCTTGAGTCAGTACTCATCATTGGGCAAGTCAGGAGTTGCGTGGGGAGAGCTTGGCTTTCTTAGTGCTCTCCCTGGGCTTTTCCCTCATCTTGGTTGCCCTGCGTGGCGGTGACGCAGAAATGAGTACGGTTTGAATGGCCATTGTTTCCATTTCCATGTCTGTTAGAGCCCGTGGGTTTGTGGTTGGCGTTGCTCCTGTTGCCTCCAGGAGGTGGTCAAGAGGAGCGCCTGCTTGGATGGGAATCCTTGGGTCTTTCTTGTTTCCCAGTTTGTGCCTTGGGCAGAGCGTTGGATGTCTGTTCTGCTTTTCCCGCTTCACAGTATAGGCTTTGTAGGTTGATCACCTGATCCAGGTTTACATGTTTCATCACGTGCAACTTGAGAGCGTCATAATACGTGAGGTTTTTGGCTGGGGTGTCAAAGGCCATATCAGATGGTGCACAAAGGCAGAGTTCCTTGTAGCGCGGGTGAGTTCTTTTACAGTGCCTGTCTGGGTCAGGTTCTTTACTTGGCAAATGATCATGAGCGCTGTGTCCTTTAGCACGAATCTTGCCAGGAAGGCTTGCTTAGAGGTATCCCAGTTCTTGTCAGTTTGCTCTTCATGCCACTTGTTGCACCAGGTGCCAGTGTCATGGGTCAGGCAAATGGAAATCTCTGCAATCCAAAATTGCTTTGGGCATTCCATCTGAGCTAGCTTGCTCTGGGCAGACTGGATCCATGCAGCAGAATTTTTGTTGGCCCCAGCAAAAGGTTCCAAGGCAGTGCTTTGTAGTCTTTGGGCTACGTAGGCTGGCATGGCGCTTTCATTGGTTGGTTGCGGCATGGAGGAGGGAGCCTGGAAGAACCCTTGTGCAGACATGGCGTTGAAGGCAGGTAGTGGGATCACCGTTTCTGGTACAGGATAAAACCATCAGGTATCTTGGCACCAGGAGAGTACAGGGTCCAGTCAGGCAGGAGGCCAAACATAATTCTGTTGAGGATTTTTTGGCCGCAGAATGTGCAGGCAACAGGCGGAATTTTTTAAGATAAGGTAGGATGGAGAGCCTACCTGTGCTACCAATGTTGTAACTGTGCTGTTTTAGCAGAGTTACATGTGGAAAAATATTTAGAAGATAGATAATAATCTTTATTGGGAGATAATGATTATATAGTTCATGTGAATCAATAGATAACAGGAACATGATTGGTGATCACACGGTTGGATGGAAGAAGGGGGTGGCTTGATCCTGATAATGAGTCAAGCGCCAAAACAAGGTATCCACCGTAGAGGATCATCATCTGTTCATGTTGTTGGATTTGGTAAACAAAAGTTGACTTCTAGTCTGGCTTCAAGTGACTGGATAATCAGATTTTGGGTCACAACCCCGCTTGATGGGAACCTTGCTGGTGGGTTGAGCCTGCAGTTTTGACATTATTACTCCAAATATTGATCCTGATCTGATAATGATCTCCTCATTGGATCAAACCTGAGTAAACAGGCTTGATGATTTATGACTATAATCACAGAACGCTCCTCAGCCAATAAGACAGAGTGTTCTTGAATAATAATGCAAGATGGCTACTGCCAAACATTTGCTCTAAAGATACATTGAAATCTATAATTAATATAGAAGGTTGTTCCAAAGAATACTGCATGATGCAAAAACCCAGTTGACAGGGTAACTAAACTCACATATCCATAAAATGCCAACAAGATGCCGCCATTATACTGATAATATAAGCTGAGGTCTGATAATTTATTGGAGTCCCATGCCAGGCCGGCATAGCTGCCTAACTCTGGGGGCTGAAACTAGCAGTCTGGGGAACAGATAGACTGACTATTAAGAGTTGGAAGCGTCAGATTATAATCTGATAAGAGGGCTTATCCGCCCTATATAAGGTGCTCTCCTGATTAGAGATCAAGCAGAATTATCACCCTTGAAGATAGAAGATCTCTATTGTTGTATCACTACTAGCCAACTCCTAGTAGTCAGAAGAATCCAAATAGGCTGCTGGCGTCTATTTGCAGACCAGTGTATTTCTCCTACAGACTTGGAACACTGCCAGGCTGTAGCCACACTTAAGACCCAATTGGTAACAAAAATTGTCCTCATACAATCTATATCAACATCCCTACTATAATGAATAATAAATATCTTTCCTCAAGACCCCAAAATCTTGACAAAATCAAATTAAATACAATTTTTTTAGCTTTACTAAACTTAATAATGAGACTACACTTATTTAGATTTATTTTTTATTTATACTTGGAATATGCAATTTTAATTTTAAATAAATATAACTGAATTTAATTTAAGAAAGCATTTTAAATAGAAACTTAATTAAATACATGATAAGAATGCAGCCTAAAAATACAATATAATATATCTAATTGATTTCTTAAATTCAACTTTGTATCTGTCCTTGGATGGGACAACCACCTAATGTGATAATATATTACAAATTAATTATAGTGATGATTGATTTTAACTAAGACACAATTTTAATACAAATTATTTAATATTTAATTATATTATTTAAACAGATTATAAATTTAATATTTTTATACCACTACAATCTAAAAAATTTAAAAAATCTATAAGTTCTACGGACCAGCTAATCAGAATTGGTATGTATTTTTGTTATCTTTGGTGTCTGGCTCAGACAAGGCACGCCTCTGCTATTACACCTAGTTTAACTTAGTAAATTAAGACTGTTGAAAGAAACCCATGTCTTTGTTTTCCAATTGGCAAGCCAGCTTGTAGTCAATCTAGCATCAGATAAGCCAGTGGTTGGGTGTTAGATTAACCACAAGTTGGTGTGCCAATTGGCAAACACAGACAGTTTTTTGTCAACAGGCTTAATTTACTAAGTTAAACTAGGTATAATAGCAGAGGTGTGTCTTGTCTGAGCCAATCATCAAGGACAGCAGAAAATTAATGAAAATTATTATTGGCTGATTTTTTGTACTGTAAATTCAGAACCTGAACATAAAAATGCAGGATTGTCAAATCCTTGGTCCAAATTTTGAATCACTTTTGCAGGATAGCCTTTTTTTAAATAAATTGAATTCTTTGTATTTTTATTTGGATTTTTAAAAATATTGGAACTTATGTACACTTTGCAAAGTTCAAGTTGAACTGCATATTTCCAATGAACAAAATGAATTAACTGGAATCAGATTTGAAGTGTTCAAATCCATCAACCATTTTCATTAAGTTTACTATGTTTTTTGGAATTGCAGGATTGCCAAATCCAAGAACCAAATTTCAAATCACTTTTGAATGCCACTAATAAAATCAGATATTAATTGCAGGAACTGGAATCCAAATTGAATGTACAGTAAGAAACTAGGAAAAATCAACCCAAATCAAGAATCTCTACTCTGGATAAAATCAAATGAAAATTCCAATCTCACCAACCATGTTTAGACATGAAATATAGTGAAATTTAAACTTGTCTAAACTGAAAATGATGCAATATTCTGCACTCTAAATCATTAATATAGCAACCAAGAAACCATATAATGATATATGAGCTACCCTCCTGATGATGCAAAATTTTTTTCTAAGTTTGTTTGGCTTTTAGCTACGCCAGGGGTCAAAAAACTTTTAAAAAATTTCAAAGAAGAAGGAAAGGTGGGAAAGATAAATCATCAGTTTACTACACTATGTATTCATGTATTGCTATTAAGGATACTTGATTACTGTAGATTTTAAAAAATGCTAATAATAAAATAGAATTATATATTACAATCTATCTTATCACATTGTCTTTTCCTTGATGTGTTGATAGTTCATTTGCTGTTGATAAGGTGCTTGCATTTAATTGGATATTTTTACCTCCAGTTGCCTTGGCAATAGGAAATCAAGGCGTCTCTGCAACCACAGCTGGTCTCAGGGAGGCAACTTGATTTCCTAATGCCAAGACAGGTGGAGGTGAAACTGTCCAATTAAAAGCAAGCACATTATCAACAGCAAATGAACTATCAACATATCAAGGAAAAGACAACATGATAAGATAGATTATAATATATAATTCTATTTTATTATTAGTGTTTTTTAAAATCTACTGTAATCAAGCATCTAAATTTTAGCTGTACTAAAATGGAATAGGGTAATTTTTGAGAAGGCCTATGATTCCTAAAAGAATTAGCACAAATCCACTCTATATCATTTAGCATCATTTTTGAGACACCCATAAATTATATTTATTTCAAATTCACCTCATTTTTGATTTGAAATTAGGTTCTTGGATTTGACAATCCTGAAATTTCAGATTTTTTAATTTTTACATGATGTCTATGATTTTTTTAACATACAGGGAATCTCAAATTGTACATTAGAATCCTGCATTTCTGATTCATGTATCCTGCATTTGTTTGCTGTGTTTTGTCTTTTGTTAGTTGAGTTATCTGCTCAAGGGATTCAAAATTTGCCAATTTAAATAAATCAAAAAAATTCAAATTAAATGGTTGATTTTATTAAATATTTTAATTTTAATTCAGCAAGTTGCCTGCAAAAGCGATTTGAAATTTGGACCAAGGATTTGACAATCCTGCATTTTTATGTTTAGGTTCTGTATTTACAGTACTTGCATTTTCTTAAACTTGCCTTATTTTAGTGCTACACAAAGATTAAATTTATAATACATAAATGTACACAAAAATAGTCTAATAAACAAATAATCCACTTCAGCACATATACCTGCTCTGAAACACATGGTTTACATATAACCCCTGAAAGTGATTAACTTTTTTAATATATTTATATTCCTGCATATAATTAATATACTAAAAGAAGAATGAATTATGTTGTACTGGGACAAAACATGTCATTTATAATACTTAAAGTGGGTTGATATATACAAACACTATACTAAATATTAACATTGTTGTAACATCTAAAATTACTCCCTCTTGAGAAATTAATTCCTTTAGTGATTCCCTGATTAATCATTAAGTCAGTGACACTCTTATCAATCATCCATATTTACAGGGACGAAACCTTTTGATTCCTAAATGAAACATTACTTGGATAAGCCCCATGACTACCATGATGTACATGAACAGAATGTGGCTTCTCATGATGCTATATAAACCTCTAAATTCATATCAATAAAGTATCATTCTCTTTTTAATTTCCCCCTTTGTTTTGTTTTATATACTTCCAAGATGTATATTCACAACAGTGGTGGCATAGGTAGGTTATCCACACCTACTCAACTTAAAGGAAAAATTATTTCAGAGAAAATAACTCAGCAGATGGCACACCCCACCAGCTGGAGAAGATATGAGAAAATTCAGGACGTCCCTACAGAATACACTTTTTCAAAAATATCCTTGTACCCACCAAACAATACAGTTTCCTTAGAACATAAGGAGCCCTGAACCCACCCTAATCCAGGACATACCCAAAATTGTATTCCAACAGTTACACTCAGCAGAAATTGGGACGTTCTCAATACTACACTTTGAAAATGCCAACCTCTGGGGTCAAAGCACACAAAATAAGTTCACACAAGTTGACTATCCCCAAATACTCTGGTCAAGTGAAATTGCCTTACAAGTTACTGAGGTCACCTCCCAGTTTGTGAGCAACTGGTTAAACAAAACCCTGATCATAATAAAGACTGAGATATGTTCAAGAAGGCCTTGTTAGAAAAAATTGCCTTAAAGAACTCTGGTGTTATGATCATGACAGAACTCAGAACCTTCAAAATAACAGGAACCATTGAATAATACATCATGGCATATGAAGATATCCTCAACATAGCTCCTTATATTATCAACTTTGGTGAGTCTGGACCATGCTTGAATCTTTACAGTCTCCCCACACACATTTGACATCAGTTTAATATGAGCTAATGCAAGAATCTCCAGGATGTATTATTGTAAGAGAAGTGGGATGCTAAGAAATCTGAAAACTTATATGCAACAAACAAACAGAAGGAGAGTCATACAGCCATAAAATACACTTGACCAAACAAACAGAACAGCTGAGCTAATAATTTTCACCCTTGAGGCAGAAATTTTACAATTCAGGTAAACCAGATGAGTACTGATACAGCACCAGAGGAGGGAAAAGCTCAGGGGAGTTTTTAGGAAAACCATCCTCCCCCACATTACAAAACTTGTTAAAATACTAGCATGTGGATTCAATCACTATTATCTAAGTATCCTCCAGAAATCTTATACTGTTTGCCGCCCAAACTGAAAATAAACTCCTTACTCACCCTTTTGATTTTTGAAGATATCAAGGCACAGCATTATTCAACACTGGAGCAGACCAATCCCTTATTGAAAAGAAAATTTTACAACTTCATTAAACTAAACATAACTAAGAGCAGCATCAAAATAGTTATAATGACATACAACAAGATTATCCCATTCAATAAAGAGGCAAAACCCTTCCAGGAATAGATAGGAGATATTAAAACTACCTTTAGAGGCCCATCATCCCAATTTCTAAGTAAAATGTAGTACTTGGCCTAGATTGGATGTGAAAGACAAACCCTCAGATTGATTAGGACAATGTCATCATCACTATACAAAAAGTAGAAGTACACTACCTTGTATATACAACTCACCTTTACATTCTCATGAGAGATCATATTTTGTGAATATTACCAAAACAAAAAATGAAAAGAACACCAGAAAAATTGACTGGAATAGCTGCACCTACAAGATTATTCACTTCAAAAATATAGATGGATCACACAAACAGACCCTATCTGCCATCAATTTGTTCAAAATACTATCTTATGTCTTCCAAGAAAATCTGCCAGAGCTGCAACCTGATAGAGGTAACCAACACAAAATCAATCTAAAAGGGAGTATATCTAAGCCTTGTCCTATCTGCTGGTTAGAGCCCCAAGAATAAGTTGCACTAAAGGAATATCTAGATGAGGTCTTAGAAAAAGAACTCTGTGGGGTTCCTGTCTACCAGTCCCCAAAGTGTGTCCTGAGTCATAGCCAGGGACCATCTAGGAGGAGTTGCCATTTTCTAGTAAGGGATAATGTATATGAGAAATATATATAAAAGTCAAAATGTGCTTTTATTCACTCTCAGAAGAAAGATTCCCTTAGAAATCTTCTGGTATATGGCCTGGAGGTCTGGGAAACAATATGGATTTGCCAATAATTGGAGTCCTGTAACAATATCTTGGACTCCTTTTACTTGGTCTTGGGCTCCTACACCTTGATCCTGGACTCCTGCGCTTTAGTCCTGGGCTCCTGCACTTTGCTCCAGCTCCAGTTCCTTTATCTCCAGCTCCAGCTCCTTTTTCTTGGGCTTCTGCACCTGTATCTTGGGCTTCAAGCTTTCTGTGTAGTCCTTGTGGCCTTTGTAATCCACTTTATCAGTCCCTGAAAAGCTTCAGATAGCTCTCCCTTTTATAGCTCCTTGTTTAAGTCCTGATTTTCTCTCAGAAAACTTGTTTTCCAAAGCTTAAACTATTCAGATTTTTCTTCTCTACAATATATTAAACTTTATAACTTACTTCAGCCAATGAAACCCCTGAGTTTTCTGCTTCATTCCCTCATTTTTTAGGCTTTCCCTCTTCAGTTAAAGCTCTAAAAACACTGATCAAACAGGATTTGACCTGCAGCCAATCAAATGCTTGGATTCAATGGTTTGCCAAACTTTCACCTGAATGACTTGCTCTTGACCATGGCTTGAACCCGACACTGTCTTGCTCCAGATAAACAACTGCTTTGTGTTTTGAACGGTTTTGCCATAATTCCTGTCATGTTTCTCCGACAAAACTTGTGCAACTTGCCTATGTTTTATTTTAGGGATTTTTGATCCCTTAATTCTTCAACGTTTCTCCAAGTTTCACTGCATTTTCTTCATTATTTTACTATTCAAACTTGCCCTTTGCTTGCCTTTTGCCTTTCCCAATCATTTTGGCAAATTTCCAACACTCATTTTCACAGTTTCTCCATCCTGTTTCTGGACTCTCTGTCTTTGAATTCCATTCAATTATTTCTTTAATAAATTCACATTTCAACCCCTTTAAATGATTTCTTTCTTTTCTTATATGATAGTTAACTTAATCTTTTTGTCATATCTTTTTTGGCAGAAGTAATTAATTCTTTTACTACTTTTTTATCATTTTCTCTTTTAAAAGTCTAAAACAAGCATTCTAGCTCCTGTATCTATTTCAGCTAGTCCTTCTCAGCCAACTTCCAGTTCCTCAGCTAGTTCTTCACCGTGACTTTCAAGTCCTTCAGCTAGTCCTTCCTCATTCATCAACAGTCCTTTCCAGCCTAGAAATCAGTCCTTTTCAGTGCTCTCCAGACTATCAACCAATCCTCACAATGAACCATCCTGGTTCCAATCCTCACAATGATCTTCCAGTACTTCAACTAGTTGTCACTTTGATCATACAGTCTGTCTTACTAGTCTTTACTGTTGATCTTACACTATGAGCCCTGTGGATTTTACTCAGTCCCAGTTATCAAAATCTAAGACTCAGGCAATAAGTCTGCAAGGCTACTGGCGTTTGACTGGGCCCTTGCAAGTGTCCTCCACTTAGGCCATTAAACCACAGACAATCCTCATATCTGTGCAGTTGTCTTTACTCACTCAGGTGGTTAAGTCTGAGCTTTCAGGCGCAAAGTAACCAAATTTACTTCCCAGAGGCCTGATAATACTAAGTTCTGCATCTGCTTCCCCAAGCAACCACCCTGGTACCACCTCTGAGCATATTCATGCCCCTAATGGTAGCTTTAGAACCTCTCCAAAGCCCCCAAGAAAACACAGACAAGGACACCCTACCAGTCTGTTAGGTAAGGTGCTTGCTCATAGACCTCCTGTAAGTGCACAAGGGCACATAGAGCTATCTTAGCTCCTCCCTTCCCTGGCATCTCATGTTACCCACCAGGGTCACATCATTAACCAGCCCTGGTAGCCTGTGTTACCAGCCAGGGTGGTTCACTCCCCACCCCTAGAAGCCATTGTTCCCTGCTAGGTGGAGACACCTAACTATCCAACAGCAGCCAAAGTTCCTTGCTGAGCTATCACATCCCTCACCCCTAGCAGCCAATATTCCCTGCTGGGTGAGGACATCTAACCAGCCCCTAGCAGCCAAGGTTCCCTGCTGGGCTGGTTCAGCATTTGTCTCTAGTAGTCCTTTGATACCTAATAGTCAGGCCTTACCTTTTCTAGTAGCCAATGTTTCCTACTAGTCCTATACCTGTCTCAAAACCACAATACACTGTCAACTTGCAGCATTACATCTTTATTTGAAGCCAAATCAACCCTTGCCTGCAAAATTGCTTCCATGTGGATTATCAAAAACTCATTCAATCATCCAAATACCCCTTTGATACACCTGTCTTCTTTGTGGCTAAGAAAGAAAGAGGGCTACACCTTGTCACCAATTACAGAGCCCTTAATGAGGTCACAATTAAGAACAGGCATTTATGGCTCCTGATTGATGATCTTTTTGACGCTTTGGAAGGATCACAATTCTTCACAAAGATTGACTTAACTGTAGGTTACCATCAAATCCAAGTTAAGCCAGAAGACATTTCAAAGACAGTATTCAGGACCAAATACATGTCATTTGAATGTGTGGTTCTTATTTTGGTATGAAAAACACACCCAGTATCTTTGTGTCCTTCATGAACAAAGTGTTCAAGGACCACATTGGGAAATAAGCCACAGTCTAATTAGATGATACAATCATCTATAGTTCTAATAAAGAGCATCACTGAAAGGATATTCAGATGGTACTCAACACTCTCCAGGACAATCAATTGGTAGCCAAGCCATATAATTGGGAATTCTTTTTGACCAAGCTACTGTTCCTAGAAACCATTATTAGTAAAAATGAGATTAAGCCAGACCCTGAAAAGGTAAGGGCTATCACAGACATTCCAGCACTACACAACAAGAGTGAACTATAGAAATTCTTGGGGATGGTCTTATATGCGTAATACCCCAACATTATAGGTACTACTTAAAAGAAGATATGGCAGAAGATTGAAGAACTGGAAGCCAGTCAATGCAGGGACAATTGGGTAGATGGTCATCAACCACCAGAAGACCTTGGCATGGATTTTATCTCCCAAAGCTCCCCATAAAGTAGGTCAGCACGTAGTACATGGAGGTATACACTGCAATGAACAGGGTGGAGTATGGAGATACCCGGAGAGGCCAGGAACCAGTGTTGGAAGAGTTGAGCTATCCAGGATCATAGTGTTAGTCATGACCTAACCGTTCTGGTGAAGGGCCAAAGAACTCTGGTCCCTTTTGATATCACAGTAAGTTCCATAATGCCAAGGATTATTTGGCCAAGTAGGAAAGCTCAGAAAAGCTGGGAAGCCTTTAATTAAGCTGACTGATTTAACAGACTTGAATCAAACAGTTGATCACAAATGGGTTACAGCTGCTCCAGTTTGCCGGTCAAATCTGATTCCCCCTGTAAGTTGACGTTGATAAATTGACGTAGTTTAAGGGTCACCAGATATGAACTTATTTATCAGCATGGTAATCTGAAATTGATTACCCACGGGTTCTTTGCAACTTTGACCAAATACTCACTTGAAAATGTGGAAGGAATAGGAGCTCAGGATCCAGGTGGTATTGCTTAGTCAATTTTTGATATATATTGAATAATTTTCACTGTTTTAACTCTAAGAGTTGAGTCCCCCAAAAATTTATTCAATAAAAATCATATATACCTTGGTCTAACTTATATTTTTAAAATGCATCCTGTAGTTGGATTTTTGTGCTACATTCCCTAAAATCTGGTTCTCAGCTGAATCATTACTGGAAGATAGGGCCCTGCAGTTGGAACTTTGTTGTTGGCACCTCCCAATGTTAATTCAATGCCTGCCAATCTTGGAGTTGTCCCCCTGTCTTTTAAACTGAAAATTGGGTTACATCTCAATGTCCTGAATTTTATTCTGAAGATACTCTGATGCTTTCACAGGCTATTTATCTTGGACTACTTTGGTTAGGATTAATTTTTTTACTTAATCCTAGCATCTCATTTGGAAATCTCACAAAACAACATCTGAAGCCATGTTGGTGGTTAATCATTAATTCTATGTAGATTTGGATGGTAATTCCCCACCATTTAGAAACAGCTTCATACTATACCGCAATTTCCGTCACAGTTGATATCCTCCAATCCCAAGGCAAGCTGTGAGTATAGATGTGAATATGAGGTGATTCATCTTCCTTGGATTAGAGGTGGTTGGCTAAGGCAAACTAATTAAAGTAGACTTAAAGGTGTTAAGTAAGATTTAGCTTTATTAATGGTATTAAACTCAATAATAGCACAAGCTATTACTGAGGAGGGATCCCTTATTTATAGTGCTCTCCTTTGTGCAAAGATTTGCAATTGGAAGTGAAAAGCAGGAGATGGGGAATCCCAAAAGATTGGAATGTAGAAATGGCAGTTGGAGCTTGGAAAGATGGTCAAACTCATGTTCTTCTGCTATCTGTGGTTGGTTTGGAAATTCTTGAGATGATCCAATAATTTTAGGTTGCCCTGGTGCTAGATGAGAGATGAGAGCAAAAATGCTCTCATGGTCTATTTTGGTTTCAGGAACATTTTTTTGAATAGAGTTTGGCTCTGCCCATGTGGCCTGGGCCCTAGATTCCCATTGGTTGGTGGTAGACTTCTTTTTAAAATGTGAACCCTTAATTTCTCCTTCTTCTGAAGGTGTGGTTATGTTCTGGAATTTTTGCCTTGCAGCCAGGTACTTTTCTTATTGGCTGTAATGATTGGGGCCTTCTGATTGGTTGGGGAGTGAGGACTGGGCTCCAGGTGGGTGGCTGGCAGTTGGTTGGGACCTGGGGAGCAAGCGGGTGGGTGGGTGGGCAGGGGACTGGCGGCGGGCCTGCTGGCGCCAGGCTGGCCAAGCAGGTGGCTGGCGGGAGGCCTTCTGGCTGGGTGTTGGGGGATTGGTGGAGGGTGCTGGCGGGCATGGTAGGCGCCTGCCTGGATGATAAATTGATCCAGCATTGATTAAGTTCCGTTTTTTCTTCTGTTTTATTTTTATTTTCCCCAATTAAAGGGGGGAAACCCTCATTAAATTGTGCATTTTTGACAGGAAATTCCTCTATTCTTTTCCAGCATTGCACCCAAGTAAAGATCTTGTTTATATCAGGGATATTTCTGACAGTATGTCAGGAGATTCATTCCTGATTGGGGAGCCCTAGTTGCCCCCCCTGTCTGCAACCACTTGAAAGACAAAAATAAATTGAGTGGACCCTGCTGAGAGAGCAACATTCCAACAACTAAAAGAGGGAATGATCACAGTCACCATCATATAGTATCCCAGCCAAGAAGGGATCTACAAACTAGAGACAGATGCTTTGGATTATGCAATAGAAGGAGTACTTAGGATTCAAACTGAAGAAAGTAATTTCCTTCCTGTGGCGTATGAATCAAGAAAATTGTCTGAAGATGAACAAAGATACCCAATTAATGACAAGAAATTGATATCTATTGCCCACTATTTAATGAAGTGGTGTTCTATTTGGAAGGCATATAAATATTCAGAGTGATAACTGACCACAAGTCATTTTTATTCTTTAAAAAACAACAACACCTATAAAAACAACAAGCTTAATAGATGAACCTCATTCAAAGGTATCCATGATAAGTATACATAATCCAGACAAGAAGCTACTTACTGCATATGCCCCATCAAGGCTATACTGTAAGTACTTACTCTGCACTAATAAAGAGGACCCAATTAGCCCATGTTAATAATGGGGAATCTACAAGAGAGGTTTCTACCTGGTACACCAATGGACATACAAGAAAAGGTCATTAAGAACAAACACCTGTTCAAAAATGTATATGGCACTCTACACTGCATGTTATCAAGCAGTGATACAGTCCCCTAAGTACTGTCAACACAAAAGATTGTCATAATTCTTTGCTACCACAGGTACTTGGGCCACACACTTAGTAGGAATCTATATGAGTATCTTAAACCTGCTACTGGTGGCCCAACATGCTGGACAGAATCAAGAGGTGCTCAAACAATGCAAAGTGTGTAAAAATTATGCATGTTCTAATGCATCCCCAGATCTATGATGCCATTATCAATTACCCAACCTTTCAAGGTATAGGCATTGGACACTGTGGGGCCCATGTCTGGAGATAAAAAAAGAAAATAATACACCATCACAACCATTGACTATGCAACAAGGTGGTCCATGGCACAGGCAACAAAAAAGCACATAATAAATGATGTGAGATGATTTATTGGCAAGGGAATCATTGCCAAGCTTTGAAAGCCTGAACTCCTAATTAGACAGAGAAAAGGAACTCACTACCATTGACACCAATATCTACCTTGCTAAAAATCAAACAAAGCATAGGATTGCCAGTACCTATCATCCACAAGCTAAGGGGGGAGTGGAAAGGTTGAATGGTGCTATTTTAGAAGCACTCAGTAAACTATCTGCCCACAATCCAAAACTCTGGGCTGACATGCTCCCTACAGTGTTAATGATATTTCAAACATGTGCCAACCACAATACAGGCAAAAGCCCATATGAACTTGTCCATGGGCAAAAACCTGCCATTATTACTACTAAGTTAGGGCCACTAATTACCTTTATCTAAGCAAGTACCAGCTGACAATAACCCTAATGTACAACATGCCAGAAGGGACCAAGAGACCAAAGAAAAGAAATGAGTAGAGAGAAACAGTCCAATTTCAACAGAAATGATTCCAAGTCAGAGACAAGATTTGGGCTGTCAATCACAACCTATACAATTTAAAGCCAGGGCTAGGAGGACCAGGAATTGTCATGGAATTTAAACCTAATTGAACCTATCTAATCAAAGAAATCAATGCCTGAGCCGGTTTGAAACATATGCACCATGTCCAATTCCGCCAATATAAGGCAAGAACTTCACAAGGCAATTCACAACTATCTGTCCCCAAGACAAAACTGGATCAATACCAAGCCCAGATCCTGACACTCAAAAGAAAATTACTAAGGATCCACCTTTCAACACTCCAGGAGAGATGTTGTAACATCTATGATTACTCTCTCTTGGAAAAGTAATTCCCCAAGTGATTGATTCCCTGATTAATCATTAAGTTGGTGGATTCTTATCATTTGCCCATCTTATACAGAGATCAAACCTTTTGAGTCCTAAATCAAACATTTCTTGGATAAGCCCTATGAGGTTCATGGACAGCACTTGGCTTCTCATGATACTATATAATTTCTAATATCCATATCAATAAAGTATTATTCTCTTCTCAATTCCCCCCTTTATTTTGTTTATATACTTCTCAGAAGTATTTAATTGACAATAACAATATTTTAAATAAAAGAATAAATAAAAGTTACAAGTAATAAATATATTATCTATAATTATTATTATTAATTTTATCATATCTCCAAGGTTTCAGTCTATAATATTCCACCGTACATCAAGTAGGTGGCACTGCTTTCCAGACAGATGTATAGCCATTTTTTAAAAGCAAATTTTATTAAGAGTAGAGAGATGTGGGGCCATCCCCCTCAGGACTTTCAAGAGAAGTCAGATTCTACATGACTAGGGCTGTGTCAGATTTTGAGAGAATCTTCTTTGAGAAGTTTCTCTCAAAATCTTTCCCTTCCTCACCCACAGAAGGGTGTAGTTTTATGGATTTTGTTTTTTGCAATAATTTTTTTTACTTTTCTTTTAATTAAAAATTAAAACAATTGAATTCAAAATTAAAAAAAATTATTAGAATTTTTTATTATAAATATATCTTTTAAAATATCAATATCTGGAAAGCAAAAAGCCTTCCATTACCTTTTTTGTGAAATTTTGGATTCCCCCAATGTAGGGGAATCCAAAAGAAGTAGACAGGGAAGGGAAAATGGGACAATTATGGCATTTGCTGTAATGGTCCCTTTTCTGGGCTGCCGCAGCCCTGTACACAACTCAAGAATCTAAAAAATTGGAGTGGATCCAGATTTGCCATCCAGTTCGGAATGGTTCACTGCAAACCTGTCTAGGGTTGGGAAGATCAGCTTTGATTTAAATTCCCATGTGAAATATCTTGTCCCAATTGAAAAACCTGTAACCGTCCCAACCATAATCTAGGGACAACTATCAGATCCAAAGTAAACGTGATGTGATGCCAAATTTGATTTGTCATTGAATATCAAATATTAACACATTTTCAAAACCGCTATATAAACCCCAATCTATTACAATAAAGCACACTCTATTATTTTTTAAATATCATAAATCTGTAATTCAGCATTACAGAAAATTGGAGGTCACGCCTTACTTATGAACTCTTGTTGTTGATTGATTGATAGATTGTTGTTGAAAGTAGAAATGTCTACTCCATCCCGCCCCTCTGCCACCCCACCTGGTCTGTCACCTACTACTGTGGTTACAACCTGTGACTCCCAAGCTGCTTTCAAGTTCTGGGCTTCACAAAATGATGGCACATTTAGTGGAAAAGGGTTTAGAGCTTGGCTCTATACCTTTGAGGACTATTGTGACACCTTTAGCCTTTTGGATGCAGCCAGACTCAAAGAAGTTGGTTCCAAACCTTGCAATGATGCCCGCATCTGGCATCAAGATATGCTCTTTGACACTTGGGAAGAATGGAAGGTGGAAGCCAAGAAGCAATTCATCGGCCACGAACCTGATCCTTGACACCTCTTGAGTCAAATCAAGATCAGCCAGTTCTCAGCCCTCCAACCTTTCATTGTTAAGTTCCAAGAGTACGCTAACAAGGTACTTGTGCAACAAAAAAAAGGGTTCTTGGGTACTGAGCGCAAGATACTCATTGATAACTTCCACAGCTTGGTGGGCATACCTACTTTTGAGAAGGCCCTTACACCAGCATATGCAGGGCTTATCCGTAAAGTCAACCCCTCAACATTAGAGGAAGCATACAACCTGGTGCACGAGAGCTACATAATTTACATAGAGAGAGAGGAAGATGAAGACGCCAAGGCTACGTCAAAATGGAACCCCTTTGCAGTGGAAGCAAAGAAAAAGGAACCATCCTTGGTAGAAACACTTGAGGCCAAGATCAAAGAGATGCAAAACTGCTTTGAAGCCATCTACCTTGCCCATGAACGCCCTTCCAGAGTTACTGGTTACAGACAAGCACAACACAATGCTCCTTTGACTGGAAATTGCTACAATTGCAACAAACAAGGGAATAAGTCAAAAAGATGCACTGCTCCCTTCTCTATCTGCAAGGGCACTGGCCACAGTAACTACAGCTACACCCACCGCATCTGTATCAATGTGCAGCGCCCCATTGCAGTAATGATGTCTGAATAGTTTTATCAAACTGAGAAACACCCCCTCTCTACACCCAAGGGTGTCTCTCCTTTGAATAAAAAGACAAATTCTGATTACATTATTGACCACAATGACCCTACCCTCTCTCCTTTGATTAAAACCAGACACATAAGATCTTGTGCCCCATCTCCTGACCAAGACTACACACCCCCACCCTTGAAACGCCTTGAGAGAGAAGCAAACCCCTCACCCAAAAAACTCCCAATTGATAGTGAAAGCCTCACTACACCAGATAGCCAAGCCACAACTGAATTAATAGACAAAGTCTACAAAGAAGGCACCCATGCACCACCCACTACACCCTCACTTCCCACACCTCCACCCACAGTCCGTGACAGCAGATAGAACCCTGAACACCCCAACCCATTTGCCACACTCAAAGAACAACTTGACTTTGACAACCCATTGTTGGCTGAAGAGGACCCCAGATACAACTTGGTCACTGTTGAAACAGTGCCAGAATCCCCAACAACTCAAGCTTACAACAACAATAGTGTTGAGCTCAATTTGGAAATTCCCTTTGAATTTCCCACTGGAGATGATTCCCTTGGCACATCATCAATTGTAAAAAATGCAACAAACAGAGTGACTCACACAGATGATGATTACATTGAAAGTGACAGTATTTACAATAACACATCAATGGAAACATCACCATTGGTTGAAGTAGATACCACAAACAATCCACCAATGGAGACGTCACCATTAGTGGGAGCAGGATTGGCTGTAAATCCACACATGGACACAACAACCCCTTGGGAGACAGAAGAGAATTGCAATTCACCTATGGACACATTCAACACTCCTATGGATAAAGCATTAGTGGATAATTGTAAATCAAACCTACCAATGAACACGGAAGAACCAGAGATGAATGTTGACTACAAACCAATAGTCCCAGGAATCTCAAAACATCCATTGGAAGCAGACACCCTAAAAATTGAAAAATTAAATAAGGGAATATCAATTGGCAAACTGTTTGAGGATACCTTGATCACAATTTCATTGGCTGACCTATTCTGAGAGAGTCCAACACTACATCAGAAAGCCCACAAAGCAGTCTCGGCTTTGCGACCCCATAGGAGAGAAGAATTATTCTTGGCTGGCACCAGAGCTCCAAGAACAGAAGGCGCCATCAATGGATGCATGACACACGTCATCCTAGACAGGGGTGCCTATAGCAATTTAATAACAGTTAAATTTCTAGAAAGCTTACCTGATGTCACCATTGCTCCATCTGACGTAACGTTCATCATGGCTGATGGAAGCAAAAAATTCTGTCTTGGCATGGCAAAAGGACTGAAACTATGGATAGGAGGCGCGGAGATAGAGATTGATGCTGCAATCTTCAATCACCACAAATATACACTATTGATGAGAAGACAAACAATGACTGAATTGGGCATCACCACCCAATATGCAGGAAACAATTGGACAATTGAATACAACAATTTGAAAATTCAACTATACGTCACCTTTGACACCCCCCAAATCACCAAGTTTCTATGTGAACCTATTGAAGCAAATATTAGTAAAAACAAATGACTTTCAAACAATCAGAAGTCCCAACTAGTTGAAGTCATAGAGCCATATGACTCCAACATAGTGGGGGACTCAAATGACTTACCAGAAGCTTTGGGCTTTGAACACAAAATTGACACAGGAAACGCGCCCCTATCACGTCCAGGTTCTATTGACTACCACAATCTAAAGAAGAAATTGTTAAAAAGGAAATCAACAGATTGCTGAAACAAGGTTTAATTAAACCTAGCTCCTCACCTTGGGCCTCCCCGCTGGTAGTCGTTCCAAAGAAAGGGGGCAAGCAAAGGATGTGAGTCAACTATATTCCTCTAAGCAAGATCACTATATGCAACAATTATCCATTACCTTGTATCTCTGACATCCTAGCTTCCTTTGGAGGAGCCAAATGGTTCTCTAATATTGATCTCTTCAGTGGTTTCCACCAAATCCTGGTACGCAAAGAAGACCAACCTAAAACTGCATTTGTTAGTAAATGGGGTCAATTCAAATATACCAGGATGCCTTTTGGACTAAAGGGCACACCACGTATATTCCAAAGGATCATGAACAATGTGTTCTATGGCCTCATTGGAAATTTTGTAACCATCTACTTGGACAATATCACTATCTATCTGAAAACCTTTGAGGAACATCTGGAACATCTAAAAATCTGTTTAGATAGAATAAAGAAAGCCAATCTTAGTGTCAACATGGAGAAATCAATCCTTGCAGTGCAAGAACTCAAACTCCTTGGGCACACTGTTGACAAAGAAGGCAAACACCTGGACCCAGACAAGTCAAAAGCAATAAGCAAGTGGCCAAAACCTACAAATGCAAGCCAGGTTAGATCATTCTTAGGTGTTGTTGGGTATTACCATCAATTCATACCCAACTACAGCAACATTACAGCACCGCTGTTCAACCAAACACACAAGGACAGGGAATTCCAGTGGGGACTAGAAGAGAACAACGTGTTTAATCAACTAAAAGAGGCTATTACCTCAGACAGTGTACTCATCTACCCCAAATTCAACAAGAAGTTTCACATCTTCTCAGACGCTTGCAAGGATGCAATAGGAGCCGTACTGTGTCAAGACGTAGAAGGGACCTTCAAACCTATAGAGTATATGTCAAAGAAATTCATCAATGCTGAATACCACTATTGCATATACAATAAGGAAGTACTGGCAGTTGTCAGAGCCCTAGATAAATTCCGTTATTACATATTGGGACACCCACTTACCATACACACAGACAACATTGCCGTGCAATTCATAGAGGACAACCTAGGAACAAACTCAAGAAGAATATGTTGGCTCACTGACCTTATCAACTATGACTTCGACATTCAACATGTCCCAGGGAAAAAGAACACTGTAGCCGATGGTCTGTCCAGGCAGTTCTCACTACTTACTGAGATGTCAAACTACAAAACAAACTTACAAAAGTTTGTAGACACTGCCATCTCAAAGTTGAAATTGAATTCCAAAGATGAAGCCAAGGAATTCATAACAAAGTCCCTAAAATTCACATTAGTAAACAACAACTTATTTAGAAAGATGGATGATGGTCTGCGACTAGTACCTGCTAAGAACAAAAGGGCAAAGATACTCACAGAAGCACACAAGGAAAACAGACATTTTGGTCAACGCGCCACTGTGGAACAACTTAAAGCATCCTACTAGTGGCCAAGGATGTACAGCAAGGCCATTGAGCACATAGAAAGATGCCAAGCCTGCCAAAGGTTTAGTAAGAAGATCAAACACTCAAAACCAATTGTACCTATTGTTGTGGAAAAGATGTTTGACCTCTGGGGCATCAACTTCTTGGGACCCCTACCAACATCTCAAACATGGGAATAAGTATGTGTTAGTAGCAACAGAATGTTACTCAAGATGGCTAGTAGCAGCGGCTTACCCAGACAACACAGCACTTACCGCGGCTAAATCCCTATATGAGGAAATTATGTTACAATTCAGCCCACCATCAACGATACTGACAGACCAAGGACCTCACTTCTGGAATCAAATGATAGCAGACCTAACGAAACTGGTTATTATTAAACATAGGTTCTCAACGGTATACAATCCACGCTGCAACAGACTTACCAAAAGGTTCAACAAAACACTGATACAAACCTTGAAAAAGTCCACCAAATACCAACCTAGCACATGGGAAGACACATTACCTGTAGCATTATGGCATTACAGAACAAAAGTACACGCAACAACACAATTAGCACCATTCAAAGTGATGTACGGCGTGAAACCACCAACTACTATACCTAGAATCTTACCTGGAAAAGACGACACAACCAACTACAGGCAAGTAGTCAGAGCCAAAGCCGTGAATGCCATCAAAGAGAAGGCTATAAGAACAAGAGAGACACAAGAAGAGATGCACTTCAACTTATCTATATTCCGAATTGGTCAACACGTTTTTAAATTAAAAAATAGCTTAGTAAACAGCCATTTGGGGAAGTTCAATACCAAGTGGACAGGACCCTTCACCATCTATCGACTAAGCAAAAACAACAATTATTACCTCAAGAATCATGAAGGCGTCAGATTCGCACAACCAATCAATGGCGCGCAACTGAAACCATACCACGAATAATTTAGTGGCAAAGTATGATGCCGAATTTGATTCGTCATCGAATATCAAATATTAACGCATTTCTGAAACCACTATATAAACCCCAATCTATTACAATAAAGCATACTCTATTATTTCTTAAATATCATAAATCTGTAATTCAGCATTACAGTGATTTATTTAATTTTAAATTTTGAACCGGAAAATTTGTGCTAGTTGGGCTCCCCACATTTTACTTTATCAGATATAAATACCAGAATAAAGCTCGATTTTTTAATCGATGTGGTTTAAATCAAGAGTTCATCGTGGTAGCGGAAATCATATTTGGAATTGGTGACAAGCCTTCCAAAGTGCCTAACTGATTCTATGAGGACTGAGTACAACCGAAGTCATTTAATTTAAACTGAAAAAGACAAGCACACCTAAAACTCAGTTCGCCTGCAGTTACACAATATTTACAAACTAACGATAATTTAATGATGAATGCACGAGGATATATGACAAAGTAATGCTACAATTCAACAGATCCAAAAATTAATTTAAGTATGATAACTTCAGCATGGTCCGAGATACTTTGTGCTGAAGATTTTATTGCTTGGCAATTCAAGCAAAATTCAAAGCCGTAGTATAAAATTAATCTGTTTCAATGAGAGTTTTAATCTGGATTAGCCTTAGTGCTATTGGTAAGAAAAGCCCAAAACGAAACATTGATCAAACTTAGGCTTTGCAAAATCCACATCTATTAGTACATCCGCTTCTTTGGGTAAGTTCAAACGCTCACACAGCACTCATCAGTTAGAATACACTTCAGAACTTTCAACTCCTTCAGCCTTCACAAATTCAATTGACTCCGAGCACAAACCTATGACTTCTATTGAAGAAACTATAACAGAAACTATACCGGCATTTACAATGGACGCTTCACATAAATATACTCCGACTTCTACAGCTTTGAATGAATCAGATTCAATGCTGCCTTCAAAAACTCTATAACCACTGCAACAGCGATCCCAGTACAAACAGCTTATTCAGAGCAGTCTTTTTTATCATCTCAAGATCTGCCTCACAATAGTCCTACAAGTAATAACATTTAATCTCACTAATATTGATTGTATAGCAAATCCAAAACCAACCCACGGTAATGAAGTAGAATACGAGGACAAAATCTCTACGCATCTCAAAACATCGTTGGTCAGTGGAAAGCCCATAACTTCAACTATGGTTGTAACTACACGCCTGCCTAAAGCGCCTGTTGCACCCTATGTTTTAGAATCAAGTGGCTATTTGATTCATGTTCCTGGACTCATATACCCCATTCTCATCTTGGAGTTTCTAGCTTTCTAACTAAGGCTGATCTTTTAAGCTGCACCTGTACTCCTTCTCAGCGTCAACCCCTAAAACATTATAAAAATTATCTAGATGTCGCTTTAAACATTGAGGGTAACATTTTTAGTATCAAAGTTAGCTCTCCAGCCAACCAAACTTGGCATTCTTTAACTTGCAGACTAGACAATATATCATAAATTTATAGGCTAGCAGTAGATCTTTTACATTTGATAATTATCAAATAGCTTGAATCTAAATTATCAAAAGCTATAATCTTTTAAATAAAAAGATTGTCTGTCATTTCTTTAAAAATAACTTGGAAGGTATAGCTGGTTAAATTCAACGTTTGAATGTTTCTAATAACATCAGATTAAATATACTGCAATGTAACGAACATTTACCCTAAATAGTCGGGCAACTCCAATAACGCTACACTGGTTCGCAATGATGCTGATATGGTTCATGACCATTATTAAGATGATGCCTGTGGAAGTGATATATAGAAAATAAGGAGTTTATTTTAATAAAAGAAGGTATAATCTATATTAAGTACATGGTAACAGTCTCAATGTCAACACTTGACAACGTGGGAATGGTAACCAGAAAAGACCAATCTATTAAGATAAGCAATAATTACTCAAGCTTAAATATTTTTTACTTTGATTTCTAAAAATTAACCCAAAAAGCTAGATGTAAGAATGCCTATATCAACACAGTTAAAATTTTCTTGCCAAACATTAAACCTTAAAAATATTTTTATCGTCAATGTCATTATAAGTTTTTTAATCTTATGCCAAATTGAAAATTCGATGTAACAGGGCTATATTGATACCTAATCAGAAAATTTCACTTTAAATAATAAAGACAGCATGATCACAATGTAAAAGATTAAAACCACTTATAAAAAGTGTTTTATTGGTAGGCAACACGCCATCTCAAAAACAGCATCTCAAAATATGCCATCTCAAATTATGCTATCTCAATTTTTTGCTATCTCAAAAATTATTATATATACATCATTTCAATTTACCACATCATGGCTATGAAAAACAAGTTTTCATAATTAAAATTTTTAGAACACCAAAAACATAAAAAAACTACAAGAAAAAAGCTTTAAAAACTATTACAGGCTTAAAAAGGCCTCAGAATTTCAAATCTGTAATAAAAATGGGGTCAATTAGAAGCAACATGGTTGTGTAAAGCCCAAAAGTCAAAATACACCCAAAAACAGCTATTTTCATCTATTATATCAATGAAACATATTTAAAAGATGCATACAATAGTACCAAATACTAAAGAAAAGTTAAAAAAGATAAAGCTGAAAAGAAAGAAGAGAAAATCATAATACGTGTTTATTGAGAAAGTCTCATACATTGGTTGACAGTGCTACTGAGATAGCCTGAAGGTGCTCAAGCTTTCATACTTGGGATAGTATGCAAGAACCACTTTGCTGATTTCAGCATATTTTTTCACCGCCTTGGCCTGCTTGGGGGGTCATCCTTACTCTTGATGCTAGTCTTGAAGAGGCCAGCAGATATGGCCTGTTGAGTTTTCATGTGAACAAGAATCTTGTTGAACTTGGGCTTCTTAACCTAGACCCTGGTAGCTAATTGACTATGCCACCCTTCAAGGGAAAAGGTGTTCTTGATCAACCTGTCTTTGACCTGCTTGAAGCAGCTCCAGGTGATTGAGTCACTGCATTTTTGGATATGGCATGCTTCTTGGAAGACACCAACCCACTGAGTTTCAAAATACTCAATAAAGGGCACAAAGGCTGCCTGGTTGGCAATGATATAGGGGTGGCAAAGGAGGGTGTTATAGAAGGAATTAATCTCTTTCTTTTGTATTAGGGCAAGGTCAAAAAGAAATTGAAAATGTCCTTGGCTTCTTTTGTTTCTTCAAAGTTGACCAGCCCATGGAAATCTGTGCACTTTTGGAGGTGGCAGCAGAGTGCTTGCCAGAAGTGAAAATAGCATCCCTGCAGGAAGCTCTTGAAAAGTTGGATGAAAGTATTTGCCTGAGCCTATTCAAAGTCAACTATCAGATATACATGATCAGGCAAGCTCTCAGGCTGCTTCTTGGTGGTGGTTGTGTCCTCTTATTAGGATGGGCTCTTCTTCTTGCACCCTCTTGTTTCCTTGGGCTCCCCTTTAATAGTGAGAGGATCTCATCCAACTTGTTCTTGAGAATGGTAAGAGCTTGTATATATGTGTACTGCTTCTGGTTGGAAAGAAGGTAGAAAACCAGAAGAAGGGCTAGATTGCCAACCTGCCTATGAATGTTCCAAAGCTGGCTCAAGAGCTTTGGACAGGTTGAGAAGATGCATCTGAAATCCAGGTCTTGCATTTCAAGAGGTTGCAAAAATACTGGGAGGTTGTAAAGCAGACTATACACTCCTTTGCGTTTGGGCTGTTGCCATGAAAGAGGAAGCATTTATCATAGCAATATAACTTATGCTCCTCCATCAAGATAAATTAATTGATGAAGGTAGCACTGACACCTTCAGTGCTTAGAGCATACCTCTGATCAGTGATATATCTCAGTAGTGTCACAACATCTTTGATTACTCCCTCTTGGGGAATTAATGTCCTGAGTAAATCACCAAGCGGCTCACTGAGTGGTTCACCGCCCAGCCAATAAACTGGTGGCACCATTATCAATTAACCATCTATGATGGGGATCACTCAATCCAGGTCCTAAATGGAACACAATTTGATTAAACCTCATGACTCAAGAGGAACATTACTCAGATAAGCCCCATGACATCCATGACGTACATGGACGACATGTGGCTTGTCATGATACTATATATTAGCCTATATTCATATTCAATAAAGTATCATTCTCTTTTTAATATTTCCCTTTATTTTGTTTATTATACTTCCCAGAAGTATAAACTTGACAGTGGTAGCACAGGTAGGTTATCCATACCTACCCAACTCAAAGGAAAAATTCCTCCCAAGAAAAGAACCCAAGCAATGTCACTCCCTAACGGTTGGAGAGATTACAAAGTAGGACAAGACGTTCCCCCAGGACTTGTTATCTACAATAATCTCCTTGTACCCATTGACCAGTACAATACTCTCAAAACCCGCAGACTTTTCCCTACCTAGCTGGCCACAACAGTGCCTACGCAACCTGAGATACCCAATATTGTGTTTCAGCGCTTACATACTGCTGAGATTGGCGCCTTTGCAGGACTACGCCATGAAAACGCCTCTCTTTAGATCAACAGCACCAAGAGCAAGTTCAAACAAGTGGAGTACCCCCAAAGACTCTGGGTTAGCAAAATTGCCCTCCACGTCACAGGGACTGCCTCGTGTTTTGTTACCAAATGGCTAGCTCAACATCCTGACCAGAAGGAAAACTGGGAACTATTCAAAGCCTTATTCCTCAACAATTTCTCCATGAAGGATTCAGACGTGGTGATTATGACCAAACTCTGAACTTTCAAAATGAAGGGCCCATCAAGGAATACATTGCCGCATACAAAGAACTATGTGACTGTGCGCCCAACACCATCAACTTTGATGAACCTGGACTACGCCTGGACTTCTACAATGGCCTTCCTACACATATTAGACGTCATTTTGACATGACCCACTGAAAGAACCTCAAAGATGTATTCCTGGAAGGAAAATGCGCAGCTCAGAAGTCTGAAAATCTACACGCCTCCAACAAATGCAAGGAAAACTCCACAGTTAAGAGAGAACCTTGCCCCAATAAGCAAAACAACCAAGCCAACAGTACCCAGCCTTGAAACGGGAATCACACAGCACAAGCCAACCAGGCTAGCACCAAAGATACCAACAAGGGGGGAAAGCTCAGAGGAGTGCTTAGGCAAGCCGCCTTCCCCCTCTTCACAAGACTTGTACAGAGAACAGGACATGGACTCCATCACCATGATCCAGGTTCCCTCCAGCAATCCTCTACTGTTTGCTGCCCAATATGGAAATAAACTCCTTACCTATCCTTTCTGTTTTTGCAGATACCAGGGCACAGCACTATTCAACACTGGAGCTGACCAATCACTCATTAACAAGAGCTTTGCAGACCTCATGAACTTACCTACCATTTGAAATAACATCAAGAAAGTTATCATGGCAGACAATCACAGCACACCAGTTACCCACAAGACCAGGCCTTTCTGGGCCCAAATTGGAGACATCCAAACAACAATTAACGGCCCCATCATCCCAATCCCCAAATACAATATCATACTTGGATTAGATTGGATGCAAAAGACAAAGCCTCACATAGACTGGGACAGTGCCACCCCCACTATCCAGCAAGGAGAAGTCCACTATCACATATACCCAACACATCTTGATACCCTTATGAGGGACCATATATTTGTCAGTATCATGGAAACAGAGAAAGAAACTGATATCAGCAAAATCAATTGGAGCACATGTACGTATGAAGTCATCCACTTCAAAAACACAGAAATTCAACACAAACAGAACCCAATCAGAGATCAGCTAGTCAACAAGTTTCCCTCTGTATTCCAAGAATCACTACCTGGGCTGCCCCCTGATTGGGGTATACAACATGAGATCAACCTAAAAGGTAGCGTGCCTAAGGCACAACCCATCTACCGCCTCACACCACAAGAAGACAACACTCTGAAAGCCTACCTTGACAAAGCACTTGAGAAAGGCCTCATCAGACCTTCAAAGTCACCCTTTGGTGCTGCTGTCTTCTTTGTGGCAAAGAAAGATGGAGGCCTCCACCTGGTCACAGTCTACAGGGCCCTCAACAAGGTCACAATAAAGAACAGGTATCCCCTGCCCCTAATTGATGACCTTTTTGATTCCCTGGGAGGGTCCCAAATCTTCACAAAAACCAATTTGACAGCAGGATATCACTAAATTTGCGTGAAACCTGAAGAAATTCCAAAGAATGCATTTAGAACCAAGTAAAGATTCTTTGAGTGTGTTGTCCTCAATTTTGGCATGAAAAATGCCCCTAGCACCTGTGTGACCTTCATGAACAAGGGTTTCAAGGAACACATTGGGAAGCAAGAAATCATCTACCTGGACAACATAATTATCTACAGTCAAACCCTAAAACAACACTGGAATGATGTCTGCCTGGTCCTCTGCACTCTCAAAGAAAATCTACTCATTGCCAAACCATCCAAATGCGAGTTCTTCTCAACTGAACTCCTCTTCCTTGATCATATCATCAGCAAGGACGGTATCAAGCCTGATCCTGACAAAATACACACTATAACAGAAATGCCAGCCCCAAGGAATAAGAGCAAACTCTGCACTTTCCTCAGAATGGTAGCCTATGTACGCAGGTTCATCCCTGACTGGGACGCCCTAACAGCTCCCTTGTCAGCCATCACTGGGAAAACAACCAAGTTTGTCTGGACCCCTTTACAAGATCAACATTTCTGCCAGCTGAAGGAGCGCATGGTTTACATCCCCATCCTGCAATACCCAAACTGTGAGGATATCTATGAGCTAGAAACCGACACCTCTGATTATGCCATAGGAGGAGTCCTCTGTATCCAAACGGCCCAGAAAGACTTCCTCCCCGTGGCATATGAATCCAGGAAGCTATCCGACGGCAAACAAAGATACCCTATACACAATAAGGAGTTGGTTGCCATCATACACTGCCTCATTAAATGGCAATGCTATCTAGAAGGAGCCCAGACGTTCAAAGTACTCACTGACCACAATTTGTTGATATTCTTCAAAACATAACAACACCTGTCAAGAAGACAAGCCAAATGGATGAGTCTCATACAGAGATACCCCATGCAAATTAAATACTAGCCAGGCAGAGAGATGCTTACTGCAGGCGCCCTATCAAGGCTATACAATAAACACATCCTCTGCACTGATGGCAACCCCAACTGGCCCATGTATATCATGGGAAATCTCCAAGAAGGGTTCCCACCTAGCACACCAATGGACATCCAAGAGAAAGTCCTCAAGGACAAAAATCTGTTCAAAAATGTATATAGTACCCTTCACCAAATACTCCCAAATGGTGACACTGTACCCTACGTCCCGTCAACACAAAAGATTAACACAATCCTCCATTATCACAGAGACTTGGGACACACCTGCAGCAGAAACTTGCATGAATATCTCAAGACCCGCTACTGGTGGCCCAACATGCAAGATGATATCAGAGAAGTACTGGAACAATGTGAGGTCTGTGAAAAGTACGCCCAAACCAAAGCTCCACCCAAGTCATTAGTACCTGTATCCATCACACAACCCTTCAAGGTATGGTTGTTAGATATTGTGGGACCTATGCCTAGTGAAAGCAAATGCAAGAGGTACATCATAACAGCTATCAACTATGCAGCCAGATGGCCCATAGCCCAAGCTACAAAAGAGCACAAAGACAACAGCATGAGATAATTGATTGGCATAGAGATCATAGCAAAGCTTGGAAATCCTGACCTCCTGATCACAGATGGAGGCACTGAACTCAAAGCTATTGACACCAACATCTATCTTGCCAAAAATGGAATAAAACATGTCACAGCCAGCCCATATCACCCACAAGCAAATGGACACGTAGAACAACTAAACAGCTCTCTAGTGGAAGCCCTAAGTAATTTATCTGCCAAAAATCCAAAATCCTGGGTTGACATGCTACCAACTGCCCTTATGGTCTGCAGAACACGAGTTAACCACAATACAGGCAAAAGCCCTTATGAACTTGTCTATGATCAGAAACCGTGACTTGTCAGTACAACCACGGGACCACAACTGCCACTTCCAAAGAAGATACCAGAAAGCTATGACCCAAAAGTACTACAAGCCATAAAGGACCAAGAGATGATGGAACAACAAAGAGTTCAGCGGGAAGCAATCCCATTGCAACAAGAAAGGTTCCAAGTTGGGGACAAGATCTGGGTTGTCAATCACAATCAACACAAATTAGACCCATGGTTATGCGGACCAGGCATTGTCATGGAAGTGAAGCCCAATAACACCTACCTCATCAAAGGGATTGGATCTCAAACCAAACTAAAACATATGCATCATGATCAACTTTGTTTATGTAAGGCAAGAGCAACCCAACAAAATTCAAGAATCCCTGTTCCCAACGCCAAACTGGATCAGTACCAAGCCCATATACCAGATACCCTCAAGAAGATTCCAAAGGCTCTGCCTTCCAGCACCCCAGGGGGAGATGTCGCAACATCTTTGATTACTCCCTCTTGGGGAATTAATGACCCAAGTAAATCACCAAGCAGCTCACTGAGTGGTTCCCCGCCCAGCCAATAAACCGGTGGCACCATTATCAATTAACCATCTATGATGGGGATCACTCAATCCAGGTCCTAAATGAAACACAACTTGATTAAACCTTGTGATTCAAGAGGAACATTACTCAGATAAGCCCCATGACCTCCATGACGTACATGGACAACATGTGGCTTGTCATTATACTATATATTAGCCTATATTCATATTCAATAAATTATCATTCTCTTCTTAATCTTCCCCTTTATTTTGTTTATTATACTTCCCAGAAGTATAAACTTGAAAGTAGTTTGGTGGTGTCATCAACAGAGGCAAGTTAGGAATTTCTAAGATTGAGGAGGGCATCATTTATCACCTCAGTAGAGATTTTGTCTCTTGTGGTGAGAATAACCTGATAAAGAAACCAGCAAACAAGTTGATACAGCAGATCAAAATGATAACTTCAGTTGTGGCCTACAGTTAATACCTTAAATCTTGTAAACCCATATGCAGTTAGTCTTACTGGGTAGCCAAGGGTATCACATTTGCAGTGATGCTAGTGAATTACTTCTTTTCATCATTACAGTCAAATCTGTAGCCCTTATAGACACAATCAGAACCTCTCTTCTTGGACATGATAGTGTAGTACTCAGTGTCTTAACTGTGCTGTTTTAGCAGAGTTACAAGGGGAAAATATTTGGAAACTAGGTAATAATCTTTATTGAGAAATAATGATTATATAGTTATTGTGAATAAATGGATAACAGGAACATGATTGTGTTGATCACACAGTTAGATAATGAGGGGGGTGGCTTGATCCTTGTAATGAGTCAAGCGCCAAAACAAGGTATTCCCTGTGAAGGATTATCATTTGTTCATGTTGTTGGATTTGGTAATTTGAGTTGACCTCTTAACCTGGCTTTGGGTGACTGGATAATTGGATTGCAGGTCACAAGCCCACTTACTTGGAACCTTGCTGGCGGGTTGAGCCTTCTGTTTTGACACCCCCCAACTGAAGGTTGGCCTCCTCTGGGGGCAGGTTGTCAGGAGCCCGGGCGCCATACTGTACTAACTGCTATTTTGTGGTGGGTAAAGCACTCTGCGTTGTTTCTGTCTTGCCTTGAAAGGTCTCAGGCAATCATGATGGAGAAATTTGTCTTGTTTACGCTTTCTGAGTCATTGCACAAGGTAAGTGTTGTTTTTATTTACCTTTAGGATGATGACAGGGCCCATCTTCTATGGTTTTAGTTTACTCTTGTTGGTATTCATGACCCAGACTTTGTCGCCAACCTGGTGTCTGTCTTGAATGGGGATAAAGGTCTTTTGCAGACGCTTTTCTTCCCTTTCTGGTTGATTGCTATTGGCCTGTATGAACTGGGAATCTGAGCAGGGTGGGACCTTGCTTGGCATTTTCAGCTTAGGTCCTGATAGTACTTGGATGATGTTTTGCTGTTTAGCATAAACCAACTCAAAGGGACTTTTCCTGGTGGATCTGTTCACACAGGTCTGGCATACAAGCAATGCAGTTGGTAGCTGCTTGTACCAGTCCTCAGGTCTCCTGGCAGTGAGCTTGGCCAGGGCTTGCATGAGGCTATCATTCAGCAGCTCCACACGTCCATTGGCCTGTGGGTGGTATGGTGTTGTTATGGTGTGTTTGACACCATTCTTGGTGAGGTATACATTGGTGTCTTCAGAGGTCAATTCTTTGCCTCTGTTGATTATCAGGAGTTCTGGCTTTCCAAACTTGCTGATTATCTCTTTTCCAATGAATTGTTGTATGTCATTGCCAGTGTGCGCCTTTACTGCTTGGGCTACTGGCCATCTTGTAGCAAAGTCTATGGCGGTGATGATGTATTTCTTATTGTTGTGTTTCCCTGGCATGGGGCCAACAATGTTGAGGGCCCACACCTTGAAGGGTAGTTGTGTGCGGATGGGTAGTACTGATTTTGGAGGGGCTTTGCTTTTAGCAAATTTCTTGCATACTTCACATTGGTCTAGGACTTCATGAATGTCACAATACAGGGTTAGCCACCATGATTTGTGTTTGAGAAATTTGTATAGGTTGCAGCTTTTTGAATGTCATAAGTCCCTGTGGTAATGCAGGATTATATCAACTTGCTGATGTGTAAGGACATAAGGGATGGTGGTTCTGCTGGTTGTTTTTTGATATAGGGTCCCATATACATCAGCAAAGAGGTGCTTGTACTTAATGACTGTTTCTTTTGTTATGTCTGTGGTGCCAGGGGAAAAGTCCTCATCCTTTGTCTGGAGCACCAGGAGAGGCCAGTCTGGGTCAAGCCCATTCTTGCCCCTTGTGGCTCTGACATATAGGCGCAAGATTGTGTCCACCATGGCAAGTTCTGGACTAGGCTTATATTGTATGAGCATATTAAACCTCTTCAGGAGTTCCATCCAGCAGGCTTGATGGCAGGATAAGTTTGCTTGAGTTTTGAAGTATATAAGCAACTTATGGTTTGTAAATGCCATGAATTACTCCTGTTGCTCCAGGTAAAAACAACATTTGACCAGGCAGTGTACAATTGCCAACAAGTCTTGGTTGTGTATAGGGTATTGGCACTTGCTGTCTGTCAGTTTGCGTAATTTATAGGCTACAGGCAGGAAATCACCATCATTGTTTTTGATTTGTAGCACTCCCCCAATAGATGCATCAGAGGCATCTGTTTCCATTTGATACTCCCCATCATGTTTGGGTTATCAGAGAATAGGTGCTGTCATAAGTTTCTCCTTAAGACGTCAGAAATAAAGGTCACGTTGGGGGGTCCATACAAACTTAGATTTGGCGCCCATTATGGCAGATAGGGGTGCAGTCAGGATGCCATAGTTGAGTATGAATTGCTGTACATAGGATACCATTCCCAAGAATGTGCGGAGTTCAGGCTTGTCTTTGGGCAGTGGCATCTTGTAGATGGCTTGGATCATTTTATTTTCAGGGTTAATGCCATACTTTGAAACTATGTGTCCCAAGAAGGGTAACTGCTTGAAGAAGAACTGGCATTTGGAGGGTTTGGCTAGCAGCTTTTGTTGCGCCAGGGTAGCAAAGACTGTCTCCAGATGTAAGACTTCAGACTTTTTCAAAAACAGCTGCAGTTGTATCAAAGCCTGTGCTCAACCATCACCAACAAATTACTATTTCCCAAGGATACAAAAGATAAAGCTAGAATTGAGACAATAGTTTTATTGATGAGCCTAAAAAAGAGGAGATTGAGTTGCTTGGAATAATAGAACTGTGAGGATTTTTATACCCAATTCTATGAAAAGGAGATGATAGAAGAATTATGTTTAAGCAAAATTAACTCATAATTTTGAATCAGAAATATATTGTCAAAAGTAAGATCCAGAGAGCTGAAATCAAGGGCTTTTGGCTGACATTAATTTGGGCTTAAATGATTCAGTATTTGCAGAAATATAGGCAACCAAAGATGGTAAAGGAGAAACAAACAAACAGAAGTCTTGACATAAATATCAACAAAATAGGAAATATCAGTTGAGACTTAAATTCTCAGTCCTGACACCAGATCCTTGTGGTGTTTTTCTACTGAGGGGCTATAGACAATAGTGTTGTCCAGGTATATCAAGGTATGTTTACTAATGTGGGGAGCAAACACCTTGTTCATGAAGGTCACAAAGGTTGACGGGGCATTTTCATAATAAAGTTGAGTACCACACACTTGTACAAACTGTATTTTGTACAAAAGGCTGTTTTAGGAATATCTTCTTCCTTGATGCGGATCTGGTTGTAGCTGACAGTTAGGTTAATCTTGGAGAAGACTGTGGCGCCGCCCAAAGCATCAAAGAGGTTGTCAATGAGTCGTAGTGGGTAATGATTCTTGATAGTAACTTTGTTTAGGGCTTGGTAGTCTGTGACTAGGCGTAGGGTACCATCTTTCTTGACCACAAAGAATATGGCAGCCCAAAAGGGAGATTGTGAGGGACGGATAAGTCCTTTCTCTAACTCTTCCTTGAGGCACGCGCGTAGGGTGTTGTCTTTGTTTGGGGTCAGGCAGTAGATGGGTTGCGCCTTAGGTACAGCTCCCTTGAGTTGAATGGAGTGTTGTATGTGTTTCTCTGGCGGCAACCCAGGTAGAGCCTCTTTGAAGATTTCTGGATAGTGGGCTATGATCTCACAATCCTGAGGAGAAGTGGTATCCTGGTGGTCCTTGAAGTGTATGATCTTGTACTAGCAGGAGTCCAAATTGATTGCCTTGAGGTTCTTCTTTTTGTCCAGGGTCTCTGTGATGCATACAAAAACGTAGTTACATAGGAGCTGGTCCACTGAGTTGGAGTAGATCTGGTGATTAACACCTTAACATTTGATGGTCAGTACCAAGGTTGTCCAGTCTACGTGGGGGTTGTTCCTTTGCAACCAGTCCAGTCCAAGTACAATATCAAACTTGGGAAAATCAATGACGGGACCATGGATGGTGGAATGCAGGTTCTCTAGCATGACAGAGAATGGAGCAGTTTTCCTTGTCACAGCAATGTGATTTTCATCAGCTAAAACCAAGCTTTTAATCCACAAAGGATTAGTGATTATCTTGAACTTGTCTACAAAGCTGCTGTTGACTAGGGTTTGGTCTGCACCCAAGTCCAGGAGTGCAAGTTTGTGTAACTGCAAAAGCAGAAAAGGTAAGACATCAGTTTATTGGGGTGTCTGGCAATGATGTAAAGCACCAGGTCCTCTGAGGGCACCTGGACTATTGGCCACTGGTCCACGTCCTTGGGTCAGTATTCAGCATTGGGCAAGTCAGGAGTTGTGCAGTGAGAGCTTGGCTTGCTTGGTACTCTCCCCGGACTTTTCCCTTGTCTTGATTGCCTTGTGTAGCAGTGATATGAAAATGGGTACAGTTTGACTGGCCTTTGTTCCTGTTTCTATGTCTATTTGAGCCCGCAGGTTTGTGGCTTGCATTGTTGCTGTTGTTACCAGGGGGTGACTGGTTAGAACACCTGACTGGGTGAGAATTCTTGGGTCTCTCTCTATTTCCAGTTTGTGCCTTGTGGAGAGCGCTGGATGTTTGTGCTGCTTTCTCTTCCTTGCAATACAGACTTTGCAGATTGATTACTTGGTCCAGGTTTACGTGTCTTATCACATGCAACTTGAGTGCATTGTAGTACATGAGGTGAGTAGCTGGAGTGTCACAAGCCATATCTGAGGGGGCACATAGTTGGAATTCCTTGTAAGTGTGGGTGAGCTCCTTCACTGTGCCTGTTTAGGTTAGATTCTTCACTTGACATATGATCATGAGTGTGGCGTATTTCAGCACAAATCTTACCAAGAAGTCTTGTTTGAAAGTGTCACAATCCTTCTTGGTGTGTTCTTCATGCCACTTGTTACACCAAGTGCCAGCGTCATGGGTCAGTTGGATGGAGATATCTGCAATCCAAAATTGTTACAGGCATTCCATTTGGGCCAGCTTTCTTTGGGCATATTAGATCATACTGCAGTGCTATTGTTGCTGGCTCTAGAAAAAGGCTCCAATGCACTGCTTCAAAGTCTCTGAGCTATGTATACTGGCATGGTGCCTTTGTTGGTTGCTCATGGAATGGCAGCAGGTGTCTGAAAGAATCCATGCACTGACAGGGCGTTGAAGGCAGGGATCAGGATCACCGTGTTCTGGTACAGTAAAAAGCCATCAGGTATTTTGGCACCTGGCCTGTACGGCGTCCAGTCTAGCAGGAGACCAGACATGATTCTATTGAGGATTTGTTGGCTGCGGCAAGTACAGGCAACAGGCAGAATTTTAGGGAATAAAGTAGGATGGATAATCTACTTCTGCTACCAATGTCATAACTGTGCTATTTTAGAAGAGTTAAAAGGGGAAAATATTTGGAAACTAGGTAATAATCTTTATTGAGAGATAGTGATTATATAGTTATTGAAAATCAATGGATAACATGAACATAATTGTGTTGATCACACAGTTGGATGGTGAAGGGGGTGTCTTGATCCTGGTAATGAGTCAAGCGCCAAAACAAGGTATCAATCATAAGGGATCATCATCTTTTCATGTTGATGGATTTGAGTCAACCTTCTAACCTGGCTTTAGGTGACTAGATAATTAGATTACAGGTTACAAACCTTCTTACTCAAAATTTTGCTAGCAGGTTGAGCCTGCTGTTTTGGCATCAGGGAATTTTATGGACACAGCAAAGTTACCATTGTGGTTGCAAATGTAGTAAGCAGTGTTCACATCCCACAATTCAATTTGGTCCTCATTTGGTGTACTAGGATTGAGTTCTTACCTCTGCTCCTCCTCAGGCTCTGAGGTTGGTTCATAGTGACAGTTGAAGTCAAAAGGCTTCTCTTGGGGGTCATATGGGGAGTAGATAAATAAAGAGTGATGAGGAATAGGACTATTTCCTCTGGCTCTGGTGAGGGTGTGGGTGTCCTTGGGGGAGCTTTATACCTAGAAGGCTGCTTTTTAGGGGTAGTTTTTGGTTTTTTTGGCCTTGGGAAGATTGGTTTTGAACTTGGAGGCCTTGAACGCAGTTTTAGTGATAGGCTTGAGAGGCATCTAAAATAAAAGTAGAATCAAAATATGAGTAATTTGGAGCTAGTTTTTAAAGTAAAAAATAAGAATGTTATAATATTAAAGTAGTAAATACTATCAAAGAGCTGAATGTACTGATATTCTGGCCGTCACCAACATACATAAAATTCAGTCATTGCCTGGTTTGGTGCCAATCCAATATTCAGTTCAACATTCCAGAAATGGCAAAAAAATAATATCACATGACTTGTCCAGGTATCCAGCAACTCAATTCCAACTTGCACATGACCTCCCCCATATTTGATCCAACTTAAGTCCCCACCACAGCACAAGCTATATAAGTCTAAAGTATTATCCAATGAAATATACTTCTCTTCTTCTTAATTTCATATTCAAAGCTTCCCAAAAAGGCCTCCTCATCACTGGTAGTAGCTACAGCTTTTTGACCACACCCTTGAAAGAGAAAATGACTAAACAGAACCCGCCCACCTTTGCTCACGTACTAAAACAGGCAACATCACAGGATACCTGGAAACCTACTTCTGCGCCCACAATATCAAAAAAGATATACCTAGTGGATGCACCATATTTGAAGGACTGGTCATACCCAAAGCATGCACTAAGATAATTCAATACAGTCACTCTCTACAACCACAAACAAAAAAACCACCACATATCACAGGCAAAGTTACCAACATCAAGTACATTGGTATCAACAAGTTTTTTTTTGTTAAAAACAAAGAATATATTATTAACTGGATGGAACACTCAGCTTCAAAACTTTGCCTTAGTTGCATTTCCCACAAAAATGGGTCCAGGAAGCCAGCAAGCGCCTGTACAAGGCCGCAGCTAACTGGTTCATCACTTGAGTTGGCTCACAAACTAAAAACCAGCTTGAAAAACTGGGAATAGTTCAAAGCTGACATCACTCACAACTTCTGCATTACTTAAACCCTCCAATACATTGCAATACAGCTCAGCAATCTTCATCAGAAGACCACTATCATAGCTTATGCCAATGAATTTGAAGAATTACATCACAAAATCCAAAACCAGCACAAGCTGACAACTTACACACCAGAGCATCATTCATCAACAGAATGAACCCATCATTTGCTGCCCTCATCTGCCCAGAGGCCAACACCTCCATGCCTGTGCTAATTGCAGAAGCCAAGTGCTCAGAAAAATGTGAAAATATGCAGCACGCAACAGCATCCTCTCCTCCAAAAACATTGGAAGAGATAATTCCAATGGCAACAAGCGCCAAAACTCCAATAATTCCAACAACAGCAACTCCAATTGGAACAATGGAAATTATAGTCAAAGCGCAAACTGCTCCTGTCCCAAGAAAGAGGACACCATCAAAGTGAAAAATGCTGAAACAGTAGCCCACTATGAATCAGACCCCACATTCTCTGACCTCAAAGGTCTCAAAACAGAGGAACAGGGAAAAGAGGAGGGGGAACAGGCTTAATTGCCCCTGTCTCCCCCCAACTTGACAAGAAACTGTACCAATGCACAAACTTTGCTGCTCGCATCCCACGTGTCCTGCACTCCTCCATTTTTATGAATGTAAAAATTAAAGATCACTCACAACTTCTTGTCTATCCATGCACTTACAAATCTCATACACATAAAATTTTATTTGAATCTGGCGCGCAACAAACTATGGTTAGCAAACCTTTTGTAAACAAGTACAAAATACCAGTTGTTAAATCCAACTTCAAATACGCCAGAATGGCAGACAAGTCAAAAGTTCTACTTGAAGGCAAAACAACTCCCTTCAGAACTGACCTCCAAGGCATAAAAACGTCCATCAAAGGAATTTTCATGAACAAAATAAACTAAAACATTGTAGCAGGCATGGACTTGTTCACCCAAGTGAATCCCAGCATATGTTGGAAAACAAAAACCATGACAATAAAATGCAATGGAGTCAATTTCAACATTCTCAAAGAACCCAACAACCTCATTCTAAGAGACACATTATTTGTCCAGGTCATAAACCAAGATGACTCAGAACATTTAACTAAAGATAGTACCCTCCACATAATGAGGTACACTGAGTTTAATAACATACAAACACAAAAGATCCAATGCCCAGAACTTGCGGCACTCCTAAGCAAATACGCTCATGTATTCAAGGAAGAACTCACAGAGTTAACCCCCAAACAAGAGGTCAAACATTGCATCAACTTATGAAAAGACATGCCCAAACCTGCACCCCTCTACAGACTCTCTCCCATAGAGACACAAACACTTAAAGCCCACATCAAGTATAATCTAGCCAAAGGATTCATTTGTCTGTCTGAATCCTTGTGGGGGGCAGCAGTCTTCTTTGTAAAGAAGAAAGAAGGATCTCTTCACTTTGTTACTTACTACAGAGCACTAAACGCAAGTACAGTAAAGAATAAATACCCTCTTCCCCTCATAGAAGACCTATTTGCAAGGCTCTCTGGAGCAAAAATTTCTCAAAAATTGACCTCATATCTGGTTAAAACCAAGTTGAAGTTAAAGAGAAAGACATACCAAAGACCGCGTTCTGCACGCAATTTGGGTTGTTTGAATGTAAAGTAATGAATTTTGGGATGACAAACGCCACAGCAACATTTGTCACCATGATGAACCAGGCGCTAAAGGGACTCTCAAACACATTATGTTACCTTGACAACATCATCATATTTTCAAAAACAAAAGAGGAACACCTCACACATGTCCGCAAGATACTCAATTGACTTGCAAAGCACAAACTTTATGCAAAACCAAGTAAGTGCCAGTTTATGGAAAAGGAACTCCTATTATTGGGCCACATTGTCTCTGACAGTGGCATCAAAACAGACCCAGATAAATAAAAGCCATAAATAACATGCAATGCCCCACCTCTGTGAAACAATTAATATGCTTTCTTGGTATGGTAGCTTACCTAAGGAAATACATCAAAGACTGCGGAAAGCTCACTGCACCAATCAATGACCTAACCAAAGGCAATGCCAAAAAGAAATTCATCTGGACTCCAGAATGCTCAAGAATTTCCAGCTATTAAAACAAGATTTGATTGAAGCACCAATCTTGAAATACTCTAATAACAACAGGTGCTATGAGCTTGAGTCAGACGCTAATGACACCGCCATTGGCCAGTCCTACACATCCGCCAGCCAGGGCAGCAAGATTTCCTGCCGGTATGTTACAAAAGTTGAAAACTAACAAACACTGAGCAAAGGTACCCAATACACAACAAAGAATTGCTAGCAATATATCACACATGCAAGAAATGGAATGTTATCTTGAAGGACACTTAAACGTTTGAGTACTAACTGACCACAAATCCTAAATCTATTTCAAACCTCAGAATGCACTCACACAGCGCCAATCCAAATGGATGTCCTTGCTGGGTTGGCTGAATTTAGACATCCAATACAAAAGGAGGGCAGAAATGGTCACAGTCAATGCTCTCTCTAGGCTATGCCAGCCAAGAGAGGATCATCCTGACCACCTGGATCCAGATTGGCTAAACCTATACAACACTGAGTATAAAACCAAAGGATAAGACCCTTCAACACACCAGCTAACTCACAACAAACTAGTAAGAAATGAGAAGCAATTCCATGTTTAAAATGGTACAGTATACCATATCATCAAAGACAAACACATCTCCCACATTTATCTGGAACAAAGGGTTGATACCATCCTCAGGAATCACCTCCTACTGGGGCACACAAAGGCCAATAACCTATATCTCACCCTAAATGAAATAGTATGGTAACCCAACCTAAAATAAGACATCATTGAAGTCCTAAACAAGTGCACAGGGTGTGAAAAATACTCAAGCACCAAAGCTCCACAACCTACAGTCAACCCAGTACCTGACCCAGAACCATTTAAGGTTTAGGGCCTGGAAGTAGTAGGACCTTTCCCAGAAGACAAAGAAAAACAGCACTTCTTAATTGTAGTCATTACCTTTGCAATACACTTGCCAATCTTCTGGGAAACCAAGGACCACAAAGCAGAAACAATCAACCACTTCATCAATAAGGTAATCATAGCCAACTAAGGAACCCCAGACTACATCATAACTGATGGAGCAACAGAGTTATTATGTCACGTAGTAAACAACAATATAAAAGCAAAAAATATCAAAAATTCCATAATCTTGACCTACAGGCCACAGGCCAACAGCAGAGTTGAATGCCAAAAAGGTAGCCTTATCAGAACCCTCAAGAAAATAATGTATGGCAAAGCCAAAGACACATGTCCACTATATGCAAAACATACATTATTAGTATCCAGGGTCCTCACCAATCAAGGGACATGTTACTCACCATTTGAACTAACATACAGATAAAAACCAGAGATAGTTGTCTGCAATAACCGACCATATGCAAAAAACCCCAGAAACCCTCCCACAGTAGAAAAAGCACAAGATCTACAACAAATATGCCTCAAAGCTAAAATAGCAGAAACCAAAAGACTCAAAACACAAAAAATAACCTCAACTGAGGAACCACTCCCCATCAACTCCCCCGTCTGGGTCCTGGCTGGGAACAGAAAGAAATTGTATTCAGTACACATGGGACCAGGAAGAATAATCAAATACAGACCAGAGATGAACACCTACTTGGTTAAGTTCCAGGGCAACAAAGAGCCCATCATCAAAAAGTATCACAGATCCCGCATTTGCCTCAGCAAAGGATAACACTCAACTTGGCTGGTACCAACTAGCAAACAATTCCAGGAACATTAGGCGGTAGCCGTTAAGACAAAGCCTCCTCCTGAGGTACCAGAGTAACTCCTTATGAGGGGGTGCCAAGGAGCAGGATGTACAAGTATTTTGGCTGCTACTAACTCACTTAACATCCAGTCATTGCCAGATTTGGTGCCTTTTGTCACGGCCCATACCAGAGTCTGGCTGGACTCCCACAGGGGATGCAGGCTGGGCCTGGAAGGCCATGTACACAATAGGCGTGATTCTGAACAGGTAGTTGAATTCAGTAGCTAGGGGATGCTAACTCCCATTATGGGGCACAAACTGGTTGGCCAGCCCCAATACTGTGATATAGACAAACCCCAACTTACTGAAGTCCTGAGAAGGAGGCACATTGGGCAGGGGGGAGTAGTAGGAATCTCCTTCATAGCAGGCGGGAGATCCAGATGGTGGGGGTGATAATACTCTAAGTCAAGGGCGCGGGGTGGGTTGACTGGAGTACCAGGAGTGTAACTAAGAGGATATGGATATGCAAGTTTTATATTGAGTAGAGGATTCACAAATAGATGCAAACAGAATAGTTATATTGACAAAAGTAGATAATTCCTGCAAGAAGATAATGATTTCTAGGTATAAACTTGTTTTATTTAAGATGCCAACAGTGAGGAGGGCTTCTCCTCCTCACTACTTATACTTAGTGGTATTTTTGTGGCCTTTTGTGCCACCAGAGATCTGATGGCATCAATTTCAGTTAAACTTACAATTTTGACTGGAATTTGCGTACTTGGGCCTGGAGGTGGATGCACATTGGTTGGTATAACAGGAAACTTGCTTGGGCTATAGCAAGCCAAGGTGCCACTGATATTTATAGAACCCGTGAGCAATCAAGCGCCTGATTGCACAATCAAGCAATTGTGCTCCCAATATCTTGTTTCCCAATAATTAAGATGGCCAAAATTATTAATGGAATCAAAGCCAGGGATTTGAGGCTTGTGTGCCTCTCAAATACTGGGCTATTTAAGAAAAAGGGGGGTTTTATGCTCTGGGAGACAATTGGTGAAGGTTTCCAGGCTGCGGGTAGTTTGGCCTCTAACTATGCCAGCTGGTTGTCCAGGGCTTTCTGGGCTCTGACACCTTTTCAATATACAGTTCAACATGCCAGAAATGGCAATAAAGCAATATCACATGACTTTCCAAGTATCCAGCAACTTGAACCCATCCTGCACATGACTGACCCCTAAGTTTGATCCAACTAAATCCCTGCCACAGCAAAAGCTATATAAGTATAAAAGTATTATCCAATAAAATATACTTCTCTTCTTTTTAACTTCATATTTGAAGCTTCCCCAAAAAGTGCTCCTTATCAAAAGTATGGTATTAATTTGAGACCCCATATAATAAATCACCCAAATTAATGCCACTTTGATAGTACTATCTTCCTGTAACACAGCTGTTAAAAACACTTTTTATATACTGGTTTCATTTCTTATCATAGAAGTAACTTTGATATTTGGGTTTCAACAATAAAAAATTACCAATGATTTCATATATCAAAGAGGGTGTTTACACTATTTCAAAACATGTTCTTAAAAAATCCACTAGGCTTCAAACATACATTATGAGTGGTGCCCACCAATGTGACACTAAGAAATAACATGTTTTTACATATGGTGTAATAGAACTCCATCTAGAACAAGTCATTACAAATTAAATGTTTCTTTTTTCAAATTCACTGTTTACTCTGTTTTTTCTATATTAAAAAAGTAAGATGCCTCCTGAAAAATTGTATAAATGTATTTTTTATCTCCTCTAAACTACTGGGTACTATTTGATCCCAGTTGTATAATCTTTTTTAAGATTTCAAATATTTTAATCTTTGGCCCTGTTGTGGTGGCTCCACAATAAATTTCTTATTTAAAAGTAAAATTATACATATTTCTTGTGTTTTTGAGCTACATCACCCTGATTATGACATCTTAAATGCAAAATTTTGGCTGCAAGTTTTCAGTCAAACTCAAAGTTTTGCATACTTGTGCTACTAATAAAAAATTACTTTAACATAATAAAAACTTTAAAATTTCAATAGTATAAGTTTCCAAGCTTTTTCTACAATTCTATGTAAAAATATTTACTAGTTTTTATATTGGAACATTCATATTTTTCACATTAAAAACTAGCTTCAAATTAATCATATTTTGATTCTACTTTTATTTTAGATGCCTCTCAAGCCTATCACTAAAACTGTGTCCAAGGCCTCCAAGTTCAAAACCAATCTTCCCAAGGCCAAAAAACCAAAAATACCCCTAAAAAGCAGCCTGCTAGGTATAAATCTCCCCCAAAGACACCCACACCCTCACCAGAGCCAGAGGAAATAGTCCTATCCCTCCTCACTCTTTATTTATCTACTCCCCATATGACCCCCAAGAGAAGCCTTTTGACTTCAACTGTCACTATGAACCAACCTCAGAGCCTGAGGAGGAGCAGAGGCAAGAACTCAACCCTAGTACACCAAACAAGGACCAAATTAAATTTTGGGATTGAAAACTGTGCATAACTTTGTAACTGCAATGTGGCCTATTTTGTGCCTACCACTTTCCCTGAAAGTTATCCTATAAGTCCAAGAAGGGAGATGCTGATTTTGTCTATAGGAGCCACAGATTTAACTGTAATGATGAAAAGAAGGCAATTCACTAGCATCAATAAAAATGTGATACCCTTGGCTACCCAGTAAGACTAACTGCATATGGGTTTATAAGATTTAAGGTATTAACTGTAGGCCACAACTGCAGTGATCCTTTTGATCTGCTGTATCAATTTGTTTGTGGGTTTCTTTATCAGGTTATTCCCATCACAACAGACAAAACCTCCACTGAGGTGATAAATGATGCCCTCCTCAATTTCAGTAATTCCTAACTTGCCTCGGTTGATGACACAAACAAACTAATGAGGTATCTCACTGATCAGAGGTATTATTTAACAACTAAAGATGTCAGTGCTACCTTCATCAATTAATTGATCTTAATGGAGGAGCAGAAGTTTTTAACTGTGATGAGTGCTTCCTCCTTCATGAAAAAGGCCCAAATACAAAGGATTGTATAGTATGTTTTGCAACCTCCCAGTATTTGCACAACCTCCCAAAATACAAGGCCTGGCTTGCAGATGTCACCTTCTCAGCCTGCTCAAAGCTCTTCAGGCAGATTTAAAACATCCATGGGTAGGTTGTCAATCTAGTCCTTCCCCTGATTTCTACTTCCTTTCCAACAAGAAGCAGGTCACATGTGTCTGTGCTATCACAATTTTAAAAGCAAAACTGGATAAAACTCTTCCCCACCATTGAAGAGGAGCCCAATGAGACTAGATGGAGCAAGAAGAAGACCCCCTCCCAATAAAAAGATTCCTCCATCCCAAAAAAGCACTCTTAGAGCTTGTCATACCATGCATATCTGGTAGTTGATTTTGAGCAGGCTCAGGCTCAGGCAAATACTTTCATCCAACTTTTCAAGAGCTCCCTGCAGGGTGCTATTTTCATTTCTGGCAAGCACTCTGCCACTGCCTCCAAAAGTGCACAGATCTCCATAAGCTGGTCAACTATGAAGACACAAGAGAAGCCAAGGGCATTTTCAATTTATTTTTAACCCCTTGTCCTAGTACAAAATGAGTAAAATAATAACTTCTACTATGTCCTTCTATGCCACCCCTACATCATTGCCAACCAGGCATCCTTTATGCCATTTATTGAGTGTTTTGAAACTCAGTGGGTTGGCGTCTTTCAAAGAGAACACCATATCCGTAAATTTACTCCCCCTTTAGCCCTGGATAGGATAATTTTGCCCCAAAATACAAAGAAAACAGCTCAAAATTCAGTCAAACCACTGAAAACCCTTGAGGATTTAGCTCACAGGTTTACAAAAGATTTGTGTTGGTATACTATTCCCAGGTGGCAAATACTGATGCTCTGAATTCTTTTCCCACTTGAGAGGAATCCCTGATTAATTTGAATATTTGCTGGCTTGGTTTCATCCCCACTTAAAACAGATGAAGGTTAAACAATCAGCACAAGTTTCTGTTAATTCAAAAAAATCTATCCCAGCTGGAATTAATGACATCCTGGAGTGTTCTTTAGGCATTAGCTAATTGGAGATTGGGTAAGAAATTAATGAGAAACCATCCAAGCTCCCTGAAATTACTGGCAAAATTCTACCTTTTCCAATCAAATGACTGGCTGAGGCCAGGTGACCTTCAAGTTCAAAATGGGTCTCCTTAAAACAAGACAGGGGATTTTTAGTCCCCTGCTTGCTCATTCTATTAAATAAAGTTTTATAGCTTTAATACTTTCCTTTAAAAATTTAAACCATTTGTTTGAGGTCCCCTTTTGATCCTCAGATATCTTAAAGTTTGGTTATTAAAGGTGGCATTCATCCCTTACCTTTGTTGTTGTCTTCTGGATCCTGTTGTCCCCTCCAAAGTCACTAGAGCTAGTTTTAGCATATACACTAAAGCTTACTGGTTTTTCTTTTAATTCTTGGTTCAAACAATTAGTGTTAGTATTCAAATCCTTATAATTACCTACTATAATTTGGTTTTGTTTTGCTTTTTCCTGGCCTCATGTTCTTTGATTCTTCCATTGTTGGTTATGCTTTGACTAAACCTCTTAGTGTTGAAACTGCAGGCTTGACCCGCCAGCAAGGTTCTAACCAAGCAGGTTTGTGACCCGCAATCCAATTATCTGGTCACTCAAAGCCAGACTAGGAAGTCAACTTTAATTACCAAATTCAACAACATGAACAGATGATGATCCTTTACAGTGGATACCTTGTTTTGGCGCTTGACTTGTTATCAGGATCAAGTCACCCCCTTCTTCCATCCAACTGTGTGATCACCAATCATGTTCCTGTTATCCATTGATTCACATAAACTATATAATCACTACCTCACAATAAAGATTATTATCTAGCTTCTAAATATTTTTCCCCGTATAACTCTGCTAAAACAGCACAGTTATGACATTGTTAGCACAGGTAGGTTCTCCATCCTACCTTTTCTTGAAAAATTCCGCCTGTTGCCTGCACACGCGGTCAACAAATCCTCAACAGAATTATGTCTGGCCTCCTGTCTGACTGGACTCTGTACACTCTTGGTACCGCAATACCTGGTGGTTTCATCCTATACCAAAACACAGTAATCCCGCTACCTGCCTTCAACGCCATGTCTGTACAAGGGTTATTTCAGGCTCCGCCATTGATTCTGCAACCAGCCAACAAAACCACCCTGCCTGCTTATGTAGCTCAAAGACTACAAAGCGCCGCCTTGGAACCTTTTGCCGGGGCCAACAACAACACCACTGCATGGATCCAGTCTGCTCAGAGTAAACTACTCAGATGGAATGCCCACAGAAATTTTGAATTGCAGAGATTTCCATTTGCCTGACCCATGACGCTGGCACCTGGTGCAACAAGTGGCACAAAGAGCACACTGACAAGAACTGGGATACCTTTAAGCAGGTTTCCTGGCTCAATTTGTGCTAAAGGATACAGCACTCAAGATAATTTTCCAAGTAAAGAACCTGACCCAGACAGGCACTGTAAAGGAACTCACCCGCGCCTACAAGGAACTCTGCCTTTGTGCACCCTCCAACATGGCCTTTGACACCCCAGCCACACACCTCATGTACTAAAATACTCTCAAGTTGCACGTGATGAGACATGTGAGCCTGGATCAGGTGAATAATCTGCAAAGCCTATAATGTGAAGCGGAAAAAGTGGAGCATACGTCCAACACTCTGCATAAGGCACAAACTGGGAAACAAGAAAGACCCAAGGATTTCCATCCAAGCAGGCGCTCCTCTCAACCAACTCCTGGAGGCAACAGAAGCAACACCAACCACAAGCCCACAGGCTCCAATGAACATGGAAATAGAAACAATGGCCAGTCAAACTTTACCCATTTCTGCGTCGCTGCCACGCAAGGCAACCCAGATGAGGGAAAAGCCTGGGGAAAGCACTAAGCAAGCCAAGATCTTCCCACACGGCTCCTGACTTGCCCAACAATGAATAGCAACCTGAGGATGTGGACCAATGCCCAATGATCCAGGTGCCCTCGGAAGACCCAGTGCTGTACACCATTATCAGACATCCCAATAAATTGAAGTCCTATCATTTCTGCTTTTGCAGTTACACAGGCTCAGCACTCTTGGACTCAGGCGCAGACCAAACCTTAGTCAACAGCAGCTTTGTGAATAAGTTCAAGCTGGCCACTAATCCTTTGTGGATTAAAAATGTGGTCCTGGCTGATGAACACCATATTGCTATGACAAAGAGAACTGCCCCCTTCTCTGTCATGCTTTAGAAACTCCACTCCACCATTTAAGGTCCCTCATTGACTTTACCAAGTTACACATTGTACTGGGACTAGACTAGTTACAAAAGAACAACCCCCACGTAGACTGGGCAACCTCAGTATTGATCATCAAGCGTGAAGGTGTCAATCACCAGATCTACCCTGACTCTGTGGACCAACTACTACACAACCACGTCTTTGTGCATATTACAGAGACCCAGGGCAAGAAGAAAGATTTGAAGTCAATTGACTGGGACTCCTTCCAGTACAAGATCATACACTTCAAAGACCACCAGGACACCTCCATGCCTCAGGACTGCAACATTGTAGCCCGCCACCAAGAAATCTTTAAGGAAGCGTTACCTGGGCTGCCTACTAAGAAGCATATTCAGCACTCTATCCAGCTCAAGGGGGGCGTATTCAAGGTGCGCCCTATCTACAGGCTGACCCCAAATGAAGATAACGCCTTACACGCCTACCTCAAGGATTTATTGGAAAAAGGACTTATCCACCCCTCACAGTCTCCTTTTGGGGCCGCCGTATTCTTTGTGGCTAAGAAGGATGGCACCTTACGCCTGGTCACAGACTACCACACCCTAAACAAAGTTACCATTAAGAATCATTATCTACTACCACTGATTGACAACCTCTTTGATGCCCTGGGAGGAGCCACTGTCTTCTCCAAGATTAATCTAACCACAGGCTACAAACATATTTTTATTAAGGAGGAAGACATCCCCAAAACAACCTTTTGCACTAAATACAGCTCCTAAAAGTGTGTGGTGCTCAACTTTGGCATGAAAAACGCCCACTCCATCTTTTTGACCTTCATGAACAAAGATTTTCTCCACACATAGGCAAGCATGCCCTAGTCTACCTAGACAACATCATTGTCTACAGCCCCTTGGTGGAACAGCACCACAAGGATCTAGAGGCAGTCTTTGCTACCCTGGCACAACATAAACTGTTGGCAAAGCCCTCCAAGTGCCAGTTCTTCTGTGAGCAGCTACCCTTCATGGGACATATAGTCTCAAAGGACGGCATCAAACCCAACAGTCAAAAGATACAGGCCATCTGCAAGATGCCACCACCCAAGGATAAGTCAGAACTATGCACCTTCTTGGAAATGATGGCCTATGTTTGGCGCTTCATACCTAACTGTGGCGTCTTGACTGCCCCCTTATCCGCCATAACCGGCGCCAAATCTAAGTTTGTGTGGACCCCCCAATGTGACCTCTGTTTTAGACGCCCCAAAGAGAAGCTCACAACAGCTCCCATCCTGCAATACCCCAAACGTGACAGGGAATACCAGATGGAAACCAATGCCTCAGATGAATCCATTGGGGGAGTACTACAAATCAAAAATAGTGACAGTGACTTCCTGCCTGTAGCCTACAAATTGCGGAAATTGACAGATGGCAAGTGTTGATATCCTATCCACAACAAGGAACTGCTGGCCATTGTACACTGCCTAGTCAAATGGCGCTGTTACCTAGAATGCCAGGAAGAATTCACAGCGTTAACCAATCACAAGTCACTCATCTATTTCAAGACCCAAGCAAATCTGTCATGCCGCCAAGCGCGGTGGATGGAACTATAAGAGAGGTTTAACATGCTCATCCAGTACAAGCCTGGGGCCAAGCTTGCCATGGCAGACGCCCTGTCCTGTCTATATGTCTGTGCTTCAAGAGGAGAGAATAGGCTTAACCCAGACTGGCCTCTTCTGGTGTTGAAAACAAAAAAGACAAAGGGTTCCCCCCAGGCACAACCAACATAACCAAAGAAACAGTCATTAAGAATGAACGTCTCTTTGCTGATGTTATGGGGCTCTTCACAGAAAGATGACTGACAGCACAATCATTCCCTACATCCTCACACCTCAGCAAGTTGTCACTATCCTTTGCTATCACAGAGACCTTGGACATACCAAGAGCAGAAACCTATATGAGTTCCTAAAACATAAAGCCTGGTGGCCAACCTTATACTGCAATGTCCAGGAAGTTCTAGACCAATGTGAGGTGAGCAAAAAGTTTGCCAAAAGCAAAACCCCACCAAATTCAGTACTTCCCATCCGCACACAACTATCTTTCAAAGTATGAGCTCTTGACATTGTTGGCTCCATGCCAGGAAAACACAACAACAAGAAATACATTATCACCACCATTGAATTTGCAACAAGATGGCCAGTAGCCCAAGTAGTAAAGGCACACACCAGCAATGACGCTTGACGTTTTATTGGCAATGAAATAATCAGCAAGTTTGGAAAGCCAGAAATCCTGATAACCAATGGAGGCAAAGAGTTGACCTCCAAAAACACCAACATATACTTCACCAAGAATGGGGTCAAACATACAGTAGCAACACCATACCACTCACAGGCCAATGGACAAGTAGAGCGGCTTAATAGTAGCCTCGTGCAAGCACTAGCCAAACTCACCGCCGGGAGACCTGAAGATTGGTATAAGCAGCTACCAACTTCACTACTTGTGTGTCAAACCCAAGTGAACAGATCCACCGGTAAAAGCCTGTTTGAACTGGTATACAGCACACAGCCAAATATCATTCAAGCATTGACAGGACCTAAACTGGAAATTTCAAGTGAAGTTCCCCCTGCTCAGACCCTCAAGTAATGGAGGCTATAAGTGTGCAAACAGCCAAAGAGGATGAACATCTGCAAAAGACATTTGTTCCCATCTGCAATAGGCATGAAGTTGGGGACAAAGTATGGGTCATGAATGTTGACAAGAGCAAGTTACAACCTGAAAAAGTGGGGCCAGCAATCATTCTAAAGATAAACAACAATAACACTTACCTTGTGCAAGGACTTGGAAAATGTAATCAAGACAAGACCCTACACAATGACCACCTACAACCCTGCAAAGCAAGACAGAAACAACAGGAAACCACCCTACCAGCTACAGAACAGCAGCTAGTTCAATATGGCGCCCGGGCTCCTGGCAACCTCCCTGATGACCTGCCCCCAGAGGAGGCCAACCTTCAGCTGGGGGGTGTCAAAACCACAGGCTCAACCCGCCAGCAAGGTTCTAACCAAGCAGGTTTGTGATCCACAATCTGATTATCTGGTCACTAAAAGCCAGACTAGGAAGTCAACTTGAATTACAAAATTCAACAACATGAACAGATGATGATCCTTTACAGTGGATACTGCGTTTTGGCACTTGACTCATTATCAGGATCAAGCCACCCCCTTCTTCTATTCAACTGTGTGATCACCAATCATGTTCCTGTTATTCATTGATTCACATGAACTATATAATCACTATCTCACAATAAAGATTATTATCTAGCTTCTAAATATTTTTCCCAGTGTAACTCTGCTAAAACAGCACAGTTACAACATTAGTCTTAAGGTTCTTGGCCGCTCTTTTGCTCCTCAGATACAGAAAATTCCCCCTCTTTCCTCTGGGGTAGTTTTCTTGCTTATCTCTTGTATTTTGTTGAAAAATCTTCATTTCTCTCTCTCTAAAATGTTTATTCCATTATACAAGTTTGTTATCTTTAATTTGTACCCAGTTCTACTCCTCATCTGGTCTACTTCTCCTGATCTCTGATTACAGACTTACTCCTATGTTCTTATAGTGAGCAACAATTTATCCCATCTTCTGTATCATGTGGATGACCTTCCCAGCAGAGCACAGGATTTCTTTATCTCTGGCAAACACTTTTTAAAGAGTCTCACTGGCAAAGATTAGGATCTGTCTCTCCTTGACTTATCACCTGGACTTTTTCACAAAGATGGCTCCACCTCATCTGCACTCCCAGTGGAAGAGCCCCAACTCATTTTTCAGCTTGCATCTGGTTCTTAGAGCCTGAGTACTCAGTATACCCCTGACTACTTGCAGGGATAGCTTTGATGGGGTTCAACTCTAACTTCCCTCAACTTTCCCCCACATACTTTCTCTGAACTCCCGTTTGAGCAACCATCCCAGTGTTGCACTAGATGGTATCCTGGTGGATCTTTCCCCCAGAATGGGAGCCAAACTTAGTTAGTTTGACAACCCTATCTTACAATATCCAAAAATCAAGCTATTTATCACCTGGAACTGCTTCAAGAAGGTTAAAGATGGGTTGATCAAGACCACATCTTCTCTTGAAGGGTGGCTGTTTTAAATTATGGCTATGGGGAGCAATAATTCTATAATTAGTTATTCATTACTACTAACTCTTAATAATATAACTTTTTCTGGTATAGTGACAGCCTTGGTTAAAACATAAGAATAAAAGTAAAAAAACTGGTACTTTATTTGATAGTGATATGTTCATATAGTATGGGATAATGGAATTGCCACCAGAAGGAAGGAGGCACTAATAAAAGGACTTGTCAAAAGGAGGAGAGGGAAGAGGCAAACCAGAAAGAGCTGCACAAGAAAACAACCAGTTTCACGCGCCTTGCCTAATGGAGGCAAGTGGCACTAATTATGTCATTCTGTTATTAACCTCAAAAATAAAGCCTGTACTCAATGCACAAAGGAAATACAATTCAAATACCCGTTTTTGGGTGTTTAAAACATATGTTACACTTGTAAACCCATGTTGCAATAAGACAATTGAGTAAGTGTTTCATTATTATAAATCCTAAGTGGATGTTCCTTTGTCTAATCTATTCAGGATCTGCAACATATCCCCACACTGGATTAGACAATAAGTTTAAAGAGGCTTGGAGTCTCAAGGGGGTGGCCATGATAAACAGTCACTCCAGAAGAGTTCCAAGAAGAGCCTTGAAGAAGGTATAAGTAGTAATTCCCAAGAGATTCAAGAGTAAAAGGCCAGTGGAGGTGGAGAAGGCAACTAAGAGGCAGATAGTCCTTCATGATGTGGATGGTAGCTACCTTGAATTGGGGGGTTAACTAGATCAGCTGCAGGTGCCTCAGTTGGTCTTAGTGGGAACAGACCCATTATTTTCTGCACTGTTCCTAGCCTTGAGTGAGCCCAGAGAGGTGAAAGAGACTGGGCTGAAAAGGGGTAAAAGCATCCATTGGTAATTCTTCATGCAGGCTATAGAAGAATACTTGGAGACTCAGTTGAGGGAGTTCCAATTCAATGGCCAGGTGCTATTAACCTTGCAACAGGGTACAGTATCCAACATTATGAAGTCAGTGCTTTGGGCTTGGACAACACCTGGGGTTACAGAGGCTCAACCAGTCAGTTGGAAAACCTCTGATAACTTTGAACAGCATCTTTGGCAGGCCTTTCAGGAAGTGTTGAAGTCATACACAGTGGAGGGTACCACCCATCTGGTGCCAATGGTGATGACTGGCAATCTTGTCCTTTGGGGGACCAATTGTTGCAACTCCAAGAGGGAGGAGAACATGGGGGTCTTCCTTGATTGGGAATTGTCAGTGTTCTACAGGGTGAGTGGTCAGGTCCCAGTGGAGTATGTCCTTTGCAAGAGTCTCCTGTGGGACTGTATCTTCTTGGGGGTTGTCTTTCCTGTAGACAATAGGGTTAAAAGTCTTGTCCTATCTTTCTTGGTGAGGGTTTGTTGCCCAATACTTGTTCATTAGCTTTGCAGATCTGTAGGTAACCAGTTGTGCTTCCTGGGTGCCATTAATGTGGTAGAACAGTTGGTGCAGTATTGAAATAGTCTTGTCACTCTCCAAATAAATACCCTGTTTTTTATTCTTATTCCTCATACATTTGTACATCACTATCACAAACAGGACAACAACCCATTAAAATTATTTTTATTAGGCTTTTGTTTTTTTGGGTTGTTGTCTTTTTTGGGGCTTACTCTTAGTCACTAGGAACAGCACATATATACTGAGTGTGTAATCTAGTAATCAATTGCCCAGAATGGGGCTCCTTCATGGTATAGGATTTGGGGCCAGTCTTCTGGACAACTTGAACAGGGCCTTGCCAAAGGGAGGCAAGTTTGGATTCACAGCTGTATCCTCTATTGCTGGATAAGTATACTGAATCTCCTATCAAGTAGGTGGTTAGGGCAGGGAACTTGAACAAAGTTTGTGTAAGGATTGAAAATCCTTACAAACTAAATATAATTGTCACAGTTAGGACAGAAACAGAAACCTCTGGTCTTTTAGACCATCTTCATGAAGTCAAGACAATTCCTAAACCCTGACTACCTCACATGTTTAAGATATTCAAGATAAATAATGAGCTTCAGGTTCTGGGGATCCTGGATTTCAATTATGGTGACCTAGATAAAGATAAGTGTCAGGAAAGCTCAAAGACAGTTGTTTACCCCTTGGATTTAACCCTGTAACCTTTCCAAACTCAACACACAAAAGATAATAGTCAACCAGTCTATCTGTTAAATACAAACTTACCAAGCCTTGCAAAAGCAAAAGCGGGTTCTGTTACGCTTCTGAAAACCAATGAACCAATAACATCACTTCTTGGGCTTTGAAAACAGTTTCCAATCAATCAGAAACCAACCAGAACCATAATGACCAATAATACACTACCAACAGAAATTAGAGTTCCAAGCAATCAATTAAATGCCCAGCAGGGGAATGATAATGTAGCCAAAGTCCAAATCATAAATCTAGCTCATCCAAGCTATGCCCAGGCTAATACACAGAGATTAATAATCCTACTCCAACTAGCAGCTTTGTCTTCTGCTAGCTGCATAATGCAGTATGAAGAGCTGCAGCAAAACCCAAGGGATCATCCAGACACTACACAAAGGGTAAACAATGCACATCAAATTCCATCTCACATCATTCCACTCTCCACATTCAAACTCCAAATATTTAGTAGGTAGCACTTGGGGTTTCCCCAGTCCTCTAACAACTTCAATTTCTGGATAATAAATCTGGCTTCTATATTTTTACCTAGCAAATTAGTAGAATAAAATTTAACCTCCCAATGATCTGGAAGCAGAATTTCTTTCTGCTTCTGTTCTGTTTAGTATCTTGGAACCCTGTTGCTGAAGGTTGTAAATTTGATTCTAACATTCAAGTCAAAGATGGTAAAAAGACTTTGGCTTGGGATTACCTGTACACTAAGCATAAATTTCCTCCTACCTGTGACAAAACAACGCCTCTACTTTCTTTGCCTCCTCCAGTTATTCAACCAGGAGCTCCTTGGTATGTTTTAGCCTATGTTGCTGTATATTATGGGTTAGCCCATTTTTCTCCATTCTTGGGTCTGTACAAATTATGGGGATATCTAGTCAACACCTTAATGGTGGAGATTCCTGTGGGTTCCTCTCTTGTGGAATTTGATCTGTTTACTCTCCTACACTACTTAGGTTCTTTCCTTCCTCAGGAATGGATCCCTGACAGTTTTTCTTGGTCCTATAACTTATGATTTAATTTTACAGTGTATGCTTCTTATTGCAGACAGATAAGGGTTTGAACAAGCTTGTTGAGATATGCCTCTGGAGACACAGCCAAGCTATGTTTTACCAACAAGTATAGCAGGGGGGCAGCCCTGGTTGCTGTTCATAGAGGAATTAGAAGGTAGGGTTCCCAGTGGCGCGGTGTATCCAATGTTGTAGAAAAAGGTTGCTTCAGGCAGGAATATGTCCCATTCAGTCTCCTGTTAATGGTTGAGCTTCTGGAGTATCTTTAATAGACTCTCATTGGTGCACTTCACCCTCCCATTGGTCTTTGGATGGTAGGAAGTAGATAGTGTATACACATGCCCAATAGTTGGTTGAGGCAGGGGATGTCATGACTAGTGAAGTTGGTGCCATTGTCAGTCAACAGAATCTGGGGCATCCATGCTTGTAGATGATATTCTCCAAGATGAATGAGGTTGTCACCAGTGCAGATTGGTTGGTAATTGTCTTGGCCTCTATCCATTTAGACAGATGATCAACAGCCATAACAATGAACTTTTTGTGACTGTTGGTAACTGGCAAGGGGCCCACAATATCAATAGCTACTGTGTGAAAGCCTAAACCAGGGTTTACAAGTCTGTGTTGGAACTTGGAAACCTTAGGTCTCTCAATGTTGCAGTCATAACAGGTAGCTAGCGTCTCTACTACATCAGTGTACATTCTTTCCTAGAATCAGTGTTGTTGTAGGGAGGCTAACTTCTTCTGTATGCCACCATGACCAAAAGTCTTGTGAGCAGCCACTACCAAGTTCATGTGTAGGGATGGGTGTATGTAAGTGTTGTGATCTGAGGCGTGGCACAGAGTCAAAACAGGAAATCCTAACTTTAGGATTGGATTTTTACTAAGTCTTGGTTAGAATGGCATGAAAGGCTATGTGATTACCTTGTGGCCCTTATTGAGTAATATCTTCTAGAAGTGGCTAGAGAGGCGCCAAAGTACGTGGAGACACAAAGACAAAAATGTGAATAGAACTTAATTTTTTGGAAAATAGGAAATGGATTATATAGTGTGTAGCTTTACCACAAAACACTACCAGGACAGTAGGATCACTTGCCACAAGCATGAGTGGGGCAAGTGAGTTGCGCAGGATCAGGAAACTGAACAATTTTATTTCCCAATTTGGAGCCAGACTCATTTCAAAGGGCAAAAGAAAAAGAGAGAGATTCATCCTCAAAATAACCCAACAAAGGCAAAATTAAAACATGGTGAATGGCGGCATTCACAACATTGCCCCCTCTAGATTGGCCTTAGGGGGGGTGGTATTGCAGAGGAACTTGGCATGAACACAAGCAAAAGGTCAACCACTAGAGAGGAGTTTTACTGCATACTCCAACCCTTGCTTGAAGGCCACTTCCAAGGGCCCAATACACAACAAGTCTAGCTTATGAGCTTGTCCTCCCACTCTATGTTGATAGTAGAGAACATGGTCCCTAATGTTGAACTCAGGCAGGGGGGATCTCCTGGCATTGTCAGGGGAGAGCTCTAGCAGCTTGGTTTTAGGCAGACGTGTAGGCAGAAGCCTGGATATCAATGATTTGGTTAACTAGGTCATTGATATGATCATCAGGGTTCATGGCCTTATCAGAGGAGAGTAGATGGGCCCCAAGAACAACAGAGTGGTGGCTTTACAACCATACAGCATAGCAAAAAAGGGAATACCCAGTGACACAATGTTTTCTAAGGCAATAGGCAAAGAGAGCAGCATATAAGATTAGATCACAGTTGGAGGCGTCAGAGTAAGTGAGTTTCCTCATGATAGAAACCAGAGTTGAGTTTGTGCGCTCAACTACCACATTGGTGGAAGGATTATAGGGGCAGAGAAAGACTAATGACACCCCAAGGCTTCAACCACAGAGGTCACTAACTTGGTGTTGAAGTTAGTTCCATTGCCAGACAACAACACTTGAGGGCAACCATGGCGGAAGAATACATCTTGCAGCAGAAAGGCGGCGGTTGTCTTGGCAGTGATGTCTTTAGTAGGGAGAGCTTCCACCCACTTGCTAAAATGATCAACAGCAATCAGGATAAAGCAGCAACCAGAATGGGAGCAAGGGAGAGGCCCTACTGCGTCAATACCGATAGTGTGAAATGCATGTTCAGGGGGACTAGCTTGAACTCATGAGTGGAGGCTTTAGGTTGTTGGAGTTGGCAATCATGGCAACTAGCAATAACATCTGGGATCAGCAAGCAAAGATTTTCCCAGAAGTAATTCTTCTTGAGCCAGGCATGGGTCTTGGCAACGCCTCTGCATCCCGTCTAATTATGAGCTTAGAGCACCAACAAAAGGCAAATACTAGGCCTTACATAGGGCAGGTAGTGGTCTTGTACTTTCTTGAAAAGCTGATTCTCACAAATGAGAGTGTATTCAGATAGCTTAGAAAGGGCAACTCAAACTTCCTCTGTCTTGTTCTCCCATGACAAAGGGTATTCAATTAGTTCATACAACTGGTCAGCCTCAGCAGGGTCTAGGGCAAGGATGGGTATTATGGAAAGTCCATCAGCATTCTTATGTTGAATCCTGGGGCAGTGCAGCACAGTGAAGTCATACCCTTGCTGGCAGAGAGCCCATCTAGCTAGTCATCCCTCTGGTTCCTTTAGTTGTTGTAGCCATTTGAGCAAAGCATGATCAGTAACCTCAGTGAAATGGGTGCCATACACGTAATGGCGGAACTGCTTGACAGCATGCAGCAAAACAAGGCAATTCTTCTTGGTCACACTGTAGTTCTTCTCATACTTATTCACGATACAAGAGGTATAGGCTACAGGGTGATCCACACCTTCATTGTTCAGTTGAGCCAAGATAGCCCCAATAGCCAGGTCACTAGCATCAGTATATAGGATTAATTCCTTATAGTAATCAGAATATACTAAGATGGAGGCCTCTTAGAGTTTTTGTTTTAGGGTTTCAAAGGCTTGTTGTTTGGTGGCGGTCCATTCAAAGGGGACGTTACGCAGCAGCTGGACCAAGGGTTCACTAGTGTCAGAAAATTCAGGGATGAATTGTCTATAGCATCCCATCATGCCAAGAAAGACTTGGACTTATTGCAGGTTAGTGGGCGGAAGCATTTTGTCATTGGCCTCAACTTTCTTAGTCATGGGGCAAATTCCTGTCTAAGTCACCTCATGCCCCAAGAACTCAATGCATTCCTTGAAGAAGGCACACTTAGATGGTTTTAACTTAAGTACAGTCTCTCAAATATTTATGAACACTTCCTTGAGGTAATCCAGGTGATCTGTAAAGGTAACACTGAAGACATTTATATCATCTAAGTACACTAAAACACACAAGAGCTTCAAATCATGGAGGATGGAGTCCATGGCCTGTTGGAAAGTAGCTGGAGCATTGCAGAGCCCTTGCAGCATTTGTGTAGGCTCAAACAATCCTTTGGAAGTGATGAGCACAGCCTACTGTCTATCATCAGGTGAGAGATCAACTTGCCAGTAACCAGAGGCTAGATCCATGGCAGAGAAAAACTTGGAGCTCCCAAGGCAGCAGAGAGCATCATCAATGCGTGGTAAGGGATAGGAATCCTTTTTGGTTAAGGAATTCAAGTGTTGGTAATCCATCACAATACAATGTTTTCCATCATTCTTCTTCAGTATGAGTAAGGAGGAGGCTCATAGACTTTGGGAAGGAGCAAGCAGTCCAGCGTCTAGAAGTTGCTTGATTTCTTTAGACACCTGAGAATCCTCTACTCAACTGCGGTGGTAGGGTTTAGCGCAAAAGGGAAAGCATCACCAGTATTAATCTGGTGAATGACACCTTTAGCTAAACCATAATCAGTGCTATCCTTAGCAAAAATATCCAAAAGCTGGTTCAGTAGGTCAAGCACCTCTTTCTTCTGGACCAGAGATAGCTGCAGGAAGTCTTGAGCAGTGAACAATTATAGGACTTGTGGCTCATCCTCAGGTAAGTTAAAGTCCTGGAACATCCCAAAGGGATGTAGTGATAGGACGTCAGGAGCATTCAACAACCTGCCATAGCCAACAACCTGCCCTCTAGATAAATTGTGGTACTCTTACTACAGTAGTTGGGGATAGTCTGTTGGTCAAAAAACTAGAACTAGATAGTGAGATTGGAAGATGATCTAAGGGTTGGTCAGTAGACTTGGTACTGTACTAGTTGGTTACCAGACAAGTAGTTGGTAGTACGGAAGTGATTGGACCTGGAGAATGACAAAGGGTTTGGAGTAGTGACAACAGCAACTACTCTAAAGCAAATCCTCATAAGTGACTTCTAGTCATGCTAATTGGCAGTGTAGTTGATAGGAGGAGACTAGCCTTTGTGGTTCTTAGATTATACACTTAAAGAAATATCCAATAGTGTAGCTAATATAAGGGGATGTAACGTATATCTTTATTGAGAAAAGGAGAGGGATTTATATACTACAACTTACTTGATAACTCAAGGTAATTTGGTCATTGCATGGGGTTTGAGAAAGGGGGAAATGAAGATTGAACAACTGGGGATCAACACAGCAATTAGGGGAAGATGTGAACATCTCCAGCGGCACAAGGGGGTTGCAAGAGACTCAAGAATGGGGAAGTCAATCATTAGCTGCAGTTAATGAACTAAATTGATTGGTAGATTTAACGCCCAATTGATGGAACTTCTAATCTGGAACCAAGTCAGTGCAGGTGAGCAATCTGGAAGCTAGTTGGTCTTGTATGATGATCCAGCAGCTAGTTGAAACCATAAGCATCTGGAACAACTACTGTATTGGAAAGGCAATCAGGATCTAATACAATCAGGAAGTACTCAACAACAATCAGGATTAGAGCAACTAACTGGTGATGAGTTTCACCACACACATGTATGGGGAGAGCAGTCAAGTTGGCAACCAGCAGTTGAACAGGGTCTTTATGAGAGACATCCAAGATTCCTGGACAGAGATAGTGTTTGTTGCATCCTAGCAAGGAAGGAGAGTACAACTCTAAGAATGTACGCTCGGGCAGCTCATACAATATCTGGGAGTCTAGGATGGCCTGGGAGCCAGGGGGGATGGTGACAGCGGACATGGCTAGGAGAGGGATCCCCTCAGATGCAGGACAAGCCATGGGTGGAAATTTCATTTTTGAAGAGTGGGTGTAATATTTGAGGTTGAAAACCCCAGTGGGGTATTCCAAAGCGCATGTCTTCAGGCGCTTCCCGGGAACTTTAACCAGCTCTTCAAATATCAAAGGGACTTTGTATCCCAGAATAGAAAGGCAATCATCTTTCAAGTTGATTATCCCATTATATTCCCGAAGGAACTGAGTGCCAACTAAGATATTGTAACTCTTGTTTTCCAAGACAACTTCTGGCGCAACTAGGAGAAGCTTTCCAAACCACATAGGTAGAGCGGAGTACGCCCCTATGGTGCAGGTCATAGACAGTCCACTGTGCCATACAACTGGTGATAATTAAGGTCAGGGGCAAGTTTGAGTTTATTCACAAGTTTGGAGGAGACAACGTTGACTGGCAAGCCAGTGTCTAAAACGGCCTTGATCTTCAATTTTTGAATGGATATCTCTACTTGAGTGGTAGTGCAACCAAAGGGTGGAAGGACAGCCAAGATATCTTGAGCCTCTGCTAGTTCCTTATCCCACTTCTCAATCATGCATCTTAACCCTGGGAACTCCTTATAAACAGTTTGGAGAGGGAGCAAAACAGATATATTCTTGAAGACAGCGCCAGCAACCTTGGCAGCTTCTTCTGACGGCTCCACTAGCACAGGGGACCTCTTAGCTTGAGTGAGGCAAGGGCAAAAGACAAACTCCTTGGCTTCAGGCAGAGGCTTGGAGTTGTAGTAGTCTTTCCAGAATGTATCTTATAAGGAACTGTAATAGTTTCAGGGACAGCCAGAACGGAATACCCATAGGCATCAGGATCTTCTATATCAGAACTGTCCATGTCAGAGCCATCAGATATGTTGTGGAATAGCAATAGAATGGGAGGAGCCTCATTTTCAGCAGGCTCAGAGTCAGCAATGAAGGGGGGAACTGGAGGTGACTGGGAAGAATTGTCAACCAAGAGCGTCTCCACCTCTAGGTTGACTATTCTTTTTCCGCCTGCTCTATGGAATCAGCTCCTTCAACTTGAGGATTGGTGCAGACTTGGGAATGGTGACCTATTTGTCCACAGTTATGGCAACCCTGGCGTCAAGGAGGATTCTGTGAGTTCATGGTAAGACTACGCGGGCCACGTGAAGACAAACCAGAGGTAGAGGCGGCAAAATTCTCCTGCATAACTGCCCAAAAAAGGTAAGGTGCATATCCTGCAATAGTGTCTTTATGCTCTTCATGGAAGAAAGCATGGCTTTATGGGCCTTGAAGTGAAGACACAGGATCTGTTTAACCTTGAGGGCTTGATTTCAAGCCATGTAAGCTTCATGGGCTGTCAATTGTCTGCTTGTTATCAGTTGCTGTCCTTCCATGTAGAATCTACTTTCAAATTCAGCTAGAGTCTCCTTAGGCTTGAAATCAATGTGCATGAAGGCGTCCTTTTTCACTTCCAAACTAAGGTCACCACCAAATTTGTCAATCAGAAGTTGCCTCATATCTTCCCAGGTTTCAATGGTGGGCAGCTCTGGCACTTCTATCTCTTGGCAGATCAGGTGTAGAAAGGTCAGAATGTGTTCCTTCTTAACCTCATCTGAGGCCCCTCTCATGGCAGTTCTGTATATAGTTAGAAAAGATGCAATGGTCAAGGTTTTGGGGTTGAATAATTGCTTAAAGGTAGGCTTGAAATGTGCTTCTGGAGTTGGGCCACCATTTTTACTATCAAGTACATCTACAGGTGGGGAGAATTCTGCTTCTGACTTGGTGGGGGGATGCTTGGCCCACAGCTGTCAAAATCTTTCTTCAAGGGTAGTCAAGGTTTCAGCAGTGCAGGTGCCCATATTATTAGATAGGGTGGTCTGTTGCAAGTAACATCCAGGCACTGGCCCTGTGCTTTTACTACCAAGGACAGTTCAGCCAGTCAGGAAGTAAGAGACAGGCCTACCAAAAGGTAAGGGGCTAACCTGTCATTTACTGAATTGATCACTTCACTTAGTTCTTGTACGTCTTTATCAAGCTCAGAGTGATCTTGCATCAAGAAGTCCACTTCATTGGCTAGAGCTGTCAACTCTCTAGCACAATGAATGCAGGGGGCTCCTGACAAGCCAAGGCAACAACCATCTTTGCCCACAAATTCAGGTGGACTAACTACAGACAACATTTTCTCACACAAAGTAGCAACCTCTTGTTGTAATTCAGCAACCTGAGCTGTCAGCGCAAGCACTTGAGGGTCAGGCTTAGAGGCTTCAGGGGGGCAATCCAGACTACAGGTAGATGCTCTTAAATCTCAAATGGCATCCCGGAGCCTCTGTTCTCCATCTGCTAACTTTTTGGATGGAGGAGAAGGCGGGGCATCTGCTTTGGAGGCAGACAGTTTATTTACTTGAGTCTGGAGTTTTGCAATGGTAGCAGCAGTAGCAGCCCTTTATTGATCAAAGTCCTTGCCAAGCTTTCAGAGGCCCTTTGCAGCATGGACCACTACTTTCTTTAATTGATCAAAGGAGTAAGCACTGAACTCATTGAGTTTTTTCACAAGTTGTTAGAAATTGGTGAGATAGGTGTTTAGAGTGGAGTCTACTTGGGCACGCCAGGGCTGTTCCAGCTGGTGGAACTCATTAAAGTGCTCTCTGACATACTCAGGGATGGATTGGCAAATTCTTTCAATGGAGATGACCAAACAAGATTGGGAGGTGATAGAGTCAATCTGATTGTTGAATACTAGGGAAAACAGGGAATGAATACACTGCTGTTAGGCTGCAGACTGATACCAGTGATGGGTGACGGTGGCTTGCAGCAATGAAATCTCCTGAAAGTGGAGCCCTAATACCATTTGATGATGGGCTAAGACAGGTTGTACAAAGGAGGACAATAAATTTTCAGTGGAGCCAGTTGCTGTGAGAAGATGCTGTGGAAATTGTGGCGCTATAATCAATTTGTAGTATTCTGCTCAATTGAACTGAAGCTGGAGGCAAGGGATAGCCCCATCACAGGCTATCCCAAGGGCTACTTCCATGACTTATTCAAAGTCAGGGGTACCCAAAGGGTAGGCCACTAGGCGGGGACCACTCCCAAGGTTCAGCACAATAGGAACAATAGGAAGGTTGGTGATGTCTTCCTCAATAGGAGGACTGGTAATTTCAGGCAAAGTCAGCTATTGTATGAGAGGAGGCAAAAAACTTGAAAATGTGGTTGTAAAGGGGATAACTGAGGGGCTTACAGCCCCTGTAGTAAGCACCATTTTTTTGTGATCTGAGGCGCGGCACAGAGTCACAACAAGAAATCTTAACCTTAAGATTGAATTTGTAATAAGTCTTGGTTAGAATGGCAGGAAAAGCTATGTGATTACCTTGTGGCCCTGATTGAATAATATCTGCTAGACGTGGCTATAGAGGCCCCAAAAATGTGGAGACACAAAGACAAAAATGTGAATAGAACTTAATTTTATTGGAAAATAGGAAATGTATTATATAGTGGTAGAAAATACCACAAAACACTGCCAGGACAGTAGGATCACTTGCCACAAGCATGAGTGGGGCAAGTGAGTTGTGCAGGATCAGAAAAACTTAACAATTATATTTCCCAATTTGGAGCCAGCCTCATTTTGAAGGGCAAAAGAGAAAGAGAGAGATTTGTTGTCAAAATAACCCAACAAAGGCAAAATCAAAACATGGTGAATGGCGGCATTCATGACAGTAAGGATCCAGGAGTCTATACAAAGCTTCATGAGTTTTACCTTGGAAACCTTGGTGTCAACAGCTAACTTATAGAGAGCCCTCTGTATCTCTATCAGATCTTCCCCTCACAAAGAAGGATCCTCCATAAGCTTTTCATAGGGAATGTCAGCCATGGGGGATACTAAGGCAACAGTAGGAAGATGTGAGAGACAGTTGGCATTCTGGAGGAACTCCAGTTCTATAAATGATCTCGTAAAAATATGCCTATAGTTTAATGGCCCAACACACCAGACGCCCTTCAGGATCCTTGAGGGTCTTCAGACATTGCAGGGAGGCATGGTCTGTTACAACTGTGAAATGTACCTATGAAGGTATGATCTGAACTGTTGATAAGAGTATATTACAGCCAGAAACTTGTGTTTGGTGACAGTGTAGTTCCTCTTGTGAACATTAAGCGTACTCAAGTAGTATACCACAGGGTGTTTATTCCTCAGAGTCCAGTTGGGAGAGGACACCTATTGTAAAATATGCAGCCTGGGTGCTGATTTCTACAAATAGTTAGTATACTACTTCTTTATATTAATACTATATCTGTTGTAATATAGTGATAGACTGGGTAAAGACAGAAGAATAAAATAAGATAATAGGACAAACCTGGTTCTTTATTTAATATGTTAGAAGGTTCAATAGTGGGGAATGGGGAATTATGACCAAAGAAAGCGTTGTAACTGTGCTGTTTTAGCAGAGTTACAAGGGAAAAATATTTAGAAACTTGATAATAATATTTATTGAGAGATAGTGATTATATAGTCATTGTGAATATGGATAACAGGAACATGATTGTGTTGATCACACGGTTGGATAGTGAAGGAGGTGGCTTGATCCTGGTAATAATTCAAGCGCCAAAACAAGGTCTCCACCATAAGGGATTGTGGTTTGTTCATGTTTTTGGATTTGGCAATTCAAGTTGACTTCCTAATCTGGCTTTGAGTGGCCGGGTTATTGGATTGCGGGTCACAAACCTGCTTTCTCAGAACCTTGCTGGCGGGTTAAACCTGCTGTTTCAACAGAAAGAGGTACCAAAAGAAGGACTTGCCATATAGAGGCTTTGGGGAAATGGAATTGGAAAGTGCCTGGGCAAGAAAACAACTGGTTTCACGCTCCTTTCCAAATGGAGGAAAGTAGCTCTTGAATGCCTTAAATCTATTATTAGCCGCAGAAGTAAAGGCCAAGCTCTATGAAAATTAAATCTTTGATCCAAAATCTGCTTTTAGGCACAATTAAATGGGTTTACAGGCATAGAATAGAAAACTTGGCATAACAAGTGGACAATTGTTCTATTGCCCTTAATATAAACAGACTATGTTTTGGCTGATCCATTCAATAATGCAACATTTTCCCCCACTTGATCAGAAAAACAGGTTAAATTGTGTGATACCCTTGGGAGGCAGGCATTACAGGCAGATATCCAAAGAAAACCCAGAGAACAGCAATCAGTTGTGTTTTCTGGCTGCAGTTCAAGTGATTAAAAAGTTAAGGAAGTATTGGCAGAGTCTTGTCAGTCCTCAATAGTTGCTTATTCCTTATTCCTTGTCCCTTATAACATATATCTTCTAACTATCACAAGAAGAATAACAATTCATGGAATATTTTAAATAGACTTTTTTGGGGATTTTTTTTCCTCATTGGGGCTTACTCTTGATCACTAGGAGTAGCACAAATGTATTGAGTGTGTACTCTAGTAATCAATTGTCCAGAAAAGGTCTCCTTTAGGATGCAGGAGTTGAGGCCAGTCTTCTGTATAATCTGGGCTGGGCTTTGCCATAAAGAGGCCAGTTAGGATTCTCTTCCTTATCCTCTGTTACTGAAGAAGTATGCAGAGTCTTCTATGGTGTATGTGAACAGGGCATATTGTTTGGAGGCAGCTTGTCCAATACCTTGGATCTTATAATTTAAGTTCACAGTATATGCTTCTGATTGAAGGAAACCAAGGTTCTGGACAAGCTCACGGAAATAGGCTTCTGGAGATGTGGTAAGGCTGGGATCCACCAGAGAGTATAACAAGGGTGGAAGTCCTGGTGATTTTCCATATACTAACTGGAAGGGTGGTTTGCCAGTAGGGAAGTGGCATCCAATGCTGTATGCAAAGGTGTCCTTTGGAAAGAAGGTATTCCAATATATCTCATGTTGGTGACTGAGCTTCTGGAGTATCTGTACCATGCTTTTATTAGTGAGCTCTACCATTTCATTTGTCTGTGGGTGATAAGGGGACAGATAGCATCCCACAGATTCTCATCAGTTGGTAGAGGTGGGGGATGATGTGACTATAAAATTGATACCATTGTCAGTCAGCAGAATCTGGGGGCAATCATGTTTGTATATGACATTCTTTAAGATAAATGTTGTTGTCACCAGTGCAGATTTGTTGGGAATTGTCTTGGCCTTTATCCATTTAGACAGATGATCAACAGCCATAACAATGAAATTTTTGTGACTGTTAGTAACTGGCAAGGGGCCCACTATGTCAATGGCTACTGTGTGGAAGGCTAAACCAGGGTGTACAAGTCTGTGTTGGAACTTGGCAACCTTAGGTCTCTCAATGTTGCAGTCATAACAGGTAGCTAGCGTCTCTACTACATCAGTATACATTCCTTCCTAGAAGCAGTACTGCTGTAGCAGGGAAAATGTCTTCTGTATGCCACCATGACCAGTAATCATTGAAGCGGCCACCACCAAGTCCATGAATAGGGATTGGTGTATGTAAGGTAACCAAGAGTCTCCACAAAGCTTCAGGAGTTGTCCCTTAGAGACCTTGGTGTCAACAGCTAACTTATTAAGAGCCCTCTGTATCTCTATCAGCTCCTCCCCCCACAAAAAAGAATCCTCAATAATCTTTTCATAGAGAATGTCAGCCATGGGGGATACTAAGGCCACAGTGGGAAGGCAGGAGAGACAGTTGGCATTCTGGAGGGCTACTCTAGTTCTATAAATGATTTCATAGTTGTAGGTGTAGAGTTTAATGGCCCAACGCACCAGATGCTCTTCAGGATCCTTTAGGGTCTTCAGACATTGCAGGGAGACATGGTCTGTTACAACTGTGAAATGTGCCCCATGAAGATACTTTCTGCATTATTGGTAGGAGCATAGTATAGCCAGACACTTGCGTTCAGTGCAGTGTAGTTCCTTTTGTGAACATTGAGCATACACAAGCAGTATCTTACAGGGTGTTCAAGACCCTCAGAGTCCAGTTGGGAGAAGACAACCCAAATAGCAGTCAGGCTAGCATCTGTATGAACCACAAACAGCTTGGAAAAGTCAGGGTACATCAGTACTGGGGCTTCAATCAGTGTTCCTTTGAGAACGTCAATTGCTGTCTGGTAAGCCAGTCTCCAGAAGAAGTTCACATCAGATTGAAGAAGTTGGAACAGTGTATTGGTCAGGGAGGCAAAGTTGGAGATAAAGCAGAAATAATAGCCAATTATCCCCAGAAACACCTGGATGTCCCTCTTGCTTACAGGCACTTGTATCTTCACAATGGCCTCTACCTTGATAGGTACAAGACAGAGGCCATTACAGCTGATGATGAACCCAAGGAACTTCAAGTGATCCTTGAAGAAGTTGCATTTTGTTGGTTTTGGCTTAAGTTTGGCAGCCATCAGACGTTTGAACACTTCTTCCAGGGGCTTCAGGTGTTTGTTGAAGGTACAAGGGAAAAATTTAATGCTATCCAGATAGACCAGGACACATGAGAGCTTGAGGTCCCCCATCACAGTGTCCATAGCCCTTTGGAATGTGGATGGGGGCATTAGAGAGACCCTGAGGTATCCTGGTAGGTTGAAAAAGCCTTTGGTTGGCAATGATGGCACACTTCTCTGGGTCAGATGTAGGGAGATCAATATGCCAGTAGTCAGATAGCAGGTCCATGGCTGAGAAGAACTTGATAGTGGGGACCTGGTAGGCAAGATCTTCTTGTATTCTCACAGTGCAATAATCCAGCTTTTCTAATTGAGAGGCAAAGTCAACCAGTGGAGGGGCATCAGAAATCTCTGTTGTAAAAGAACAACAAGTGCCAGGGTCAGGCAAAGGCTTGTCAGGGGGGAGGGATGGGGGGAGAGGATTTTGGTGAAACCAACAGAGCAGCCTGTATTTCTCTTTGTCTTGGCTGCTTAGCAATTTTTTGCCTCTTTCTCCTGGGATTCCTCAGACTCTATTCAAGCAGGTTAACCTTCCTTGTCATCTTCCATGCCTTTGTGATGGAATTTCTGACAGGGGTTCTTGCATTTCTGAGAGAAGTGGCCAGCCATGCCATATTTAAAGCAAGTACGGGGAGAAGTGTTGGCTGGGGCAGTCCCAGCCTTGTCAGAAGGCTTAGGAATCTCTATAGCTACTCTTGGCTTGTAATCTTCTTGTTGGCAGGGGCAACTCTTAGGTAGGGGGACCTCAAACTCCTCCTTGTATTTGCAAAAGAGGTGTATCAAGTCTGGCACCATATGAGCATTTTGGTTTCCAGACTTAAGAGCCAGAGATAACTCACAATTTACTCTTGCAGTGTTAAGAAGGGCAGAATGGACATCAATGAACTGTACAGCATTCATATAAGACAGAGTCTGGGCCTTAAGATAGAAACTAGAAGTGAAGTCTTCAAAGGTTTCTACCACCTTTGACTTGGTGTCTGTGAAGTACATCTTATGGCTGAGTAGAGCTTCTTGGCTACCAAATTCCTCAGTCAAAGCTCTGGAGATGTTGGCAAAAATCCAGCCATTCTCTGACAGGGGAAGCAAGATGATAGTCTGGGTGTTAGTGTCCAGGCAATTGATAATGGTGGAGTCCCGCATAGTGTTTTTGGCACTTTATATAGAGTTCTGGTAGAGGCGCAGGAACATGACAACATTGCTCTTGCAGTCAAACTTGGGTAAGTTGGCAAGATTAAAGTTGCTGGAGCCTTGATGCAAGGGGGTAGTCATAATCCTTAAAGAAGAGTGGGTGAGGCAGGAGCAGCTGAGAGGGCAACTGTGGTAAAATTGACTCCCTGATGATTGACACTATAGTAAAGTGAGAATTCAGCCTTTTCCCTGATTTACAACTAAAAATTGACACTTTTTTAATTGACAGATCTGATGTTCTGAAAACTTTTAATATAAAAATTAAGTTATACAGCTATGGTATACTAAAGTGACCCCAGATAGCCCAAAAATGCAATAATAAATGTATCTTAACTAATGAGAATAAGGAGAATAAGCAACTATTTCTCATTTTACTATGTAATGTACACTCTTTATTATAAAAATATTTTTGATTACCATAAAAATTGAAATTCCAATGAACCAAAAATAAATACAAACACAAAAAAAAGAAGTTACACAAAATTAAAAAAATATTAATACTTATTAGATATAGTTCATATAAGTGCAAATGTAAATATCCTATGTTTTACTAGTAAATTAAGAAAAATAAGACATTTCATTCACTTTCAACTATAAATATCCATCTCAAAATTACCATATATACATAAATAATCACTACTAACTAATTAAATCCAAATAAAACAAGAAAATACTAAAACTAAATGATCAAAATTAAATAGTAAAAATTAAAGCTAAAAAAGTTCAAAGTTAAAACCATAGAAGCAAGAAAGTTTACTCTTTGCCCTTTCCCCCTTTTTCATTTTAGCCCCTTCCAGGAGGGCAGTGGTAATAAGCGCAAGCTGCTTCTTAAGCTCAGAGGCCTTGTATTTGTGCTTAGCTGCACTCTGGATGGCCTTGGTGAAGAGGGTGGGGCATGTTGTAGGCTTGGTGGGGGGACAAGGTTGGCCAAGTCACGCAGCTTGGAGATATTTTTCTCCTGCTTGTGCTGCAGAAGGGAGAAGAACTTGTTAAATTTTGGGTGAAGCCCTAAGTTGACCTTGAGATGCTTGTGATAAGCCTCTAGCGCCAAAGTGGTCTTGAACTCACCATTCACTGCCGCCTGGTACACATTCCAACTGGCCTTGGCTCTGGCCTTGCCTCACCTCTGTGTGACAACCTTCACCATTCACTGGGGCTCAAATTACTCAAGTAAAGGCTTGAACTCTGGATGCTTTGCTATGTAAGAATCCTTTGAGAGAACCTCAAACCCCTGCATAGTGTGCTCTGGCTTTAAAAAAGCTGAGGCACTAAATTGTGCAAGCACAAATTTGAAGGTGTTCAAAGTGTTCCTACAGCTCAACCTACTAGGCTCAGCATGGGCCTGCACATTGAAAGGAACTTCTTGGAAGAAGTGGAAGTGGCACCTCTGCATCTTCCTGCTAAACAGCTGCTCAAATGCATTGAACTGAGAAGGCTCTAAGTCCATTATGCACATGTGAGGCCCTAGAGATATGAGCCTTACCTTTTCCTCCAAGTCCATGGTGGCCTGGTCCTTGTCAGCAGCAGGAGGGTTTGCATGGGTGTGTGTTGGTGGTCTTCTTGGCATCATTTTTGTTTTTAGGGGGAAGGAAGGAAAGTGCGCTGCAAAGGATTGAGAAAATGTGGGTTTAAATGGCCTCAGTGGCCCCAGGGAGAAGGAAGAAAGCAAGTGGAATCACTTGGATGTCAATCTGGGCATGAATCATCCAGAGCTGTTTGAACATCCTGGGGCAAGTGGCAAAGGTACCATCAACTAGACAGGTTGAATCCCTTTTCAACTCCAGCAGGTTCTAATGAGTTATGTAGCAGATTATATGGTCTTTGGTGCCAGGCCCATCATTATGAAGAAGGAAACGCTCCCCACTTGGAAGCTGCTTGAGCTTGTGGGTGAGTGTGATCTCCAAGAGGATGTCCGAGGCCTTAGGGGAGGGGGATTGGCGGTGGTATGCTTATTGCTTATGAACTTAACCAACTGTTCCTGGGTTGGTACCAACTTAAGATTGTTGGTTTTTAAATGCTGTAGGGCCTTTATAGCCAGATCAGATGCCTGGAGGTGAGAGGATGTTGAGATCATCTGGACAAGGCACCATTTTAGCATCAAAGTTATAAGATAATTGGGGAGCTCACAAGAGTGCTCCCCTTTTTGGAAGTTAATTGCTCCCAGCCCTTGGTGTTCAGCCAGGCCCCACAAGTCTTATCTTCATAAATGAAGTGCTTGCTTTTAATTTGGCATTTATGGTTATTAAAGTTAAAGATTTAATTGTCAGTAACGTAACCAGGGCTGCCCTTTACAGACATAATTAGAAAGTACTGGGGGGAGCACTTAGGAACTTTGAACTCTCTGTCCACATTGCAGATATTGTGGATGGCCAGTGGATCCCAAGCCACGTGATCAGAAGCTTTGAACTTCTTGGAGTACTCCTCAGGCTCATCTTGGGGGTTGGATAAGGTAGGGGAAAGAGCCATCAGGAGGGGGAGGGGAAGGGTTCTTTGAGGCCTGCTTGGATGCCTTCTTTTTCTTACCAGAAGAAGAGGTGGGCTCCTTTTCAAGCCTTTGTCTTCTTAGTATGGTGCTCCTTGGTGGGCTTGGAGCCAGCCTCTGACTCATAAAATGAGTGATCAGTGAGAGAGTTATCAATTTTATTTGAGGACTTGGGGAAAGTTGAAGATGAGGGGAGAGGGGGGAGGAGTGAGAGGAGAGGAGATGGGGTGGGGAGAGATGCAGTTGGAGAATTTTCCTTTGCAGGCTTTTTGACATGCTTGGGGGTAGTGGCAGTTTATTTTGAGCCCTTGGAGGCCTAGTTTTTGGTAGGCTTTTTGGATTTAGATGATCTTGTCTAAAGAAAAGTTTAGCTTTGTTATGTTTTTTTCTTGATAAATAAACCTTTATTTGCATACTTTTTTATTTAACTTTTGCTTTAATTTACCTCTTTGTGTTTCATATATTTCATACTATTTTTTACAAAGTAAATAGAAGCAAAATAGAAACTCAAAGTATAGATATAAAGGTTGAAACATAAAAAATAAGTGAATTTATGATGAAGCATCAAAGATATTAGGTTCAGAATAACATCTTAGTGCTAAATCAATGTAAAAGTATAATCAAAATCAAAAAAAGTATAAAAAAGTAGTATGAAGAGTAGCAGGAAGAGTAGTAGATCATAATTGCAAAAAATTATTATGGGGAATTCTTTATTGGGAGTTAAAAATTCAAAACATAGTAAAGTTTCAAGTTTGGCACTGTCAATCAGCTGGGAAAAGCTGGATTCTCACTGTTGAGTATGCCAGAGTTGAGCAGAAAAATCAAATTTACTATATTTTTTACATATAAAACCTGCTTAAATTTAAAACAGGTTCAAAAGTTCACCTAAAAGCTTGGCAGTTCCATATGCTCAAAAATAAAAAATATAACATAAGTTAAAAAAGTAAATGTGTAGGAAGGTGTTTATTAATGATTAAAGTATGCTGTGAGGAGCTGGGAGTGAATTATTTACCATAGTGTTGGTTAAAACGTTAAGAAGCTCTCTGTACTAATCCCCAAGTTAAAGTGTCAAGTGGATGGGTGTTGAGTGGCGCTCATAGTGTGTCACTTATTAATTTAGCCTTAATTCTGAGACTTTGATTAGTTAAATCCAAAACCAATCACGTGGCAAGTGGATAGAGTCAAGCAGAGGTGGAGTCAAGTTTCCATTTTTTATAAATTACATATGAAATCTCTTAATAAATTGAGCTTAATTTATGTGGCACCAATAAATCCAAAAACCTGGGAATAACATAATGTAAAACAAGTGGGGTATTTAATTAATGTCTATATCACTAAATCCAGTATAGTGGTTCTTAGGAGCCTAATTGATAACTATGGACACTAATAATAAAAATATTTAGTAAATAATAAATTTTATATAAGCGCATATATATTTTATTAATAAAATTAAAATTTGGCTTAAAAAGTGTCAAACTGGTCACTTTTTGGTTTAGAGTGTCAAACACAGGTTTTTTATTTCTACTATTAAATTTACTTATAAATTTTCCCTTAAATCTGTTTTTTTGGATAATTGATTTATTAAACAGAGTCAAATTTAAGTAATTTTAATCTCTATTTTTGGTTTCAAACCCATATTTTACTAGTAAAAATTAGCTTAAAATCAGTTAAGCCAAAAATACTAATAGATTCACTTATGCAGTACTCAACTCCCTGGTACTCAACAAAGTGTTGAGTACCAGGGAGTTGAACTTACCATAGTTGCCAGAATGTGTTTCTTGTTAACCTCATCCAAGGCTCTTCTCATGGCAGTCTCATAGATAGTTAGGAAAGCTGCAATGGTTGAGGTTTTGAGGTCAAAGACTTTCTTAATGGTAGGCTTGAAATGAGCTTCTGGAGTTGGGCCACCATTGTTGCTATTGAGTACATTTATGTGTGGGGAGAATTATGCTTCAGATTTGAAGGAGGGCTGTCTGTCCCACATCTGGCAAACACTTTCCTCAAGAGTAGTCAGGATCTCAGCAGTGCAGGTACCTGTATTATTAGCTAGTGGGTCTGTTGCTTAGTGACATCTAGGTATTGGCCCTGTGTGGTTACAACCGTGGAAAGCTCGGCCAGGCGGAAGGTCAGGGAAGGACCCACTGAAAGGCAAGGGGAAAATCTGCCATTTACTGAGTCAATCAATTCACTCATTTCTTGCACGTCCCTATCAATTTTGGTGTGGTCTTGTTTCAAATGGTCCACCTCATTAGCTAGAATAATCAACTCTCTATCACATTGGATTTGAGAGGCTCCTGACAGGCCAGGGCAACAACCATCTTCATCAATAACTCCAACTGGGCTAGCAGCAACTGCCACCGTTTTGCGTAGGGCAGCAAGCTCTTGCTGTAGCTCAGCAACTTGGGTTGTCAGAGCAAGCGCCTGAGGATCAGGATGAGGCACTTCAGTAGGGCAACTTTGACTACAGGTAGACGCTTGTAGCTCTCAAATGGCATCCCATAGTCTCTGCTCTCTATCTGCCAAATTTTCAGATGAGGGAGAGAGCAGAGCATCTGGATTGGGTGTGAATAGTTCATTCACCTGATTCTGGAGCTTGGCGATAGCAGCAACAGTGATAACCCTTTCTTGATCAAATTCTTCACTGAGCTCATCAAGCCTTTAGCAGTGAGGTCTGCTGCTTGTTGCATTTTCTTGAATAAGTAAGCGCTGAACGCATGAAGCTGCTGTACAAGTTGTTTGAAATCAGTGAGATAGGCGTTCAAGGTGAAATCTACATGGGCTTGCCGGGGCTGTTCCAACTGGTGAAACTCATATAGATGTTCTCTAACATATTCAGGGATGGACTGGCGCATTTGCTCAATGGAATTAACCAAGAAGGTCTAGGAGGTGACAGAGTTGTGCTGATTGTCTGATATCAAGGAAAACAGGGTGTAGATCCACTGTTGGTAGGCCGCAAACTGATCCCAGTGATGAGTGACAGATGCTTGTAGAGATGAAATCTCCTGAACGTGGAGCCCTAACACCATTTGATGGTGGGCTAAGGTGGGTTGTACAAAGGATGACAATACGTGCTCAGCAGAGACAGCTGCTGAGAGGAGATGCTGTGGAAATTGTGGAGCCACAATTAATTTGTAGTATTATGCTTGACTAATCTGTAGCTGGAGGCAAGGGATGGCCCCATCACGGGCTAACCCAAGGGCTACTGCCATGACTTATTCCAAGTCAGGGGTACCCAAAGGGTAGGCCACTAGGCAGAGACCACTCCCAAGGTTCAGCACAATAAGGACAATAGGTGGGTCTGTGATGTCTTCCTCAATAGGAGGACTGGTAATTTCAGGTGAAGTTGGCTCTTGTATAGGCGGAGGCAAAGGACCTGAAAACATAGTTGCAAAAGGGATAACTAAGGGGCTTAAAGCCCCTTTAGTGAGCATCATTTTTGTTGTGACCTGAGGCGCAGCACAGATACACAATGGGGAATCCTAACCTTAGGATTGAATCTGTACTAAGTCTTGGTTAGAATGGCAGGGAAGGCTATGCGATTACCTTGTGGCCCTGATTGAATAATATCTGCTAGACGTGGCTGGAGAGGCGCCAAAGTACGTGAAGACACAAAGATAAAAATGACAATAGATCTTAAATTTTATTGGTAAAGTGTGAAATGTAATATATAGTGTGTAGCTTTACCACAAAACAGTACATGGACGGTAGGATCACTTGCCACCAGCTTGAGTGGGGCAAGTGAGTTGCGCAAAATCAGGAAATTGAACAATTGATTTTACCAATTCAGAGACAGACTCATTTCAAAGGGCAAAAGCAAAAGAGAGAGATTTGTCCTTGAAATAACTTATCAAAGTCAAAATCAAAGCACAGTGAATGGCGGCATTCACAACATCCTGCGTGGCAAGCTTGGCTTGGAGTAATGCTATCACCTCCTTATCCTTCCTAACTTGGGTCTGGGTGTTGGCTCTGTTATGAGATTGTCAAAGTTTGAGGCAATCCTGAAGTTCTGACATAGTGTAGTAACCATCAAACAGGAAGACAATGTCTGCACTCTGTTGAACCAGTTCTGCCTGTGTTGTGTTCTGAGGTGCGCACAGATACACAACTGTGACTGTACAACAGTCACTGTTACATATTTAGCCAAATAAATACACCAAAATATAAAGTTGCTATATTTTTGCTGTTTGTTTTTGTAGATAGGTTTGGCTGGAATTCTTCAGATAAAGATTCCTGAGAACTTAGTATCTATATTCAATAAAAGAACAGAAGGTAAGATTGGCCAAATCTTCTTGGAGACTAGGTGTCTCAAAATTTTTTTAATTAACTGGGAAGATTAATTGATAGATACATGGGAATATAATTAAGAGGATTTAATTATATTGGTTAATTGCATTGACTGTGTCAAGAAGTTTGGTTAAGGTTAATCAAAAGTAAACCCCCAAATTTTGGGTTAAAAGTGCTGCTTTGGCAAATTCATTAGGTTAGAAGAACTGCCGCGCCACCTAGTTGATTTGAGAAGCGCTGAGGCGCCGCCTAGTAAATTTTTCAGGCGCTGGGACGCCTCCTGGGAAAATTACTGGGCGCTGCAGTGGCGCCTGGTTTGAGTTTTGAAGTATTTTAATGGGTTTTAAGGCAAAAAAATCATTAAATTTAAAGATAAATAAATAAAGGTAGTGATTCCTAGGAATTCAGGTTTAATTGGCTGGTTCCAAGTTGGAACAACAATAGCTGAGTTTTAGGATTGTAATCCACAGGGTTTTGGTACCAGGAGCTGGGGAAGTGCCATGCTGAGTTGGTACATTGGGATGAATGGAGTCAGGTGACTTCTTCCCATTGTAGGTTGGTTCTGATAGGCCGAGAAATATTGGTGATCTTTTAGGTAAAGATCTAGGTTTGGATGACTTGAATGTCATAGACCACGTGATGAGTCATAGGTTGATTCAGGAACCAGAGGGATTTTCAGTCGGATATGCCCCAAATGGTATATAAGCAAAAACAGCTCAATTTTAAATAAAGATATATTGTCAATTTTGATGCTTTCCCCTCAACCTCTTTTTAATTATCATGTCTTCTTTATTACTATTTGAAAGAGCAAAATTTGGAGTGCTTTGTGTTGAGGCCGCTGCTGCAAGAAAGGAAGTTCCTACCAGCTTGCTTGAGGAGGCTTGGGTGAGTCTGGAGGTCTATAAGATTTCACCTGAGGAGTCTTTGGTAGAAGTAAAAGCGGTTTTTGAAGAACTATACTCCAACTGTTTTGTCCAAGAGGGAACCCCAGCACAAGGAAATTGAGTTTATGCATGGGACTCCTGGAACTTGCTGTTAGTGTTTGATGAAATTTTGCAACAAGTAAAGGACAGAGCCAATTGTGAAGTTGAGGCGTTAAGAAACAGAGAGGAAAAGAGTTTCAAAATTATGGCTTGTTGGAGAGATGACAATAAAGCGTTGTCTCACAAAATTGCCTCCCTGGATGCAAAGCTCCTCAAAGCTTTGTCACAGGAAGGTACCTGTAACAAGAGTCAAGGGCAAGATAACACTAAGTTTGACTGGTTAGACCTGGATCTGTCACAACAACAGGGAATCATAACCTTAGGATTGGATTAGTACTAAGTCTTGATTAAATAGAAGGGAAGGCTATGTGATTACCTTGTAGCCCTGATTGAATAATTTCTACTAGTTGTGGCTAGAGAGACACACCAAAGTACGTGGAGACACAAAGATAAAAATGTGAATAGAGCTTAATTTTTATTGGTAAAAGTGAAATGGAATATATAATGTGTAGCTTTATCACAAAAAAGTACATGAATGGTAGGATTGCTTGCCACCAGTATTAGTGGGGCAAGTTAGTTGTGCAGGATCAAGAAACCAAACAATTGTATTCCCAGTTTGGATACAACCTCATTTCAAGGGGAGAAAGCAAAAGCAAGAGATTTGTCCTCAAAATAACCCCTCAAAGGCAAAACTGAAACATGGTGAATGGCAAAATTCACAACAGCTTGCATATTCTTGTAGTGGTTGAAGATCTCAAGGAGTCAAAACCAAGAAGGTGACTGGAAGGGGGAATTTTCCAAAGCAGTAGACAGGGGGTTGAATGAGGGTATGGTGGTAAGGTGACGGCCCATGACTTTCACCTCATTAACAAGGCTTTGAATCATTGGACCAGTCTCAAGCACGTGGTTTGTCACCACACTGATCCAGTTGGCATATAAACCCTGGTGGGCAAGGGTCTGGACCACATGCACTAGAACCAGATTAGCTATTCCTTTCTCTATGGTGTCTACCCAGTGAAGCAAGCTTTTTTGGGAGCTGATAACTTTGGCAAGGTACTGGTTTACAGTGGTGAAGGTGTTGCCTAAGTGGAGTAGAGAGCCTGGAGAAAAGTTTGCTGATTGGACACCAGAATCCCCTGGTTGTGCACCAGGCTCTAGATGCGTCCAAAATGCATCCAGTTATGGTATACAGCAGGGTGTGTAAATTGTTGCAAGTAGTCCTTGATATGCTTGATGGTGCAGAGATCTTGGCAGAGTTGGTCAGGGTTGACTTGGGAGAGATTCTGAAAGCAGACCAAGGGGTTTTGGCAGATAGTGGCTTGATGGCCAGATGTTCAGAGCAAGCACCATTGCCAGCAGTGCCAGAGTCCATGGTGTGGATGGCAGTACAGATGTGATCCTCAGAAGGAGAGGGTTTGGTGTTCATCTCCATGGTTGCTGGGGCTTGTAACATCAGGGGCTGTTGGAACACCATGGCCTGGGGTTGTTGATGTTCAGGAATAAACTGGCTGAGGGTGAAAAAGCCATAAGGAGCACCTTCTCTATCCAGTGTGGGTGTAGGCTGAGGTAAAAGCTGGCAGCTGATAGAGGAAAAAGACCTCAAGCAGGAGATTTAGCCAGAAGCTGTTCTCCCTCCTCATAGAAAGAACTGCGGGGGAGGGGGCTATTGGTGGTGAAAGACATGGGCGCTAATAGTTGTAAATATGGCTATGGGGTGCAATAACTCTAAAATTAGTTGGTCTTTTCTTTAACTCTTAATATAATACATTTGGCTGGTATAGTGACAGTCTTGTGCAGACAGAAAAATAAAAGGTATAAAGAAAAAGCTGGTACTTTATTTGATAGTGATATACTCATATAGTATAGGGCAGTGGAATTGCTAACAGAGGAAAGGAGGCACTGGAAAAAAGATTTGCCAAAAGGAGGAGAGGGAAGATGCACAATGAAAATGCCCATGCATGAAAACAACTGGTTTCATGTGCCTTGCCTAATGGAGGCAAGTGTCACTAATTATGATGTTCTATTATTAACCTCAGAGGTGAAGCCCACACTTGATGCTCAATTGATTAACGCTTTCAACACCCGTTTTTTAGGTGTTTAAAAAATATGTTACACTTGTAAACTCATGTTGCAATAAGACAATTGTGCAATTGGGCAAGTGTTTCATTGTTATAAACCCTAAGTGGACATTCCTTTGTCTAATCCATTCAGGATTTGAAACAGTGGCTTAGTCAATTTGCTACCAAGGTCTAGGTTAAGAAGCTCAAGTTCAACAAAATTCTTTTTCCCCTGAAACTTAACAGGCCATCTCTGCCTGCCTCTTCAAGACTGGCATCAAGAGTAATGATGACCCCTCCCCCAAGCAGGCCAAGACAGTGAAAAAATATGCTGAAATCAGCAAATTGGTTCTTGCATACTATCCCAAGGATGAAAGGTTGAGAATCTTTGGGATATCTCAGCAGCACTATCAACCAATGTATGAGACTTCTTCAATAAACACTTCTTATGATTTTCTCTTCTTTATTTTTAACTTTATCTTTCTTTACCTTTCTTTAGTATTTGATACTATTATATGCATCTTTTAATTTATATTCTAGATAAAATCAATTGAAAATAGTGTTTTTGGGTGTATTTTAACTTTTAGGCTTTACACAACCTTGTTGCTTCTAATTGACCCCCTTTTTATTGAAGATTCAAAATTCTAAGGCTTTTTAAGCCTAGAATAGTTTTTTAAAACTATTTTCTTGTTGCTTTTATTTTTTTGATGTTCTTTAAATTTTAATTTTAAAAACTTGTTTTTTATAGTTGCAATGCCGTTAATTGAAATGGTTTATACATAATAATTTTGAGATAGCAAAAAACCAAGATAGTATAAATTGAGATATCATATTTTGATATGCTGTTTTTGAGATGGAATGTTGCACTGCTAGAAATATCTCCAAGTATCAGGACCTGGCCAACATTTTGGCCCCCAAGAAGAGGAAGACCAACAATTGGGACTACCAGGAGGACGTACAAAAGGTGGTGAAGAAGAAATATAAGGTGATTAAGATCAAGAAATACCTTGAGAAATTGGCCACTGCCCTTGGTGGTGGCTTTAATTGATTTAATAAACCTTTCCTTGATTTTATTCATGATTTTTGCTTTAAAATTTGTACATTTTTTATCTATTGGATATTACTAATCTTTCTTGGTATAACAGGTAAGTTTCAGGTTTAGTTTCAAGGTGATAGTTTAAGAAATATATTGTGCTTTGTTAATTTATCTATAAAAAATGAGATTTTTCAGTTGTTCTTATAAGAAGTATACTGAATAAAAGACTTATGTTTCTTAAAATTTTACTATGTATATATTAATTTTTTTATTTTTTTATTACTGGAATTTTAGTTTTTTGGTATAAAAATATTTTATAGCCAAGAGTTTAATTTACATGGTAAAATAAAAATTGTTTATTTTTCCTTTTTCTCACTAATTATGCTATATTTCATTGCATTTTTGATATATTTGTGATTCATTTATGATACCATAAGTTTATTGCTTTTTTCTATTAAAAATGTTCATGGTAAAGTTTACAATTAGTTAAAAAAGTGTTGACATCCAGACAATGGCATTATTAAAAATGGAATTCACAATTTACTATAGTGTCAATATTAAAAGTTTCAAAATGACCACTGTCAACATGGGTGCTGTTGCTGTATATTTATGCCTATGCTAACAGGCTGTAAAGCTGCTGTATCATATTTCTTGGGAGAATTTGATTTCCTGGTTGACAGTGCTCCCAAAGTATTGTTAACATCAATGCTATCCTAGTGGGATCAGTCCTCTCTCCACATACACCAAACTAAAGATACTTTGTTTCCGGAGCCACAAACTGATGTACTACCACAAGGTTATGAAAGACTTTTCAACTTTTAAAAATATTTTATTCATTGTTTTATTTTTCCCTTTCTTTTTAACTGTTTCACTAAGGACAGTTACAACAATATTTATGGATAAGAGGTCTAGATTACCCAAGAATATGTGTGCTGACAAGGAAAAAATATTTTTTAGAAGGTAACAACAGACTCTAAATGTATCAGGGGGCTATTAGAGCTGTGCAACAATATTTGGGCCAGCTATAGATTAGTTATAATTATTTGTTTCTTCATTAAGATTTTATTCTTTCATCTTATGACTGATAATGTCATGAACACCTTGGCCATCATTCCTGACAACAATGGCTTTTTAGGTTCTATAATTCTTGATGGATTTTTCCCTACATGGGAGGCTGATATGGCCCCTAAAAATGGATTATTAGTAGGTAGTATTAGTTCTTTATTACCTCTTGATTTGGAATCTTCAAGTTTGGAGACTAGCTTGGATCACACAACAGGGATCAAACCTGGGTCTTCTCTCCCACCTCTATAACACCTATTTGAAGTTAGTCATTTTTATTAGAACTTACCTTTTGACTTAAACAAGATCAAGCTCTTCAGCCAATCAGAGCTTATGCCTGGGGCTTCAGAGCGCAAACCTGCTTTTGCTTTGAATTCAAAGCCATCTAGCAAACTGCCAAGCGCCATACTTGGCTTGGCTAAGCATAACAACTGGTTATCCTCTTCTGGTGGTTGTTACACCCACCGGAGCCCTCTTCAATCTGAGGTTCCCAGACAGCTGGAGTAAATAATACCAAGCTGTTTGGGAAGCCATCAGGGGGTAATTTTTAGTTTAAAAAATGACTTTTATGTTATTTTTGGAAGACTTTTCCTGCCAAGGTTTTCCCCCAATTTTTTCAATTTCCTCAACATTTTCCCCATTCCCCTTTAAAAGCTGCAATTTAAGAGTCTTAGAAAGCCTATATAAGGCTCCATCTTCCAAGATGATAGTTGTTCAGTTAATAAAGTCAATTTCTTAAAACCTAGTTGATTTTATCTTGCTTGTTTCCTTATTTGAAATCCAAAGCCATGAGATTACCCAAGTCCTCCCAAACTGGAGCCATTTGGGTATAAATGGTTGGTTTGGTTGCTCCTTGTGCAGGCCTTTACAGAGAGTGTATTGCTTGGAACCAGACCCGATTTCAGGCTGTACCCTCCTCAGTATCTCAATAAGTTGTGGCGCCAAGTGATACCAGGTGTATGGTACACCACCACGCCCTTGTCCCAGAACCCTCCTGTTACAGAGAAACCACGTGTTATGGGCAAGAGTCAGCCTGCTTCACCCTCCTTATTCAATCCCTTGGCTTTGCCTTCCTGCTCAGTTACCTAGGAGCCTACTTCCTTCTTGGAAGATTCAATCCACTCCTTGGTCAATATTTTTTGCTTAGAGAGCTATTTCATATGGGAACAATCTCTGTCCCTATTGGTTCCCTGGCTACAGGTTTGAATCCTTCTGCGGCCATACACCTGCTTGGTGGTATGTTTCCAAGTGTATGGGTTCCTGACAGATAATTTCAGTCATTGAATGTGATTTAGTATAATGATAACTGTATTTGAGCAAAAAGACTTCCCAAATGCTCATGGTAGTGATGCTGAAACAGTCAAGTTAATCTAATGATAACATTAGCTAATATGCCATGAATCTTTGCTAACTCAGACTGGTTGATCCATGGCCACTAATAAACAAGTCCTGATGTATATTTGACTTTGGAGCTATTTCATGACATATGGCCTGGGATGTTGGACA
>QTSX02006461.1:335875-367062 GCA_014839935.2 Entomophthora muscae | reverse complement strand
CTCAAACCAGCCAAGTAAGCCCAAACCAAGGACAAATAATTTCTAGCGCAATTGCTTGTGCCAAGAATGGCTAAGCCTGCCAAAGCTGCTGGCAAGGAGGAAACACGTGAAGGTAACATAAAAAAATAAAATTAATAAAAATTTGTAAATACTTACCTTTTTTAGAAACCATAGACAGTGAAATCCACTGTGTTCTGGTCCTGTTTTTCCCTGCCATGTTCTACGTCAACTATGCCAATCATGTGGCTAGGCAGCTGTTTCTGTCTCCCTCTGTAATGCAGGAGCTGGAGGACCACATTCATGGGTCCTTCCCAATGTCCAGGGAGGCATTGGCTGAGCTTATACATGCTGAGGGGGTATCTGAGTGGGCATTTACTGCCTAGAAAGATGCCCAACTGGTCCGCCTAGACCCGGTATCCCTCAATGGAGTTTACACAGTAAACTCTCATTGAGCTTGTTTGGGATGTCCTGGCAAAGCTCTTATTTAAGAATATACCGGAGATGGGCTGGGCCCATGTGGCTGCTTGCTTCTGCTACCCCTTGGAGCACACCCTGTCTTAACTGTTGGAGAACTTTGGGCGTGAGGTGTTAAAATTGGCTGTTGCAGACACAACAGCCATAAAGAAGACAAACATCCTCCTTGCTGACTTTGGTTTGGCCTGGAACGCCAATGCAATGGAGCTCCCTTTGGCAATGGATCTTACTTTTGGCAAAACCAAACATGAGAAGAATATTAGTACTATTTACAACAAACTGTGTGAGCTTACAGAAGCCTTTGCTAGACAAAGGCTTCATCTTGTTATTTACCTTGGATATCTCTTCTACTTCAGAATAGGCGCCAGCATGGAGGGCCTAGACAGGGTCCTTCTCAGGATTGACAAGGCCTGGCTCTCATTGGACGGGAAGAAGATCCCCTCAGGTATGACTCAGTGGATCACATAATCCAGGACGCCCTGGTCCTGGCAGGCATCTACGGGACTACATCCCTGGCAGAAAAGCTGCTCCTGAACTCCCACCTCACCATAATCCCTTTTACTAGCTGCCAAGAATATTTCAATCAGGGTGTATCCACTGTCTACAGTGTGGCAGTGGAGGTTGTGTGTCACCTCCATTGCTGGGTGGGTACATACCAAAGAACTCACTACAGGCGCTCTTAATAAATTCTATCTTCCAATAAATTTCATTACAATGTATATTATTTTTTTATAATAAAATTTTCTATTTTTTATTTTAGCAAACAAGTTTTGGAAAATATATTGCAGAAACAGTTTTCATAAAAGCATAAAAATATACGTTAATAAAATATAATTCTAATTTGTAAATTTTACATTTAATTTTTTAATCCCATTTTTATATTTATTTGATAAGAGTGATATAAATTATTCACTTAATCAAGTACCAGGTGTCTGGGATAGCCTCAGATGCCATAATAAAAAATTAATATAAAATAAATATATTAATAACCTTCATTGATGGTCCCACTGAATATGATTGTGGACTTAGAAGCTTCTAAATATAAAATGATAATTAATAAATCTTAAATAATAAATTAGAGAATATAAAAAAGTTGGACAAGCTAAGCCTTTAATTGATTGGCTGTTTGACTAGGCACACAGGGATGAACAAATCAGCGTGGCCATAGAATTTGGCCATAGTCTCAGCTGAGAGGGTGTGGATCCCAGCCTGCAGAAAATCAAATAGGTCCTTGGTCCCAGTTGGGGTCCCACGCTTTACGACTTGCTTGAGCCACCCAAAAACTTCTTTGATGGGATTTAGGAAGGGTGAATAAGCAGGGAGGAAGAGAAGGCGCAAATTTGACGTGGCCAATTGCTGGGGCCCACTGCAATGCTGGTGTCAATAATTGGGAATTCTTCAAGAATATTGGCCACCTTGTAGAGACCAACATTATACAGCACAATAACATTAGTGAAGCCCGTGCTTGTGCACCTCAGGTGCTCCTGGACCAATTGGAGGAATGACAAGAAGGTACATCTGTTGTGAGAACCCAAAATCATTTGATACAGCTTGACCCCCTTTGGATCAAGAAGAGCCACCATTGAGTATGCTGTGGCGCAGACTGCAGCACACCAAGCTACCCTGTCATTGGAGCCTTTTGGGACATACCCATATGTATTCCACATAGATGAAGCAAATGCTGATTTGTCAATATAATAGAATTTGACAGTACCCTTGTTTTTGAGAGCAGTGTACGCCTCAGCGTATTTTTTCAGGTCTCAATATTGGAAGGGCTGTTTCAGTTATAGGGAGATACCCCAAGTTTTTTCCAGGAAAAGCTCATTCCCTTCACCAGATGGTAGTAAAAAGAAATTGAAGCCTTGATCCCAAAAGTAGATTTGACCATGGCCTGTATATTTGCCAGTTCAAGATGTCAATCTTCAGGTTATCCAGTGGTGGATAGTCCATTTGTGCTCCTTGGTGAGCATAGTGGAAATGTGCAAGGATTTATCTACGGCAAGGACTTGGCCAGTATTGATGAACTTATTGAAGGTCTTTAAGGCGTACTTGGGATCCACCCCAACAAGAGCCGCGGCCGCCTTGTAATCACCAAATTCCTGCATTAGCTTAACAGGATGATGTGTTTGATGTCAGGAATGCGCTTCTGGGTGGGCTTTGCGGGAGTAGTTGAATTGGGATCCTGCTCAGGGTCAGGCTTGCAAAGCATGGGCACCTTGTTGTAGAAGGCTTCAACTTTCTTTAGCACTAACTGTTCCTCATCAGTTCTGTAGAACTCAGGCTCCTTGTCCTCTTCCTGATTGCCATCACTGACGTAGGGCTTGTAGCTAGTATCAAATACAGGCTTCACCTTCTCCAGCATGGCTGACGGGACCGACTCTTGCCATTACACAACGTCAAACACATACAAAATAAGTTCTACCTCCTTGTTTCTAATTGTTTTGGTAGTGGTGACCTTGATAGGTTTATGGGTCAGCTTGGGGACCCAATGGTTGATGCTCTGCACCCTAGCAGCTTGCGCTCCTCAAAAAGGCTGTGTCAGTGCAGTGTCACTATTGAACTCTCCTCTCCTGTCTCCTTCCTGAGTAGGCATTTGGGTTGCACTAACTCTGTTCTTTGACCCTCAGGGGCAACCACAACTGCAGAGCACAATGGGTGCATTGGTACTCTGTTGTTGTGTTCCTTCCATTTTGATAATTTAATAAAATACTAAATAAATTTCAATTAAGTTACTCCCTAATTTAAACTTTTGCTTTTATCTGAAAATGGACATTTAATTAATATTTTCCCCCCCCCATATCTCAATTATAAATTTTTTATTTCTTAATTTGTTGTTTTTGGTTTTACAACACCCATTTTAGAACTCCCAAAATAATTTCCACCCTTTTCCAAGATTTTACGCCAAATTAAGCACCCAAAACAATATTTTTAAGATTTGTGTTTCAGATTGTGTGCCCTATTTTAGATACCTTGATATCATTCTTGAATACAATTAATTGCACACAACATTTGAGTGATTTTGTTTACATAGTGAGTTGCTATTGTGTTTTGTTTTTGGGTTGAGTTTTGACTCACTGCGCTTGGGTGTATTTTGTCACCAATTTACATAGTAAGCATATGTACACCAAAAGTCAACTCACACTATTTTGTTTGTGAATCAATGTATTTTGGATTGTATTTTGAATAGTTTTTCTTTGCGCATGAGCACTTCTTTGCTGTGTTGACCCATTTTACCCATTAACGCCAAAAATCCCTGTTAACAGAGTGTATATTTTAACCTGATAGCTGGATTTTGCTTAAATCTGAAATCATTTTTTTTAAATCTGAGGTATATTTGGTTGTTGCCATAGCTTTTAAAACTACTGTATAATAAAATGAACTTTGGCATGGAAAATGCCACATTTATCTTTTTAAAGATATTTTATTAAGCTTTCAAAGACCTGATTGGGAAATTTATAGTGGTATATATTAAAGGTCATATTTTTTAGCCAGAGATGAGAGGATAAACTTCATCACCTGCATACTGCCCTGGATAAAATTTAAAAACACTATCTCAATGCAAAAACCTTCAAATATGAGTTCTTATAAACAGAATTACTGCTTCTTGGGAATAAAATATTGGCATCAGGAATCAAACCTGAACATGCCAAGTCCAAAGTTATATACAAAATTTAACATCTAAAGGTGTTGGGTAGGTATGCACATTCTTGAATATGATCTCATATATGATGAATTTTAACCCCAATTGCAGTGAGTTGATTGTTTCTCTCAGCAAGGTATAAGTACTGTCAGGATACTGCATCCCAGGAGGAGGGAGTATGTTGGCCTTGACTGCCAACTTGCTCTGTTGGGAGGAGGGTAGAGACCACCATATGAGGGGTGCTAACTTGATGAGATAAGATGCTGATCAGCCTACTAAGGCCCAGGGTCCAGCGGCAGAAACCATAGTGTTGACTAACCCAGCCAAGGTAATGTAGGAAATGCCTGAATATTGGTTGGTTGTGGGAGGATTCAGACCTGATTGGGGTGTAGGTGTTCAGGTTTGGGTGTTGGAGGTGCTTTCATATCTGTCTGGTAGGTAGGCAAATAGTTGTACTTCACACGGATTTTGGATACTGGTTGTTTGCACCAGGTACCTTTGTGGAAGGTTGTTTGTAGGGATATCTGTTGGGCCAGGTGGTCTGTGTGGGGGGTATTTTTCCCAGTAAACTCCTTGTACTCTAGCTTAAGCGGATAGTCAGAAAAATACAGTGGGCCAAAGGGTGCTCCAGGAGGACAATAAAATGTGGGCCATGTTTTGGGGACTCCCTCAGGAATGCAGGCCATCAGCCTAAGATTTTCTGTTGGAACAGTAGTAAAGTGGAAAACAACCAAGACTAAATAAGGAATAAATTGGTAGAGCCAAGGTCCCATAATCTTATTTTATTTCAGAATGGCAATACCATTTTTTCAGGACTTAACAGGGTTTAAATATCATTTAAAATGCTAAGTTTGGAATCTAGCCCATCACCTGATAGCTGAGTTTGCTCAGTTTCCTTTAGGCTGAGAGCTCCAGCCCCATTCCAATCCTTCTGGATTTTCACATCTTCTGTTGGAATTAACTCCATCTGACAGTCTAGACACAACATCTTCATGGCTTCATCATTGCCACCGGAGACCTCTCATCATGGACCAAGAGACCTCCAGGAACTATATGCCAGGTCAACCTTTTCTCCATGAGCCGCACATCTTCAGGAGTAGCTTTGGGATCACTACATGCCCAGGGATCACATGATCTGGCGGCCTGGATTTCTAGCCAATTATCTGAATTCCCTTTGGATTTGGTTCATTGTGATGAGCAGCAAACCCCTTTTCAGACGGCCTGTCAACTATGATAGGAGTGACACCATATTGGTTTAGCGTTTCCAGCAACCCAGCTTGGTTCTGAAAATTTGTGGCCAGGCAGGCCTGCAAATTTCCCTGATTAATTGGATTCAAATCAATGCCTGTTTCAGCTTTTCTACTGGCTAGCTGTAAAAAAATGGGTGGACAGCCTGAGGGTTCACAGGATCCCCACAACCCTCAAAATTAGGTCCTGAGTTTGATTCTCCTAGTTGGAGTTTCCCACTTATTTCAGGAGAAATGTCATTCATGACAAGTAACTAGAATAAGTTTACCTGGATACCTTTCAGGGGCCAGCATTTTAAACACTTAAGAAGAGACTCACCATCACACCAATTATACAGTTCACCAAATGTGAGTGCTAACAAAAAATTGAAACCAATTCATCTGGCAGAAAAGTTTGTGGTTTCCTAATTGTAGAAGCTAAAAATGGGGACTTCTTATATATAGCCTATGAGTCACACAATTTGACTGAGCCCAAATAATGTTACATCATCAATCATAAAAAATTGGTGGCCATTTTTTATTTTATAGAGAAATGATACTGTTATCTAAAGGGGGAAGTTTCTTATAGGTACTCATCAATCAAAAGTCTATAAAAATACTTTAATACTTGGTCCTGATTATCTAAACTTAAATCAGGATCAATTAAATGCCTATATATCTATCAGTTTAGAATCTAGTACAAACCTGGTAAGGAGTTAGATATGTCTGATGCCCTCTATATGCTGAATTTTTAGTCTATCACTGGAAAAATAAGCTGGCCCCTGAATTGATCATGTGGTATCTAAATCCTAAAAGAGCCTGCTACAAAGGAGCCAACTTCATCACTATCTCTAAATAAAAGAATAGTAAAATTTGATTTATCACAGATTTTGAGAAAATTGCTCTCTGGTCAGAAACTTTGGAGAAGACACCTTATATTCACGTCACATAGCAAGGAGACACAATCCTACACTATCATTGTACTCTAGGATATATCTGTGTAAACAACCTGTAAAGAATTATAAGATACAAATTTAGGTGTCAAAAGATAAGCCAAGATATTATGATCTCTTAAAAATATGTTTATTCTGTTAAAAAGAATTATTTCATCCCTGAACCCCCTAAGATTTTTCTCCCAGTATATGTCATGGTATTAGCTGCTGAGCAGGGCACTATTGAACACAGGCAGCGGTACTACCAGGCCAGAGGGCAGGACTCATCACAGGATAGAGGCCAACTTGATAATGTAAGAGAATGAGCAATCAAGCAGAGACCAGGGTCTGAATTGGGAGTCATTGGGTCCACCAAGCTAGTCAGAGCTATATAAAATACTCCAAAAGTCTGGGTGGAAGCAATGTCAGTGGCAACAACAAAATATTGCAGGCAATTGGGCTGCAAGGTCAAAGGGAGAGTCATAGGTACTAGATAAGAAGTTGATTATACCAATTTCATTAGAGTCAGGACTACAATGTATATCAAGTTACTTTGTGATTCAAAGTTTCTAGTTCTCTAGTTCTTGCCAAAGGGTTGGCAATTAAGATGTTCTCTAATGGGAATTTGGAGTAGGCTGGATTCAGGATGTGGTGATCCACATGGGAGCATTTTTAGGCAAGGGCAAATTTGGCCACAATAAATATTGAATGCCTAAGATAGTTAAATAGTGATTGGTTTATTAATAAAACTAGCTCTAGTGAATGAGAAGAAGTGGTTCAAGTCTGGGAATAAGAATAAGTGGCCTCTATATGATACTGTGGAGTAGGAGAGAATCTGTGGGTACCCTGAGATAATTATAAAAAGGAGTATGATCATCCTGTGGTTAGCTGGAAAAGAATAAAGCTAGGGTAACCTTACCTAGGATAGGGGTAAAGTTGCTATTTTTGTGATTTAAAGGTAACTTTAAGGAGGTCTTAAAGTTGCTGGGCAAGCATGAATATTTCCAGAACCATCATTAAGGCAGCTGTCTAGAGAAACAGCAGAATAACTTAAATATTTGGAGCTTTCAAGGAACTAAAGTTGGTTATTTTGCACCTGAAAGCTTTAACTAACCACTTGGGTGAGTAAAAACAGTGGTGAGACATGAAGAGTGTCTGTTGCTGATGATCTAAAGTATAGGTTGCTGATGGGGGCCAAGTCTAGTTTGATTCACTTGTGGAGATTTATTACCTGAGTCTGAGGTATTGGCTGATGGGAATTACCATGATATAGAAGCCCAGATGAAGAAAATTGGTTAATAACAGCAGAATAAACAAGCAGGAGAACAAGGTGAAGACCATCTATGATGGATGAAAAGAGAGAAGAATAAAGAACAAGGAGAAAAGATTTAAAGAAAGAAATATAATATAAATAAAGAGCAGAGGAATAAAGAGAATATTAAAATAAATAATTAAAAGACTAATAAATAAAGAATTAATTAAATAAAAGATTTTAACAAATAGAAGAATTAAATGATAAAAATGATTAAAAATAATGAAGAAAATATTAAAGAATTGAATGAGTAAAAAAAGAAGCAGATAGAAACAGCACAAAGAAACTTCAAGAAACATTACAAAAAATTTCTGTGAACTATAGTGAAGAGCAAGGCAACAGGGTGTTTGAGTTTTACCAATATGGGGAAATTGTGAGGAAACATTGAGCAAAACACATGAAAACAAATTCCTTGTGTAGAACATAAGGAAAAAATTGAGCCAACCCTGGGAAACATAACAGGAAAATGGGGAAACTGTTCAAAACACGGGTCAAGGGTTTCTCCAGAAGGCAGGGACAACAGGTTTGAGCAAGAGGTGGCAGTTTGTAGCCCCAAAAAAACTGTTTGGAGGAATAGTGAAAATGTGGGAATATGATTGGCTTCATTTTGAAGCTTGTTTTATCAATGTTTTCATTGGTAAAACAAAGGGAAAAGCCTAATAAATCAGGGAGTTGAAAAAAGTATGCTCTGATTGATTGAAGTAATAAACAAGGTTTAATTTATTATATAGAGAGGGAAAAATAATAGTTTAAGCCTGGAAAAAGAAAACACTCATAGAGAAACAGACTGAAACAAGTGGATTATTCAGTAGCAGGAGGCCACAGAAGGAGCCCAAGACCAAGAGCAAGGATTTCAGAGCAAAGAGGACAAAGAGAAAGGATTTCAAGTGCACAGACAAGGAGCCCAGAACATAGGGGAAAGAGCCCAAGAACAAGGACAAGTAGCCCAAAACTTGGTACACCAAAAATTGACCTCTTTAAACAGGCTAAAATACAGAAGGTTTCTAAGGGGATCTTCCTTATGATTCAAATAAACACTAATCTTGACCCCTAAATCTTATCTCTGATTCCTCATAGTTCATCATGAATAAAGCTCACCATATTTTCTACCCTAGCCCAGGAGAAGAGGAAATATACAGAAAGAGATGCAGGAAGCTTGCCACTAGTATAGATTTGGAAAAGGAATGGGATCAACTCACTGTAAAACTCAAAATGACCCCCAGAGACAAGGAGTTCCTCAGAATTGAGTTCAAGAGACTGTTCCAAGACTAGTACCAACCCAAGGAGAGTAGCACCCCTGCTGAGGCAATGGCCTATGGAGGAGATGATAGGGTGATTATTGGGAAGGTGTTTGAGGAATCTGTTCTCCTGCAGGCTAAGTACAACATCTTAGCTAAGGAATTACTTCACCTGGAGAATGACATCCCCACCCATTCATCACCTGGCATTGGCCCAGGACATGTACTGGTGTCTGAGGAGCTATTTCACTACAAAGGGGTATTCAATGAAATAGACAGGCTCAGAAGGTGCTCCTATTTAATAGAATAACACATTTATAGGGCTACAGAATTGAAAGAAGGTCTGGAAGGGGCTTGTGAGCCTACTAGAATATTAGGAAGATGATAGAAGACAAAAACTAAATATGGCAAGAATTTTATGAACCAAAGGTTCATTTAACTTTATTATCATAATGCAATGGCGCCATTTTCAGCTTTGACAGGGATTTTCTACTATCCTTTTAGGCTTCTTCTGTAAGCACAGGATTTGGGACCTCAGACAGTCTTACATCAGGAAACTGGGCCATTGGGTGATCTTCAGGTTTGGATGGCTCTTTGATACTGTATTTGAACCCAAATAAAATTCCTCCCTTTAAAATTTTTTAGATTTCTCTTTATTAACAGATCATTGATGAATAAATTCAGAGGGCTTCCATTTTCCCAACTCTATTCTCAAGATCAGGCAGCCCAGCTAAATACATCTTAACTTTAACACTGGGAGTTGATACTTGCTGGCGTTTATTAGGGATTTTTAAATTTAGATTCCACCTAAATCTCCTTTTGGAAGGCAGCTGTTTCAGTTTAGGTCTAGGATTTTGGTGACATGCCATTAAATAAAAACCTTTTTGGTCTTGGTAAAACTCCTTGGCTTTGCAGGCTGCTCATCAAAAACCTCAAATATTTGAGCCCAAAAATGTAGGCAACTGGGCCCTTGGCCCTCTGGGCTGGTAAGCCATAGATTATGGGGACCAGGGTTTAATTACTGCTTTTTTCCACACTTTATCATTAGAAAAAATTAATTTTTGATAGTAAAGGCTATAAAACCAATTGAAAAGTGGACCCTCAAAATCATTGGACCTCTACCTGAGGACCAAAATTCACAAGAAATATACAATTACTTAATTGACTAACTTACTCAATGGCCTGTCACATGGGAAACCTTTAACAGTATTGTCATGTTTACCTTTTATCAATCATCTAAAAAATTCTGGAAAGAGAAAGAATTTCTAAACCTCTAAAATATTTGGATGGCCTTAACGTTATTGTGAAAAGAAATGGGTCTCAGCAGCCCCAATTACAGGTAAAAAATTGATTTACACCTACAAGAGTTCCTCCTAATGAATTACTCTACCACACACATGAGTTGTCACTTCCCCTGCTGCTTGTCAGTCAGTTATTTGGTTGACCAAGATTAGCAAACTATGACGCCATGAATATATTTACTAAAGCCTCCAAAAGAAGGAAAAGACTATAGGGAGAAAAGGAGAATCAAAAGGAGAACTAAAAGTGGCCATGTGACACTTAAATTTTCAAAATGGCAAAAAAGAAACTTTTCTGAATTTTTAGTTGAGAGAATGAATAAAAAGTATTTTATATGACCAATTAAATTTTAATTTCAGATGAGCTGTTTTAATTTAATTTAAAATTTTAAAAGTGTCAACATGGCCACTTTTAGATTCTCACTTTTAATTCTCACTTTACACCCACACAATTTTACCACTTTGTCCTCCAAACCTGGAATAAAATATTCCTTGATAATCAACTATTGTTGTGTTCATCTACCCCAGTAGAGTTATAGTCCCCCATTCTCCCACCAAAAAAACTTGTTTTTAGATATTTATTCCTAAAAATCAATAAACCTTTACTGTTGCATCCCCTAAATAAAAGGAACTTTGAGGACTAAATCCCCCTCCAAATACCATGGCTTCTATGATCCTGGCTTAGTTAAAGAAAGTCTTGACTCAAAATCACCAGGGGTTATACCCACTATAGTAAAATCAATTTTAATTTATGCATATTCATGTTTTTTATGATGTTTTATTAGTCCCTCTATTTTTGCTTTATTCCCCTTTCTGTAGAAGTGTAGACCTGAAGCCACAATTTACCCTACTTTTATATGTTCTAATTTTAGTTTAGGTGATTCTTTCCATAAATCTTTTTTTGGCTTCATAAACCATTCCCACTACTCTGAAACAGCCACCAACCACACTATCACCACCATAAATCAATTGATCAGGGATGTCATGAACAACATTTCTCTTAAAAAGATGGATAATTCCCAACCAGCAGAATTGTACCTGGACCTGTACTTCATTGAACCCACTGATCCTGTGGGCGCTTGGGCCTCCTGCCTGTGTTTTTTCGCAGCTGGCCAATGAGAAAAAAGAGCCAGATAAAGATTTGAACCTGATTAATTGTGTGGTTAGAAGGAATCAATATAGACTATTGGAGACGCTTAATATGTGTACAGTCATTTCTGTCATGATTGTTAATCTACCAAGAAGGAGAAATCAATGCTCAGCTTGAAGAGTCTAATTTTGCATCTAGTATTGATGAATTAGCAGAATTTAGGACCACTTGGCTGTGTTTTTTTGCGGCCAACTGATAAGCAAGCTGAAGGCCCAGAGTTTATACAATTTTCTAAGATGGAATTACCCCACCAAGCACCTGCCAAATAGTCAAAAGATTTAAATTAAGTAATCACAATGAGTAATGAAGAGGCTACCTCAAAACTGGCAAAAAAATCATCTGGATATAGTCATTTTACAACAAGAATAAGCTCATCATGAAGAGCAACATGGCTCTTGGAACCCTTGGCCCAGATGAACCAAGCAAGGCTATGTAAGCTTGTGATCAAAGTCAAGATAACTCAGCAAACAGAATTTTCTATTTAAAAACAGAAAGTCATCCTTGAAGTGATACTGCCTTTTTGAAATAAATGAGATTATGGGACCCTGGTTCCATCATTTTACTATGTATTTAGTTTTGATTGTTTCCCAATTCACTACTTTTCCAACAGAAAAACTTGGCCCATTGCCCCACCTGTCTGCAGAAGATCCTGATACTTGGACTGCATTTCATTGGCTTCCAGGTGCACCTTACAATCCAGTATATTTATCTGAGCACCCTCTCAAGCCTGAGTAAAAGGAGTTCACCTTGGACAATATAATCTGTTTTGACTGTCTGGCTAGACTGAGGATCCCACAGAAAGCCTTTCACAAAGGAGCTTGATACAAGAATCCTACCACAATGTTATGTGAAAGATATAACCATATCCCAGCCTACCAAACTGAAATGGAACCTCCTCTCACTCCCAAACCTGACTGCTTGTGTAAGGGACCCTATTTAAAAATAAGGATACACATGTAACACCAAACAATGGTCCTTTACTTTATACAACAGGTGATATCTCTTCCAATTGTAGGGTGGGAGTTGGACAAGGATTCAGACAGCGTCATGAGTTTAACGCCTGAGACAAGATAAGGGAAAGGAATACAGAGAGCCATAAGGCAACCTAGGACTGCAAAAGAGGCCTGGTAACTGTCTGAACTGGAAAGATACTATTAATCAGTCAAGAGAATAATAGGGCAAGATAAGCTTATTGCAGAAATAAAAGTTAATTGAACAACTAACTTGGAACATGAAAGGGGCACATATAATAAGGAGGGTAGAATTGTGATGTAGTCTTGATGAGTTTGAAACCAATCATAGTGGTACACATGCTGTTGCAGGAATGATGGTGCACCCCATTTTTAGACCCATTAAGATGCTTAGTTCCTGGCAGATAACACTTGCAAATGCATCAAAACTGCATTTGGAATGTTTAATTAACAATTAGTTAAGCAGATGTAGCATGGATAATTCAACTTTGATGTAGGAATATCTTATCATCCTTTACACAATTGTTTTAAAGGAAGTAGTTCCTGAAAGTATCCTCACAGCCCAGATCTTCCACCACCCTATACTAACAATTATGTGGGAATAGCCTACACCACTCTTTCAAGTTTAGTTGACATCATGGTATCCACTACTAGGCCCTGGGCCCTGGTAGACTGTTCAGCCTGTTACCTCTCCAAGTTAGCATCCCTCCTATGGTTAGCTTTACCCTCCTCCTGACAACCTATGTTAGCTGCCAAGACCAATGTGCCCTCTACAAGGATGTGGTTTCCTGACAGGAAAAGAAATAATGTTCTGCTTTGTCTTCCCTAAAAAATTATTGTTGATGGTGGCAAGGGACTTGTGGAGAATTTCATGAAAGCCTACTGCACCAAAGATGCCCTTGTGCAAGTAGTCACCACCCCTTACCACCCTTAATCTGATGGATCTTTAGAAAGACTCAATGCCCTCTGATCTAGCTCATATTTAAACTATCACACTGAACATTTTAAAAACAATGTGAACTGAAAGTTTACCCACAAACTTCCTCACCTTATGGGCCATAATTAACTATGGAGATGGGTTCAGCCACAGCACCCTAGCGTTTGAAACCCTAGACAGTTTGAGCAGTAATTAAATAAGGTAAAATAAGATTTGTTACTCCTCCCCAAAATTTGCCTCACAGGCACACCCTCTCTTGAAAAGTGGTATGCTAGGGATTGAGAGGCAGAACTGGCACAAGCACTGTAGATGCCAATCATCTAGAGGCCTGTTACTCTGCCAGAGACCCCATGTAAGCAGCCAATCCAAGAAAAGCTGAGCTGAACCTGCAGCTCATTAGGTCCTTCAAGGTGGTCACAGCTATAAATAACACACTTACTTCTTAGAGGATACCAAAGACAACACCAAATGACTTCATCATGAATAATTCTCCCCTGATGTGCTATTCCTGCCCAGAAACACCTCTCTTACACTTTCATTGATGCTCTACAGGCTGCAATACTCATTGAAAAAGATGGGTAGGATCAGGGTCAAGGGGTAGTGTTACAACTTTAATGGGCACCTCAGTTACCAATACATCTCACAGAATAAGGGCTGCCACTGTAAGAGAGGGGCGACTAAACTAACTAATTTTGGCTCTCATCCCAGTGAAACATACCACCAGGAATGCTGCCCAGTGGAGAACTGGGACAGCTGCTCAAAGGGGGGACCACAGAGAGGACACAGGGGACAGCTGAGGGAAGTAAGCATTCAGTCCCATCAGTACCAGACCAGTGAGCAACCAGGGCATACGAGAGGGAGTGAGAGGCAGCACTGCAGGGGTCAGGAGAGGCATCAAGTTGTCCTTCTCCAGGCTGAGAAGGGAGGCCATCAGCACCTCCGCACCCACAGGGGCAGGCAAGGCATGATCTACCCCATCCAGATCCAGGTCATTGCAGGTTAGGCTCTTAACTATGGCCTCTTCAGAGAATAGGATGCCACTGGGGAGATCCAATAGGCTAGAGGGATTGTCACCCATAATTCAAACAGAAGAGGAGATTTTGGACCACAAGTCTGGCAACATGGACCACAAGAGCAACAAAAATGGAGCCAAGGAAAAGGCCACAAACTTCAAAACAGGGAGTATCATGGTTGAAATCTCTGCAAAATTTGGGTAAGGTTGGTGGGATTGTTTGAACTGTAAACAATAATTTTAATGGCAACAGGAGCACCCACAAGCAAGAGACCAGGCAGGAAATAGCAGAGAGGTTTTGGGAAGCTTGGTAATGATCTTGGGTGTCTTTTTAAACCAAACAAAAGCAAAAGCGGGTTCAAAACAAAGAGATTAAAGAGAAAATCAAAGTAAAAGTAGATTTTATATTTAAAATTAACTGAAATTTTAAGTTTGAAGGCTACTCTTGAAAGCAAAAGTGCAACTATATGATGACTATACGCTAAAGCCTCTTCTAAAGGTCCCAGAAGAGATGCCGGGTTTGAAGTAGGTTGTTACAAGGTAAGCTTGAAGGGAACGACTAACACTTTAATCTTTTAGATAGTAGAAACTCCAAACAGGGGCTTCAACCAAAATAAATTTAAATTTATGTGCAACAAGTTCCAACCTTTAATGACATTGGAAAATAGACAAGCAGGAGACTGAAAGTCCCTAGCTGTGTAAAAGGGAGTGTGTTGCAGGGGAATGAGTCACATGACCACCAGACTTGAATCCAATTAGCTGGTGGAGAAATTTTGCTGGTCAGGACCAAGGGGACTGGAAAGTTTCACCTTAATTTCTGCGGTGCTATCTGATTGGATAGAGGGGACTCCCAGGCATTTGGAATTCATTTGGGTTTTTGAGTGTTTATGTGGTGCCACTTGATTGGTTAGATCTAATGGTTTTCAAAAGTGGGTGACACCATGCCAACAAATAATCCAAATTAACCAATGTTTCTTCCCAGGAGGGGCAATCAGGGGAAATGAATCCACAGGATAGGCCAACACAAATCTCTTATTAACTGTGTGTGCCAAATCCCCTAAATAATTAAGGGGTTTGGCTAATATTTTTGGACCTTTCTTAGTGCGGCAAGGGAAGATAGTGTGATCCAATGCCAGGGGTGGCAGTGAATTTACAGCCACTGAGTCACCCCATAGCAGATATAACATCATGGCCTCACTCAACCCCACCAGGGTAGTGGGATTGCATACCTCTTTATAAGGGGAGTGACAGGTTTAAAATGAAGGTATCAAAATTTGTACATGAGACACTGTCAATCCTTATATAAATTGATACCACTCATGCCACCCTGTAGCAGTCCAATGGCTTGCTACATCAGTATAAGAATCCTCACTCTTCCTGATAAAGATCCTACTATTATAAATCCCTTTTCTGTGCCCGTTTTAAGCTGTTGTCTTCTCCAACACTGATACTGAACTATCATCAGTTCAGTTGCAACAGGCTGGCATGAAGAGCTATAAAATATAGTTGATCTCATATTTGGAAACTGTTATACTGAGCTGAGCAAGGGATAAAAGGTCGCTGAGGCCAAGCCAGCGCCTATTAACAGCCCAGGGATCTGGTACAATATTTGGAATCAAGTTCAAGGGAGTAGATGGGTGCTTATTGAGCCTTACTCCTTTTGTATTGGTCCAGATTAAATAGAATCTCAGGCGGTTTCAAAGGATTGTCAAGGAGTTGAAGTTTGATTATGATTTTGTTGAGAAATAGTGTGGGGTACAGAATTGATTGTGGATAGGAAAGGTTAACCAATAAACTCACCACCCAACTGGATCCTTGGTTTGGTAAGCTTCAGGAGATGGACAGCAGCTGTATGGTTGGGTCGCCTGAGAATGGCGGATCTGCGTGGAAGGTGGGGCAAGCCCTAACCTATACTGGACTGGGTGACAAGTTTTCACTGTGGATCTTGCTTTAAATTCGGGTAGGTGCCATCATTGAGGTTTACCGAATAACGTCAACTCAAGGAGTAGATCTCTTTGAGTTTTTGTTTTACCCCTCCAAAGGGGGCTATTGAGTATGTGTCCCCTCGACGGAATAAGGACTCACACCTTGACGCACTCTATTGCGGCGTGAAGCGGGTTCCCACCCACAGGAGTAGATCTCTTAGCTAGATCTTACCAAAAGGTTGAAAACCAAGATCAAAGATAAATAGCACTAAATTTAAACACAGGGTAATAAAGGACATCTGAGCCTCTTATGAAGTTCGGTGGACAACTCAAGCCTGTTCTAGCTCTTGGCTGGCATGTAGATTTAAAATCAAGCTCGTCTTGCAAATTTAACCAATGTAACTTGATGTATGTATTAGTTCACCAACAAAGTCTTTTCTCAAAGAAGGAAATTAAACCGTGCCTGATTTTAGGGATGAATTTAACTAGACCAGTTATGCAGCTTTCACAAGAAATTATTGTCGTTAACAATTCTAAATGTTTATTTCCATCGAGTAGTGAGCAAACTCATTTATGCTAAGTAGTTACTAAATAAGGTTTCTGTTTATCTAAAGTATGTAAATACTAGAACTGTTGGTGAAATTAGCTAGTAAAGACTACCAAATTGCTGGGACAATCTAACTTGGAAGCAATGGGTATATCCAGCGTGAAAATTTAACTTAAGGCTAAAAGAAACTTTACTCTATATTCTGGTGGAGGGCGTGCACAGCTAGGAGTCTGGGGCAACACTGGTATCGTCCTGAAGAGAAAACTGGTTTTCTTCAGATTGCATTGTTTGGAACAGTCGGAAGCCGGAAGCCGGGGCTAGGGGCTGGGATTCTTGGGTGGAAAGGATCTGAGCAGCCTGTTCGTAAGCCAAGTCAGATCTATCCATGATGCGAGTCAAGTCAGAGGCACTAATAAGCTCGTCTCCTGGCTTGACGATGATGTTCTCGTAGTCTCTATTGTAGATGACCTCAGTTAGTTCCTCAATATCATCGTCCTGGTTGGTGTGGCTACCACGGAGTGACTTGAACTTGTCTAAAGATTAGTGTGAGAAGAAGAAAGTCATACTTTTATGAATGACCAGCTTTTCAAGAAGACGTTTGGAATTGGCTCGGCCTATGAGATGCGCCTCGACTGTGTTGGCTGTGATAAGTCGATAGACGATAACAGGTTTCTTCTGGCCAATACGATGGCAACGGTCCTGAGCCTGAAGATCCATTTGCGGATTCTAAAATGTCAGCGAGCTCATAGAAATGCTTACCCAATCGCTATCATAAAAGATGACGGTGTCGGCAGTAGCAAGATTGATTCCAAGCCCACCAGCACGCGTACTAATGAGGAAAATCTTGATGTTCGTGTTGCTGTTGAAGTCTTGGATCTGCTGCTGGCGAGAGTCCTGCTTAACTGTTCCATCGATGCGACAGAATTCCCATTTACGTAGGTTCAGAAGGTATGACTCTAGAGGGTTTAGTGGTGAGAGGCTAGCATGGATTACCAATAATATCAACGATTTGAGTAAACTGAGAGAAAATCAAGACACGGTGATCCTTGGCAATGAGTTCATGAAGCAGTTTGTCAAGGAGCAACATTTTTCCTGAGCTTTCCAAGGTCTTCACTGGATCGTAAATATACTCACCTGTCTCCTTGTCATAGGGGGTATGGAATAGAATGGGGTGGTTGCAGACTTTGCGAAGTTGCATAACAATATTTTCTAAATGCAAACCCCCAACATTTTTTTCTAAACATTAGCTGAAAACTTTGATAGGAGTTACTTGCTACTTGCATGGGGTTGAAAGGGACCTCTGTGACAATTTCTTCTATATCTTCCCCATCATTGATGTACTTGTAGGTAGTCTTGAAGGTTGATTCAGGAGTGGGTTGCGACGCCACATCTTGTAGCTCCAATGCCAAAATGTGCTCTCTAAGCTTGCCTTCAAGAATGACATCATAAAGCTTCTTCTGCTCAAGTGTCAGATGGGCATTGAGGATGTACTCTCTCTTCTTTGGAAGGGAATGTTCAACATCGACCTTGAGACGTCTCAAAAGAAAAGGCTTCAAGATCTGATGGAGTTGCTGCACCATTGATTTCTTTTGGTCGCCATCAAACCCATTCTCCTGAGGAGCTCCAATATCAGACAGATCAAACCTAAAGATGAGACCAAATATAGGCCAATATTACCAATCAATAAAGGAAGTCAAATCATCGAAAATGTCAGGCAAGATGAAATTGAGAAGCGCCCAGAGCTCACTGAGATTGTTCTGGAAGAGTTTAGCTTAAATAAGCTAAAATCTTACATGGAGGGGTGTGCCAGTTAAAAGGAGCCGGTTTAATGTTCCAATCTTCTTGAGCTCCTGAGATAGCTTGCAATCAAAGTTCTTGAGGCGATGCCCCTCATCAACTACAAGGTATTTCCAAGTGAAACGCTGCTTGTAAGTCCTGGCAAAACAAAATCATTACCTGAAAGAAGGATCTGTCTCTTATAGCCATTTCATATGAAGTGATAGTAACCATGAAATCAGGTACCTTTCCAGAAAAATGTCTCTTGCGAAGAACCATTCTTTCATCTTTAGTTCCATAAAACATGATGGTGGAGATAGCAGGTGCAAAGCGAGCAAATTCATTGACCCAATTGGAAATAGTAGAAAGAGGAACAACAATCAAAAAGGGTCCCTCAATCCCTTGCTCAACCAAATGAGATAGAAACCCAATGGTTTGAATGGTCTAAGTTATTAATAAAAAAGCCAGACAGATCAAGAACCTTTCCAAGCCCCATCTCATCAGCCAAGATTCCATTTAGTCCATTTTCATAAAGAGATATCAACCACTGCACACCATCAACCTGATAATCACGCAAAATAGCTCCAGTCAAGAGCTTAGGTTGTCCAGGAAGCATAACATCCTTAATAAACAAATCCACAAGTGTAAATACAACTGACCAAAAAATTGATAGTTACCTCATTTTTCTTGGGCTTGGCAGTTGACTTTTTGACTTTCTTTGTTGGAGTCACGGTAGGAGTTGATAAACCAGCTGCCACTCTTTTTTCCTTGTGGAGAGTGTCCAACTTTTCAGTTAAGAATTTGGAGTAGATGGAGGAACGCTCCAATAAAAACTTGAGCCGGGCCATCTTTTGAGTATCAAGAGATGAGTTCACTTCCTCTCTGACCTAGACATACTTAGTTATAAGGATATTTTTATATGAATATACCCTTTTCTTTAGAGTGCTCAAGTTTGTCTTTGGTTCTGACTGGATATCTGCTTCAGGCTGCTCAGAGCTATTTGGGCTGATCTCAGTGATATCGGAAATAGGATCATTCTCGACTGCATTTAAACTACTAGCGACATTTTTCCAAGGCAATCTTATCGCTTGAAGCATCTACTGAAACCTGCATCTCTACAATCAAGCGGTTAGAATCACGTACAATAATCTAATAATCTAAGCAAAACGAGTGGCTAAGTATTACTAGGTTTGAATCTGTAAAGGCAGATCGAAAGTAAGAGCGATCAGCAAGAAACAAGTTAAACTTTCGGTTGCCTGGATGCTCTCTTGCTAAACTTTTGATTTAGAAAATATCGGTTGGGGCTTTTTGGGTTCCATACGAGTAGGGATGCTTCGGATCAGCCGCGGCTAACTTTCGGCTCTAGGCCGCTATGGCTAGAGCGGAGTTTTTGATATTTGAACAGTTTTAAATAAATATTTACTCAACTAGTCAGGAGTGAGAAACTAGCCATGGCTTCCCAGGGATTGGCCGAAGCAGCCCTACATACAGGTTTCAACTCTTAATCAAATCCATATTTTTAAGCTGTGAACGTCTGGATATTTTCTTCCTAACCCGATCCAAAATATATCCGTGCTGGCTGTGAATTTTATAGGCGGCTGGCACTTGATAGGTAGGGAAGGGTTCCAGCAGAGATGTTTCCGGAACATCTGGAACGATCCATGGATAGGGGATTTTTTATCCAACTTTCCGGGAACGCTATGCACAATGAGTGGCTCCAGCATCAGTTCTAGGCCCATGGCCTGGTAAACCTGTTTCCAGAAAATATGTTTATGAGAGGGTTTCCTATCAAATCCCTGCATACTTGGTTTGGGCTAGATGTTACAGCTAATAGCATCATGTATTATTTAACCCCCTACAATAAAAAATAAATACGAAACCAAAGGGATTCCAATTATGATGGGTTTCGATATTATTAAATCACATTTGACAGTAAAATCATTGCTACTGCCAGGTACATACTTCTGGAAAGCTAATAATAAAAAATAACGGGGACTTTTATAAGAGAATTATATCTTTATTAGATATAGAAGAAGAGTACTATAAAGTTAAGTGATGAGCCAAATAGTGTGCATGTAGATCATGCATGATCCCAATTTCTTTTGAACTCCAGCATTTGATTCTGGTGTAAGATCTGGATCTCATCTTGGGGCCACCTTCACCCAGAGATCAAACCACTTCCCATGGAAACAATTTCCCAAGAGGAAGCAGCATGATACCATCCTTGGCCAGCCAGCCCCCCCCAGATGCTGGGATAGGACAGACGTAGGGCCAGCAGGCAGAGCCATCAGAGGATAGGGGCTACCCTGAAAATTTAGGAAACAGAGCACCCAACCCAAGACCAAGGGCCAGCAGCAGGGACCATAGTATCAAATACTCCTGAAAGAGTAACACATATCATCCCAAACAGCTTTTTGGTATTGTCTATAGGAAGAACTGGGGTGGATTAGTAGCTGGGTTTCAGTGTAGGAGGTGGTTTCATAGTGAGTTGGTAGGTGGGGAGAGCATTATAGTTGTCTTTAAACAACCTGGGTCCATTCACATGCCAGTTGCCTTTGTAATTAAATCTAGTGAACTCCTTTGTGCTGGCCAGGGGATTGGTCAGTAGTTTAATTTTGAGTGTGAAGCCTTTGTACTCTGGTGTTAGGGGATAGTCTATAAAATGAACTGACCTGTATGGCAAACTAGAGGGCCAGAAATTGGCAGGCGGAGTGGCAGATGGGCAAGGGGTTGGTTGGTTACCTGGTCTGGAAGAAACAGAGCTCAAATGGCATATTACAAGAATAAATTAGGGTAGAGGCTGGTGAAACTAAAGGTTCATAACACTTTCAATCTCAAAATGGCAATAAAGCCTGGCATAGCGTCAGGGATTTTATCCCAACTCCAGAAATATAGGAAATAATTCAGACCTGTATAATTTAGCAACAAACATTGATCATATCAATTTAATTAAGCCTGCAAACATAGTATTAAACTGCAACAACAGTAATCAAACTCAGAAACCTATCATTGATGTTAAAATTTATTTTAAAGTCACTTATAAGCTTACAATATCAATTTATACTCTTCTTATTCAGTTGTTATTCAAACCCCTATTATAAGACCTTAAGATAATCATAAAGTTAACTTATTACTGCTCTGCTCCTGATTGGTTTCTATTATATAAGACTATGGAAAGTAGCTTAAACATCAATGGTTTAAAGAACCCTGGTTAAAAACCTCTGGTTTAAACAACTGTTCCTTAAAACATGGCTCTTTTACCTCTGTTTCCTCTTGTTTATGGACTCCATTGGCTATAAAGTTAAGAAATTCCTCTCCAAGATCCTTTCAACCTGTTTTAAATTGAGAACACCTTCTTTCATCCTCTTCTTCTCAAAGAATATTTCCTTTTATTCAAGCCTTCATCACAATATTTAAACTAGCCATCTTGACTATTTTACTATTGTTCTAGAAACATCAAGCCCTTCTTTATCTTTTTGTAAGGTCTTGCCCATAGTTGTGCAAGGTTATAAGCTAAAGTGTGTAAAGCATTAGGGTTGAGATACAGAAGGTATGAAAAGGTAGAAACTGTCTGTAATATAATCTTACAGAGTACTGCTGTGAGAGAGGGGGGCTAAACTAATTAAGTTCGGCTCCCATCCTGGTGAAACAAACCACCAGGATGCCATCCAGTGAAGAACTGGGATGACCGCTTGGAGGGGGGACCACAGAGAGGACACCAGGAACAACTGGGGGAAGTGGGCGTTCAAACCCATCAATATCAGGCCAGTGAGCAACCAAGGGGAGCAGGTGGGAGCAGGAGAGGACACCTTGGAAGGACCAAGGGGTACTGAATGGCTCAGGACCACACTGGGGAGGGAGGGCATGGGAGGCACGGCTTCTTCTGAAACGGGTGAAGTATGAACCACTGTGTCCAAATCTAAGTCATCACACATCAGGCTCTTGACCACAGCCTCTCCTGAAAAGAGAATGTAAATTCACTGCCACCTCTGGCTTTGGATCGCGCAATTTTTCCTTGTCGTACCAAGACAGGTTCTAAAACGCCCGCCAAACCTCTTCATTCCTTAAATGATTTAGCTCACACGGTAGATGAGAGGTTTGTGCTGGCCTACCCTGCGGAACCTTTGCCTTTGGTTGCTCCCTCCTGGAAAGAAACACTGGTTAATTTAGACTACTTATTAGCTTGGTGTTGCCCACTTCTAAAAACCATTAGAGCTGGCCAATCAGAGGTCGCCACATTGACACTAAGCAACCCAAGTGAATTCCAAATGACCAGTGCCTCTTTCAGCCAATCAGATCTGACCGCGGAAATTGGAATGAAACCCTCCAGTCTCCCTGCCCCTGCCTAGCAAAGTTTTGCCTCCAGCCAATTGGATTTAGTTCCACTGTCATGTGACCCATCTTATTTGCAGCCCATCCCTTTTATGCAAGCAAGGGGACTTCTAGTCCCCTGCTTGTCTATTTTCCAATAATATTAAAGTTTGGAGCCATCTGCACTTTATTTTTTAAATTTGTTGTTGTTTGGAACCCAGTTTTGAGTTCCTACAGCCTAAAGATTGTGGTGTTAGTTTCTGTTCCAAGCTTACCTTCTGCCAGCCGGTTTCAAACCCGGCTTCTCTTATGGGTCCCTATACTAGTGTTAATTCATCTAGTAGTCGTCTTTCCCGTTCTTGCTTTTGAAAACAGGGTTTGAAACTCAAATTTTCAATTGATTTTCTTTATGATTCCTATTATTATTTTGAATTTTCTATTAAAATCATTGATTTTGGACCCGCTCTTGCTTGCCGTTCTTGCCAAGCCTCTCACAACCATTGTAAAGCTCTCTGGACCCGTTCTATTACAGTTTGGCTCTATTTTGCTAAGTATACCCCACCAGCCCCTGTTCTGCCTGATTTTTGTCAGAAAAACATACTGTCCTACTCCAAATTTTGTGAGGAATATTCCTATGATACTCCCAGCTCTCAAATTTGTGGTATTTTCCTTGGCTCTGTTCTTGCTGCTTCTGTGGTCCACCTTTCCTGATTTATGGGGGAAAATCTCTTCATCAGCCCGTCTGGTGGGTAGAGACCCTGCTAGTCTCTGGGACCTCCCCAGCGGTCTTCTCTTTTCTGGAGAGGCTGTGGTCAAGAGCCTGACGTGTGATGATTTTGACTTGGACACTGTGGATCATACCTTGCCTGTTTCTGAAGAAGCAGTGCCTCCCATGCCTCCCCTCCCCAATGTGGTCCAGAGACATACAGTACCCCCCGGGTCCTCCAAGGTGTCTTCTCCCGCTCCTACCCGCACCCCTTGGTTGCTCACCGGCCTGATACTGATGGGTTTGAACGCCTACTTCCCTCAGTTGTCCCCGGTGTTCTCCCTGTGGTCCCCCCTCCAAGCGGCCATCCCAGTTCTGCACTGGATGGCATCCTGGTGGTTTGTTTCACCGGGATGAGAGCCAAACTTAGTTAGTTTAGCCCCCCTCTCTCACAGAGAAGGCCACTGGGAAGGTCCCAGAGACTAGAAGGGTCTCTACCTACAAGCCTGGCAGACAAAGAGATTTTTTCTCACAGATTAGGGGAGGTGGACCACAGAAGTAGCAAGAACAAAGCCAGGGAAAAAACCACAAATTTAAGCACTGGGAGTATCATAGGAATATTCTTCACAAAATTTGGGACAGGTTGGTGTAAATTTTTGGCAAAAATTGAGTGGGAAAAGTGCTGGTAGGGTAGTCTTAGCAAAATGTGGCCAAACAGCAGCAGAACAGGTTTTAACAGCTTTGCTATGGTCTCGGGAGCCTTGGTGGGAACGGCAAGCAAAAGCAGGTTTGAAAACAAATATTTTAAGTGAAAATTCAAAATAATAATAAAGATTATAAAGAAAATCAATTCAAAATTCAAATTTCAAACTCTATTTTCAAAAGCAAAAGCAGAGAAGAAAACGACTAGGTAAATCAACACTAATACAGGAGTCCAGAAGGAAAGCCGGGTTCGAAACCGGCTAGCACAAGGTAAGCTTAGAGCAGCAACTAACACTTTAATCCTTAGGCTGAAAGAGCACAAAACTGGGTTCCTTGCAGCAATAGCAATAAAAAATAAGTTGCAAGGACTCCAAAACTTTAATATATTTGAAAAATAGACAAGCAGGGGACTGAAAGTCCCCTTGCTTGATTAAAAGGAATGGATTGCAATAAACTGGTCACATGACAGTTGGAGGTGAACCTGATTGGCTAGGTAAAAAACTTTGCTGGATAGGCTCAGGGGGACTGGAGGGTTTCATTCTAGTTTCCGTGGTCAAATCTGATTGGCTGGAAGAGATGCCAGACATTTGGGAGTCAACTGTGTTGTCAAGCATCAATGTGGCAGCACTTGATTGGGTGGCTCTGATAGTTTTTAAAAACAGACAACACCAGGCTAGTAAGTAGTCTAAATTGACCAGTGTTTCTTCCCAAGGGGGAGCAACCAAGGGCAGGGAGTCCACAGGGTAGGCTAGCACAAACCTCTCATCAACTGTGTGTGCTAAATCCCCTAAAGAATGAAGGGGTTTGACTGGCATTTTTGGGCCTTTCTTGGTGCGGCGAGGGAAGATTTTACGATCTAATGCCAGGGGTGGCAGTGAATTTACACCTGCTAAGAATTTATACTGGGTTACAAAAGGAGTAATAGAGTTTAAAAACCCTAAACAAAGAAGATAAAACAAGGTATTTAATAGTGAACAATTAGTAACTAAGGGAATATTGATATTGGGATACTCTCCATCAGCAAACTGGTACATGTAACTATTAAAAGACTCCTTAAGGGAAAAAATGGATACAACAAGCCTAAGGCTTGTTATTTTATAACTTACATTTATTTAAGAAACAAAAAGAAGAAATTTATAATGAATTAATAAAAATATAAATTCCTAAAAATTAAGATCTGAAGTTAAAAATTGATAAAGATTGAAGGTATGAAATCACTTAAAATTTTGGCTTAAAGCCTACTCTTCACAAGCTCTTTATTATATAGACAAGTCTTTTCAGTTGTGAAATGATAGGCATAGGAGAACAGCCAAGAAAAAGGAGCAACTGGAGACATCTGCACAAGAAACCTGGAGGAGAAGGGGAAACAGAAGCCAGCATAAAATGCAGATCAGCAATGTGAAAACTGGGGAAAGCAACAATGACGTAAATGTGAGGTTTGAAAGGTAAAATAGAATTGAAAATCTTCTTACTTTGAAGTAGAAATATATATAAGCTAATATAATAGATAGGAATAAGGAAGACAACAACAATTCAAACGCAAATCAGCGTAAAAACAAAGTAACTATGTAAATCCACTGCCTCCTTTGGCCTTGGACCAAACCGTTTTTCCCTATTGCACCAAAAAGGCCCAAAAATCAGGGCTAAGCCACTCAATTCCCTAGGAGATTTAGCTCATACTGTTGATGAGAGATTTGTCCTGGTCTACCCTGCAGACCCCCTGGCTTTGGTTATCCCGGCTTGGGAGAAAACACTGGTCAATTTGGATTATTTGTTAGCATGGTGTCACCCTCTTTTAAAAACAATCAGGAACGCCCAATCAAAAGATGACACATCAATGGGCTCAAAGTCAACTGAATCTGAAATGTTTGGGATGTCATCCAGCCAATCAGGTGGAGCTGCAGAAATTACCTTGAAACCCTCCAGTCCCCCTGTCCCTGGCTAGCAAATTTTCTCCCTTGGCAATTTAGATGCAACACTGGAGAAAGTGTGATTACTGCCTGCCAACTCACCCCTTTTAACAATGCCAGGGGACTTTGAGTCCCCTGCTTGTCAATTCTCCAATTTATAAACGTTTGGATTCTGTTGCCTTTGTTTTTTTTTAATTTATAGCTTTGATTGAACCTCTTTTTGAGTTCCTATCATCTAGAGATTTTAAAGTGTTAGTTGTCTCTTTAACCCTTACCTTCCGCCAACCCGTTTCAAACCTGGTCCCTCTTCTGGGACTCTTGAAACAGACTCCAGCGTATAGTTTTCTTTGTTTTTGCTTTCACTTTCAAAGCTTACACTTGAGTTTAAAAGTTTTAGTTTAATCAATATAAAAACCTACTTTTATCTTGATTTTCTCTTTAATCTCTTTGTTTCAAACCCACTTTTGCTTTTGTTTGGTTTAAAAAGACACCCGAGATCATTGCCAAGCTTCACAAGACCTTCCTGCTATTTCCTGCCTGGTTTCTTGTTTGTGGGTTTTCCTGTTAGGCCAATTTTTATTGTTTTAACCTATAAAAAACCCTACTACCTTGCCCAAATTTTGTGGAGAATTCAACTATGATACTCCCAGTGCTGAAGTTTGTGGCATTTTCCTTGGCTCTGTTCCTATTGCTTTTGTGGACAACCTCACCCAATTTTTGATTGAAAATCTCCTCTTCTGCGCGGCTTGTGGGTGAGGATCCTTACACTCTCTTGAATCTCCTTGGTGACCTCCTGTTCTCTGGAGAGGCTGTGGTCAAGAGCCTGACTTGTGATGACCTGGAATTGAAGGTTGTGGATCATGCTCCACCCGTTCTTGTGGGCAAAGGAACATTGGCACCTCCCCTCCTTGGTCTGGAGAAGAGTGGCTTAGCACCTTTCCAAGTGCCTGTGAAGCCCCCTCCCGCTTCCACCTGTACTCCCTGGTTGCTTACTGGCCTTGTGCTGATGGGATTGAATGTGTATTTTCCTCAGCTGTTCCCTGGGTCCTCTCTGTGGTCCCCCCTTTGAGCGACTGTCCCAGTTCTCCACTGGGCGGCATCCTGGTGGTTTGTTTCGCCCAGATGGGAGCCAAACTTAGTTAGTTTAGCCCCCTCTCTCACAAACTAACTTAGAATACTTAATTATTAACTTTTAACTTAAAATTTCAAACATTTAAAAATAAAAGAAAGATTAAACTAAAGCAAAAACAACCAAAATATCTAAAAAGCCTGCCCTTTGGGGCAGGGCACAATACTTTTTCTTAAATTTTACTTTATCTTATTTGTTCTCCAGTAGTCTGCTCAATTAAGGGGAACTTATTACTTCTTCTTCTCTTGACCCTCCTAGCTTTAGAAGCCTTGGCAAGGGAAGGATCAACTGTACAGACTGACTGGTACAATTTCTCACCTGAACCCAATAATGCTGAGGGAGCCTTAGCCAGTGGGTGGTTACAGTATGACTCCAGCCATTGGGGTTGCAAGTATAATTATCAATAAGAACCACCCAATCCTCCAGTTGAGCCAGAGTTATCTCTTGTACACCCCATGCATCATCTACCTCTTAACCTACTTGATAGGATACTACCTATTAGTTAGGTTTAGTCCTTTTTTGGGAAGATTTTTCTAATTGGACCAATTTGGACATCTTGCTATGATTTTAGTCCCTATAGGCTCTGTTGTGGACGAATTAAAATTGGGAGCTCTATGTCACAAGTGACATTTGCCTACTGACCATCAAAGGGACGTCATCCTGCCTGTGTGATTTGAGACCCAATCCTAATAATGAATCACTGCCAACCAACAAAGATATAACATCCCGCCCCCAGGTTTGAAACCCAAACTCATAGGAACCATAAGCTGCAGGTCATTGTACTCAAACAAAGAACCAACCTAATTTCAGAGAAACCATTGATCCTGGCTAATGAAGCTGTCACATTATTGAATGGATCAGCCAAAACATAGTCTGTTTATGTTAAAGGCAATAGAACAATTGCTCAATTGTCCACTTGTTTTGCTGCATTTGCTATTCTATGCCTGTAAACTCGTTTAATTGCGCCTAAAAAGCGCTATTTAAATTAAGGGTTTATTGTTCATAGAGATCAGTCTTTACTTCTGCAGCTAATAATAGAATTAAAGCCTTTAAGAGCCACTTTTCTCCATTTAGCAAGGCATGTGAAACCAATTGTTTTCTCGCCCTGGCACTTTCCAATGCCATTTCTCCACTGCCTCCATATGACAAGTCCTTCTTTTGGTGCCTCTTTCCTTTGGCAATAATTCCCCTGCCCCCACTATACAACCTTCTAACATATCAAATAAAGAACCAGTTTTGTCTTATTATCTTCTTATATTTGTCTGTCCTTACCCAGGCTGTTACTATACCATAACAGGTATAGTATTAAGATAAAGAAGTAGTAGACTAACTATTTGTAGAAATCAGCACCCAGGCTTCATATTTTACAATAGAAGCACTGATCACTTGTGAATTGTGCCTGGATGTGGACCCACCTGACCTAGCATTTAGTTGCCCAAAATTGGACAGTTTCTTTGTGGACTACCAGTACTCTGCCAATGAGGTGTCACAAAATCTGACCCAAGGCCAACACCCGTCTCTGTGACCCAGCGGGATGCAGAATGATGAAAAATTCCCTAAGACTAAGTTGGAAACTGAAATTTTTTTATCTGAGCTCAGCCAATATGCACCACCAACAGTTGATGCCACCAAGATTTCCCAAGCCTAGGTAGACTCCAGCACCCGGCCCAAAGAAAGAAGAAAAGTTTTTCCATGGCAGATGAGCATACTTATACCCTGGGGTTACCAGGAAGTTGCTCATTACCATTCTTGCAATAAAAGTGTTATTAATCTTTGGTTCTCCCCAGTTATCCCATACTTGCTCTTAGCACTTTTACATTCATAGAACAATTACTCTAGCCATGCCCTGCTGGCCTATCATTTACCATAAGCAGACACCAAGACACCTGAATTATTCTTACTTCCAGCAATTTCCCACGGCTCAGCATATCTCTCTGAGTATTCTCCCAAGCCGGCTTACTCCTTACACATGACACTGCCAGTGACCCCCTAACCCACTCACCCACAGGAACACAAGACCCCCACCAATACAATCTCTACCCAGCTTTTTGATGTCCTCTATATTACACTTACTGACCTTGCTGACTCTATGGTACCTTCCAACAGCCCCTGGGCCCTACTAGGAAATTTTTTCTCCTGCATTGTAAAGTTAGCACCCATCCTGTGGTGGGCACTTTCCCCCATGACTTTGGGGCGTCCTCTCACTGACCAGCCCAAACCAACTACAGGCTGGCTCCCTGACACTCAAGCCCACAAGTTAGGGAATTTGTTCCCTACTAAGTGGATTCCTGACACACAGGGTTTGCAGGCTCATATACTTCACCATTCCCTGGTTATATATCTGGTATTAGAAATTTAGGGATCAGTTATTTATGGGGCAAGCAGTAAGACAGGCCTGAGGCTGAGGCAGCAAAATTGCACTGCATTTAGGCGGTAATTGATTGACTGGATTCCTGAAATGGTTGATTTTTACAGTAGTTTTAAAACCTGGTGAGATAAACAATATTGGGTCAGTCACATACAGTAGTTTTAAAGCTATGTATCTTAGCAAAGAAAGCTTAGATTTCAACAAAAATCAACTGAGATTTAAACTAAATAGTTTATATGTAAACAAGATTAGAAACCAATGATTTTGTATTTATTTAAAATAGATATGGGTTGTTTTCCATTTCATTTGAGATCCATTAATTTCATTTATATCTGAGTTGATTTTTCTTACAGATGAGTTAATTTTGCTTAAATATCAGTTTTCTTTGCTTAGTGCTATAGCTTTGAAAACTAAAGTAACAAATTTCAACTTTTTTTATACAGTAGTTTTAAAAGCTATGGCAACAACCAAAAATACCTCAGGTTTAAACAAAATGATTTCAGATTTGAACAAAATCCAGCTATCAGGTTGAAATATACACTCTGTTAACAGGGATTTTTGGCATTAATGGGCAAAATGGGTCAACACAACAAAGAAGTGCTCACGCGCAAAGCAAAACTATTCAAAATACAATCTGAAATACATTGATTCACAAACAAAATGGTGTGAGTTGACTTTCAGTGTACATATAATTACTATGTGAATTGGTGACAAAATACACTCAAGCGCGGCAAGTCAAAACTCAACCCAAATCTAAAACACAATAGCAACTCACTATGTAAACAAAATCACTCAAATGTTGTGTGCAATGAATTATAATCATGAATGATACCAAGGTATCTAAAATAAGACACACAATCTGAGGCATAAATTTTAAAAATATTGTGTTGGGTGCTTAATTTGGCCTAAAATCTTGGAAAAGGGTGAAAATTATTTGGGGTATTTCAAAATGGGTGTGGTAAAACCAAAAACAACTAATTAAGAAATAAAAATTCTATAATTGGGATATGGGGGGTGGAAAATATTAATTAAATATCCATATTCAGATAAAAGAAAAAGTTTAAATTAGGGAGTGTCTTAATTGAAATTTATTTAATATTTTATTAAATTCTCAAAATGGAAGTAACACAACAACAGAGTGACAATGTACCTGCTGTGTGCCATGGTTGCAGTTGCCCCCACAGGTCAAAGAACGGAGTTAGTACAACCCAAGTGCCTACTCAGGAAGGAGACAGGAGAGGAGAGTTCAATAGTGACGCTGCACTGACACAGCCAGTTCAAGGAGCACAAGCTGCTAGTGTCACGTTAGGTTCCATCATGCCGGGAGTTATCTGCCCAAGTAGGAAGGCTTGAAAAGCCGGAAAACCTTTATTGAAATTGATCAAATTAACGGATTTAAATCAAACCGTCAATTGAAAATGGGTTACAGCTGCTCTAGTCTGTCTGCTGAAACCAATTCCTCCTTGCAAATTGACGTTGATAAATTATTGTAATTTGAGGGTCACCCAATACAAGCTTGTTAATCAGTATGGTTGTCAGAAATTGGTCACACAAGGGTTCTTTGCAACCTGGACCAGATACTTACTTGACAATGTGGAAGGGATAGGAGGCCAGGATCCAGGC